>JAVIWB010001079.1:600000-1007402 GCA_031893035.1 Dermolepida albohirtum
TGGTAGTCCCGAGTAATGCAAATATAATCGAAAACAATAAAATAAACTATAGCGGTTTCGCGATAAAGATTTCTTCCAGGAACTTCCGAATTTTTATTTTGCAATCATCGTACAGTGTTGTATATTAATATTATGATTATTTAACAGGTGTACAACTTTATTCTTCTATCTGTGTAGATAAATATGTAAGTTCTTTCAAATAATTATTTTGCTTTTGAAAATGCGTTCACTTAACAGTGCCTATTAGTATCTGCGATATGCGAGTACTCCTTAAATGTCAGGATAACGATCTTTTTTTTGAAACGACTGGTGACTATAATAAAAAGTGTGGATCGTTTACAACAATGCGTTGCGAAAGTGACCTTCCACCCGACCTGAAACTTCGTCTCAATCATAGAAAGAAAACAATCACCAGAGGAAAGCTATACTCATTGTGCGATCGGATTTTAAAGGTACTTTCCTGCCAAAGAACGAAAAAATTAATTAACGTGTGGCGTTGGGATATTTTGAACGAACATAACTGGTGATAAGAAGTGGACGTTTAATATGGTGCAAAAATAGCGTTTGTACTGACCTAAAAATCCACCTCAATCCATCGAACTAAGACATTCATCGGAGGAAGATTGTACTCTTAAAGTGGTGGAATTACAAAGGTGTCGTGAGCTTCCAGCAAAAAACGAGCAATTTATTCAAATGCGTATTATCGGTAATTAAACAGTTTAAACGAATTCATTATCTCAAACCGTATAGAACTTGTTAATAATGAAGAAGTAGTATTTCAAGACGAAAATACGACATCACATTTTTGATTGCTTATAAAAAATTATTGGATCCAGAATAGCATATGCTACCACAGCCAACATACTCGTCGGACCTTACGCTTTGAAACTTTAACTTGTTTCGTTCTCTTTAAAACTCCTAACGTGGTGTAGCATTCATTCCTGACAAGGCTCTGAATCAGTAACTCCCTTGTATTTCAAAAATATTGTGTTTTGTTATGTTATTCGATTTCCTAGCAAGTAACGAAACAGTTAATACAAGTGTGTGCGGTTCGAAATTGAACAGTTTGAAAGAATTCGTCATTCAGAAACGACCAAACCATTAATTACAAAAGAGCAGTATTTCATCACGACAATGCGAGACCACAAACATTTTTGATCTCCCGTCAAAAATTATTGGTTTTGAATATCATATGCTGCTACACTCACCATATTCGACGCACCTTGCACCTTCAGATCTCCACTCGTTTCGTTCTCCTTAAAATTCTTTGCGTGGCATAACGTTTGACTCAAATAAGGCAGTGAATCAGCACCTTTGAAATGATATGATTAGATCTCCTAAAGTTTTGCGCCGAAGAAAGTGGGTGCTTCTTTGAATGAGGAATCATGAAGCTAACCGAAAGATGACAAAAAGTTATCGGAAAAGGGTAATATATGGGTTGATCTTTTTATTATATTAATGACTAACCTGTGAGCAACAAATAATTTCCGACATCGAAATCAAATGTTTTACTTTAAATAATATCAAAATTTTGTTCATGGTACGTTTATAATAATTATTAAACTTACCTGATTAATTAAATCTAACATTTATATTAATATATATTTACAGACCCAGCGATCCTCGAGGCTTCGAGGTCTTTACTTTTCATTCCCATTTTGTCGGTCTAGTGCCTTCTTATTCAATTCCCTGACTACTACTTCTCTTAGATGTTTTATATTACTCTCTCAAATCATTTTTGCTCACTTTTTCTCTCTCTTTCTCTCTATCGCCCTTCTCCCACTAGTATTATTTTAATCCACATTTTATCAAATGTACTCGATAAGTGACTTAAGCATCTTGCTCTTTGTAATCTTATCACCTGAACGATGTTTGATCTTCTGAACAATTCCTCTATTGTTTTATTAGTTTTTCTTCTGGATTTAATTCTTCCATAAGTAGAGCAATATCAATGAGAGTTCAGGTCGGTGACGTCTGTCATCGATAACGATGTCGTTATGAAGCGGATCCAGCAAAATAGATATGAACAGAATTTTGGCTAGCATTTACAGTTCATTAGCATATGACTATAGAAAAAAGCTTTTCCAGCAATGAGTCAAGAGTCCAGAAAATGGTAAGGAAATTGATGGAGATGGCTGTCAGAGGACGATCTGCTAACCTAGCTATTAACTGTGCAGAAAATAGTAAATACATGATAGAGAAAGTGGAGCAAATCAGATGTCTTGGAGTAATGCTCATATGTAAAGAGGATAAAAGGAAAGAAATTGAGAAACAACTAGAAAAAGGAAGTGAGGTCGTAGGAGTGTTTCAAAAATTGTAAAATTGTAAAAAACAAAAACATAGTAAAAGCTACAAAAGTGAGAGTGTACAAAACAATACTAAGGTCCACGCTTACCTACGCTCGATATATGGAGAGATATTTACAGGACAGAAACAGCTTATCTCTCCAGGGGTCTCGGGTTCAAGTCAGATGGTCTGCTGTTCGGGAAAGTGTTTCGTAGTTTCTCTCTCCGGTTTAAGCGAATGTAGACCGAAAAAGATCTTAAATCGTACCACGAGCGCGGGTAGCATAACTCGTGGTTTGCCAAAGCCCCCTATAATTGGTGAAGCTCTTGGGGGTGTGAAGGTATTGGCATTATTATTATATTTTTGTGATTATCGGGTTTTCTTGAAAAAAAATTATTTTTAATTAATCACTAAGTAGACTAATTATAGTCATGACAATTTATAATTCTTTTGCACCGAAAATGCGAAGTTTCATAAGCATCTCATAAATACATAGTTGCGTCTGAAGAACTAATTATATCTTACATTCTATTCCATAATTCCTAGTTTCTGATGAAAAAAGAAATTCATCTTTATCTAAATATAAAAATTTTCTTATATATATACGTACCTAAAGGGTTGACATTGTATATAAAAGTATAAAACAGATTGCCAAAGATAACAAGTAGTAACTATACTGAATGAATTTTGTAATGTCTCCCTGAAGAGCAATAAATAAAATTCATTACCAAATATTCTGTATTCAAATCATTTCGTTTGTTAAGCAACAGAAATGAATTAGTTTTTGCCTCGTTTTGAACGTCTTTTCCCTGAAGAATAATAATTAGAATGGATTCATTCCGATGAGATTTCCACTGGAATGGGCTTAAGAAAATTTATTTTATATCAGTAATGCATTAGAATGATGTATAATTGTGTAGTAGGATCTAATACTGTTTATATTTTTTTCATAATTATATTCTCCTTTATTAAAGAGGAATTAATACTTTGCCTATATTGTGTTATATATCACGAATGTATTTGTATAGTTAAAATGTATTTCAATTTGTACCACGCCTTTGTAATTACTTCAAGCTTTTTTCGAATTGATATTGGGGCTTTTAATTAAAATTTTCACATTAGCCACAACTCTCATGTCTTTTATATATCCATTTTCTTTTTTTCAATAAACTATTGCATCAATACCACACAAAGAGTAATCTAATTCAAAATGTAATACATACAGATACTTTTACGTTGACGTTGCCGTTCTCCCAAGAAAGCAATGAAATTTTACATTAGGATTGACAGAAAATATATCGCAGATGTTAAATTCTCTTTCACATCATTAATGTAATCAAATTTTCCGTCGTTACAATTATTGCAATTAGTACAATTGATAATTTTTGCACAAAACTGTTCGTGAGTAAGATACTTTGAAATAACGCAGAAAGTTAAACTATAAATAAGCATTTTTTGCAATGTACAAAACACATTGCTACAGTCTAGCAGTATAGCGTAACTAATTATTACAGGCTGTGATTAGTTAACATTTATTTAAGTCTACGCTATAACTGGTGGCTAGGTCTATATCCTAATTATTTCTAAATTGTGGTTTTTAAAATATAACACTTTAATAAAACAAAAAAAAACGAAGCACTGGGAAATTTTATACCACAACTTTGCCCATGGATTGAATATTGATCAGTGTTTGGAGAAAACGAATCTAGTGCTAGAAAATGATTGTCTAATTCATACAATCGTATTTAAGTGATGTAAGAAGCTCCAGAGAAAAAAATTCGGTCACAGAGAAGATATTCCACCTCCTGTATTAGCAAGTAGAGCATTTACTGTCCGGAAAATCTTGAATTCCGACAAAAATATGAGTTATCGTAAAATAAAAGGATGTTTTCTAACTGATTAATTGTGCCATTCTGCAACAGCTTCTTCAAGTGAGTGAGGTTTGTTTTCTTTGAGTACTCATTCTTTAATCAATGAGCAGATGGCCCGATATATTTCAGGGTGGCATAAAATGCTTGCCAAAATTGGAAACGGATCATCCGCTCATATTAACAGTATCTTGAAACGAGACGAAATCTGGTTTTACTGCAATAACGTATCCACTAAAGCATGGAATAAAATCAGACTCTTTAAAGACGTAGACAAAAAGAGAATTAAAACGATTGCCGTTATCTTTTCCATGACAGAAGTTGTGGAGCACATTGTGCTGAAAATATAAAAAAGGTAGGGTAAATAAGTAAAGAGTTTTCCAATAGGAACTTAACAACTTTTAATTCAAATTATGAACGCACCCTTTCACTAATCATCGAACTGTCACTGTCAATTTATTCAGTAAACTTAACATTTTCATCATGGTAAAGCACACGAACGAACAACGTCTGCAAATTATAAAAATTTACTACAGAAATTCGGAGTCGGTGACCGCTACTTTAAGAGCGTTAACTCCGATTTTCGGTCGTAATTCTCGCCCTAGTAGACAGGCAGTAACAAGTTTAGTGAAAAAATTTGAGTCTACATATTCGTTGTGTAATGTTGCCGTGTCAGTGAGACAACGGGTTGGTCGAAGTGTCGAAAATATCGCTGCCGTTGAAACGTCCGATACAAATGATCCAAATCAGTCAATTCCACGGCGTTCTCAAGAGTTGGGCATCGCCCAGACCACTTTATGGCGAATTTTGCGTAAGGATCTTGGTTTACACCCATACAAGATCAAGCTGACTCAAGAATTGAAGCTGATGGACCATTTGAAGCGATGTACGTTCTCCGATTGGGCTCTGGAAAAGATGCGCTCAGGTGGTCAATTTCGTCGCAAAATCATTTTCAGTGACGAAGCTCATTTTTGGCTCAATGGGTTCGTCAATAAGCAAAATATGCGTTATTGGTCGGGTGAAAATCCACATGTGCCTCATGAAACACCACTTCATCCACAAAAAATAACTGTTTGGTGCGGTTTGCATGCCGGCGGCGTCGTAGGGCCATATTTTCTCGTCGACGATGATGATCGTCACGTTACTGTGAATGGTAATCGTTATCGCGCCATGATTACCGATTATTTTTGGCCCGAATTGGAAGATATGGACAACATGTGGTTTCAGCAGGACTGTGCCACAAGCCACACAGCACACGTTACAATCGATTTATTGAAGAGTAAGTTTGATGAGCGTGTTATCTCAAGAAATGGACCAGTCGATTGGCCGCCTCGTTCGTGCGATTTAACACCTCTAGACTTTTTTCTTTGGGGCTACGTCAAGTCATTGGTCTATGCCAACAAGCCGATAACGTTGGAAGAGCTCAGAG
Source organism: Dermolepida albohirtum (assembly GCA_031893035.1). NCBI lineage: Eukaryota > Metazoa > Arthropoda > Insecta > Coleoptera > Scarabaeidae > Dermolepida > Dermolepida albohirtum. The sequence continues at coordinate 605,584 of JAVIWB010001079.1, forward strand.
CTAACATTGAACGCGAAATAGCAGCCGTTTCGGCCGAATTGTGTGGCCGAGTCATCGAAAATTGGGTCCAACGAATCGACCGCTGCAAACGTGCCCGCGGTTGTCATATGAACGAAATCGAGTTCCATTCATAAATGTTTTGATTGTACTTCAACCCAATAATAAAGTTTTTGAAATATCTCAAATGGTCTGCATTTTATTTTGAAAAAAAGTTGTCAAGTCCTTATTGGAAAACCCTTTATTTGATTCTGCTTTTACAAAGTTGTTGAAACACTCAAAATATTCATTCATGCTCGGTACCAGGCAACTTTTCCATTACAATACTCCAATTTATCACTTCATTGTCTGTGCCAAGTATTTAATAAGAATCGAAGCTGAAGGTGTTCCATGTAACTCCACGTTGTTCCCTTGTATGAAGAAGAAGACGAAAAGGAGGAAGATTTTCAACTATCAGAATATTCTTACGGCATAGAGTGACAAATGTAATCTGCTTACAGAAGAAAGATATAAGAGTTGGTTGATGACCATTTCCGCAGAATAAACATGTCGCGGGGTGCTGAGGAAATTATTCAGAAAGATTGTGAAAGTTGAAGTTCCATTGCAAAACTCATCATAATTTTATTGTTGTACCGCCATAAATAACAAATAAATTCATTCTCATATAAGTGATTTCTGATAGTCAATGAATTGATATGTATATTTTCTTTTCTAACTAAAATTTGTTTGTAAATAAATTCATTATTGCTTCATCTTGTCTTGTTGTCTGGAAATATACAAACCCTTCGACTTATCACATCTCAGACATGTCTTGTGAGCAATAGGTCTAGCAAACATTGAAGCCAATTGAAAATATTGCTGCTAGGCTGATATCATAATAGAACAGCTACAACATAAGGACAGGCTTTGTCTTGCTGGAATGCGCTATTACTTAACTCTGGAGAATATAATAAAGCAAATCGTTCGAGAGATTTGTGAATGGAATATTAAATGACTCTTACTTCCTATGTATTGTAATTCAATGGCTTATCTCTGCCAAAAAAAGATTTGTTGTAGACGTTGCCTCTACTATCTCTAAAAGCAAACAATCTCAATCTCCCGTCTTCCTATTCTGCAGTTCTTCCAGATCGTCTACAGCATCTCTTACGATGTTGACAACTTTCTTGCGGCCAATCTCTCAATCTAATAACTGTATATTTCTTTGCATACACCTAGCGATTTCAACATCTCGTGTAATCCAATGATACGACACCATTCAAAATCACATAGCTGGCGATAATTTCGTTGCCTTCGAACTCTTTTAATACCCGAACTCGTAATTATAGACTGTTACAATGAGATAGTTAAACTGAAATGATTCAAAGTAAAGAAAAAGAGAAACGTACTTTGTCGTCAGAGTTCGGCAAAAGATGTTACAAACATTTATTGTTTCCTTGCAGCTTTCACTTAGTTACAGTAAACATTTGTACAAAATTTGGTTTAAAATAAAGGGTGTTTAAAATTTCGAGGTTTTTCTAAAGAATAAATAAAACACATAAATTGCATTCACTTTCAAAATTTGTATTGGTAATTGAAGTGCAGCTCCATAGACGTCCACTCTTTTGTAAAAATTTTCAATGACATTTTGACAAAATTGAGGCTCTATCTCACTAATGACACGAATAATTTCATCTATCAAAGCAGGAATTCATTGTGGATTGTTTTTATAAACTTGACTTTTCACATAACCCCAAAGAAAATAGCCTAACGGTGTCAAAGCACATGATCTTGGTGGCCAATTAACATCACTGTTTCTTGAGATTACACGCCCAGAAAATTTTTCTCTCAATAAATCAATTTATTCGTGTGCAAAGTGAGGTGTAGCGACATCCTGTTGAAACCACATATTCTCTAGATCAATATTAATTAATTCAAGCCACAAAAATTCGGTTATCATGTGACGATATCGATCACCATTGGCAGTTACAGCTTCACCATTAGCATTTTCAAAGAAGTAAGGTCCAATTACACCACCTGACCATAATGCATACCAAACAGAAACTCATTTAGGAAGCATAGGATTCTCATGAACAATTCGTGGATTTTTCGTACCTCAGATCTGGCAATTTTGTTTATTAACATAGCCACCAAGTTCAAAATATGCCTCATCTCAAAAACATTATTTTCTGAGAAAAATCAGCTGGTTGTTCATTGATGAAATTGACAAATGAACGACGTTTTAAATGATCTAATGGCTTCAGTTCCTGTGTTATTTGAACCTTATATGCCTTTAGAACTAAATCCTTGTGTAAAATACGTCATGTTGTTGATTCGCTAAGTCCAAGTTGTTATGAACGTCGTCTGATGGACATTTCAGGATCTTCAGCAATATTTACACGAATCAAACCAATATTTTCTTGTGAACGACCACTACGACTGTATTTTTCACTTTTTTGATCTTCCACGGAACCGGTGGTCTCTTGAAATTTTTTAATAATTCGACCGATAGTGCTTTATGTAAACCATAAATTTCACGTAATTTTCTAAAAGCTCTTTTCACATAACGCTGATTTTCATAAAATAATTGGACAATTTGTACGCGTTGTTGTACCGTGTACGAAGCCATTTTTATAAATGTCATACATCACACTTTCTAAATGCCCACATACCCAGATAAATTCAGTGCGCCATCTATATTTTATTTATTCTTAAAAAGCCGGGCAATTTGAGACACCTTTATATATGTACTTCTACTGGGTGATTTGTTGTTTTTATCACATTGTATAAGTGCGTCCTAACTTTTCACAAATAATTTTTACTTGCTTTTGCATTCTTGTCGCTAAGAAAGGTATAGACATTCTAATCATTTTTTTCGAATGTAATGTATTAAAATCTTTAAGCATAGAAACTATACCAAAGATTTATTTCAAACTAGTTACTTGACATATTTATAAATATACAAACTTTGATATGTGAATGTACACAAAATCGATCATATAATTGAATTTTCTTTTATCCAAATCGTATTTTAAAATATCAGAGGGGCGCCTGTGTTTCAGGAGAGTACATAATTAAATGAACTCTGTTTATTCATTTGCAGACATGCCGCAGTTCGGACTCACAAGTACGAACTCCCATTGGGGATACGGAGCGGCAGGAGCGTATTCCCCTTATTTTACGCCGAGTTCGTTGGGGTCCTGCGCTGCACCAACGGCTTCTCAATTCAATACTCCAGCGTTGGGCTTCTCCGGAACAACGCCAGATCAAACATCTTCTCAAGATGCCTTCGGCTCAAGTGCAGTAACAACACGTAAGGTTTATAATTTCTATTACATTAAGTGTACAATGATAATACAATGATAGTATACATTATACTCGTATATCATAGATTACCGCTTAAATGTTTGGATAATGAAAGTGTTGATCTACAATGGAAGTTCAAAATGCAATTTGTAATATTTGAATTAGTGTCCACTTTATTATGCATTTTCTTAAGTAATTTGATGTAAAACTATAGGTCTTACGTACATACGTGTATATACGAGTTTTAGGTATTTGGCTATAATTTTGTATATCATCAATTGTCAGTAAAATTACAATTTAGTTTTTCAATATAATCTCAATTTAATTGAATATAGTTATTCTAAACTATCCTCAAAGAATTTTTTCGGAGTTTCTGCAAGCCGCTTTATTTATTTAAGCACTTAAAACTCTTTCCCGTATTATTTTTTCAAATCTGGGAACAAACAATAATCACTAGAAGCTAGATCTGGTGAATTAGGTGAATTTGAAAGCAAGTTCTCGTGTAATTCGATCAAAACATCCTTCGTGATTCATGCGATATGAAGTCTTGTATTGTACTGTTGCAGCAACACGTATGCAATTTTCCAGGTTGTTTCATGCAAAGTACATGTTGTAATATGCTAGGTAAAAGATAGAATAATGTTCTACGTTGACTGCAGTACCTGTGAGTAGATAATCCATAAAATTAATCCCCTCTCAGTCCCAGAAAAGAAAAGTCCTACTTTTACAACCGACAAAACCTCACGTGCTTTAAACCAAGGCCTTTCTTGGGATTATACCATTCTTTAACTGTTTTTTTGTTCCAAGACTGAAGTCAGGAATCCATGTTTCATCAGTAGTTCCTATCTGTTGTTACCGTAGCACCTTAGTACCCAACAGTCTGAAACTTCATTCACTCCCAAACGTTCGTATAGAATCTGTACTTGCCGTGTACATATTCATGCACTATCCGGAATTTCAGTAGATTCTCCACGTTCCACAGCTTTGAAACGATCGGCCCATCTGTAGATAATATTTTTATATATTAATTTTAATATTCTTGCAGAGTCTTCAAATACGTATTCTAGATTCTCCAAAGAAACTTGCAGACATTGAACGATTTTGAAGGGTTCACATCCTCTTCAAACAAAAAGAAAAATTCTTGTAATTTAGCCGGATGCGGCCAAATTACAAGAAATGGAAGATGTTCCATGCTTGCAAAAGCAGGGGTGCGGCAATATATTTGCATCAGTCAAGTAACTGAAGTAAACTAAACATTATTGCCCGGAATAGTTGCTCATCAAGACTTGCTATTGATCAATAGCGTGATCTATAAGATTTACGCAATTAAACTAGAACCAAATTCCTAAAACTTTCGAAATATTTCTTTAATTTTAGTTTATTTTTACTGGAACGGCATGTATCAGAGATATATTTCTTATTCATGCTAAAACTCGAATGATTTTGTAAAATAACATGTCTAACATGACTGTGTAATAACATGTTGAACACACGTTTCAAAATCTATAAGAATTAGTATCGTTGATAGATAAATTCAACCATAAAAATATTTAACAGTAGTATGGAGGGCGGTCTGAAAGTCCAGTACCAGTAAAATACATGGTATGGGAATGTGTGTAGAATAGAAGTAGAATACATGTTATGGAATGGCACAATTAAAGATATAAAGTGTTCGTGGAATTATTGGGCTATATTAATTTCGAAACAACACAATTTTTGCATAAACAATTGAAAGTGATAAGTTTTACGGAATACTTTGAAATATTTAGGCGGGTGTCACTTGTTGACAGAACATTATCTTATAACCTTCTTACACAACTGAACGAGACGTTAAAAAACATTGCCTTTCCTTCTGGTTAACATTTTTATTAAATAAAAAAGTGATTCGTCTATAAACACTTACATTACATATTTAAGAAAAGTCTATTAAGCAATCTTGGCTCATATTTTAATAACTACCCAAGACAATATAAAAAAACGTTTCATATTCTGAGTAGACTGATTGTTCTCTATTTACTAGTATACACAAAACGCGCTAAAAAAACCATAATACGAATTGAAAAGTAATGCTGTATTTGCACATTAACATTTGATTAAAACCAATCAGCATTCATGAACATCTTCAATAGAATATGGACAGTGTCGGCAACAACTCAAATCATACAACTTTTAAAATTAAATAAAACAAAATGACATTGTATGTCCATTTGGTTTTTATTGACCATACAAATTCTATCAACTTACTTTTTCCAGACGTCGTATAAAAAAAACCTGTTTCTAATTATATGGCAATATCTGGGCAAGTAGAGAACACAAACTGCAAAGAGCAACTAAGTTGGAGGTTGTTGATTGTCCATCCATAAATCCTTGCTGAAATGGTGAAATGTAACACTTTATTTTAGAATATATGTGTGAATACAGAGCCTTTTGAAAAACTTTATCGAAATTATTAAGAATTGATATCAGGCGACAATTAGTAATATTGAATGCAGAATCTTTCCCTAAGATTGCATATAATATAAAAATTTTCGGGAAATGTATTGGTTTTCAAGGTCAAATTAAATAGAATTTTTAGCGGATACGTTAATAAGACTTACAGTAGCGAATCAAAAAGCTACGTATGTAATCTTGTCCCTTCTTCATTATATCTCTCAGTTTCCTTATTGACCTGACAATGTTTTTTTTTCTAACAGGCAGGAGTCACTCGCTGGTCATTTACGTGGACTTAAAGCTTTTGATCGTATTGACTATGACGCCGTTCTTCAGAAATTAAAATCTTCTGACTTTGTCGATTCTTTTTTATCATTATTTGGCCCACATTTATATAACAAGCCCCAAAATGTCATTTACAGGAGACATAGATCCGACACCTTTTATGTCACTTTCGCAGTGCTTCAATCTAGGACCGATGCTATTCTTAATTTTTTTTAATAATTCGCTCTACGTTTTGGAGTACGAAATGCATGCTTTTGCGCATTGCTTGAAAATATATAGCGTTCTAGCCACAACAGCTAAATGTTTTCGCCTGCAAAGACAACTGAGTAAAATCTCCGTATGGTGTTCAGATAAAAGGTTGTCTATTAACATCTCGAAATGTAGAATAGTGGCATATGTACTTGAATAAAAGTACACCTATCCTTTATAACTATACGCAGCAGAATTCAGTGCTTACTCGAAGTCACGAAATCAGTCACCTTAGTATTTACTTCGATTGCAAATTCAGTTTTACTAAACATATTGATCAAATATACAGGTCTGCGTTAGAAACTATAGGACTCATTATACGAACTCCTCAAGCTCAGGCCCTTATATTACCATATTTTTACATTATACATGTCAGTTTAAGGCTAGAATAAGTCATTAATATGACACCCTTGCTATGAAATCTATAAATTTACTGTATAGCCAAAGTTTCTAAAGTTTCTATGCTACTCTATTGACGGGGTATACTAGAAATGAAACAGTTTCTTTCGAATCCAGGCGCAGATTGGCTTCGCTAAAATATTATACAATTTGTTGCGCAATAAGATTGATTGCCCACAAATTTTATCTCAAGTTAATTTCCTCGTGTCTAGGCCATCTACTCTTTCACATCGCACCTTTTATCTGCCGACTGTGAGGACTTATATCATTGAAATTATGTGGCCATTATACATAATGTGCCGTACTCTAAACTTGATTTCAAATAATTGTGATATTCACCGAGACACCTTATAGAAGATGTCTAACTGTGCGACATCTTATTTTTGTCATAGTTTTTAAGTGATATTTTACTGCATGCTTGATGAATGTACATGAGCTATTTAGTTTCAATTATTGTCATTTCATTACCTATACTTTCATATATAAGTAGTGTAAGTAGATGTAGATGTGTTTGTCGTGTATTCTGTTTGTGTTGTCGTGTAAAAGGAACCTTCTGTTGGACAAATAAATAATTAAATCTCTTATTATATTACAAGCTAAGTATATATATTAAGTGTGATACTGAATTTTATTTTCTATTTTTACAGTGTTACCCGATACTACCACGACAGATCTCGATCAACATCTTGGATTGGTATCCTCTCAAACACATTCGAATCATTCACAGAGCAGTTCCCATTCGACGTCATTATTAGTTCCCAGGTACTCATCCAATCATACAGACTTTTCCTTATCAGGTCCCAGATCTCTTTCCGATAACTCCAGTGCCGCAGAAAGTCCAGTTCAAGAGGATCTCCTAACACAAAGTACTTTAGGTGTAAATCACGTAAACAATTCTAATTTTCCCTTACACCAGAACATGACACCTACAACATATTCCAGCAGTAACTGTAATAATTCCTTATATCCAGTACTACCCGCAAGCCTACTTTATTCTCAATTATACTCCGCGGCCAATCAGACTCATAATTTTCACTCATTGCATACTCATTCGTCCCAAGGACATCATAATGATTTGCAGTCCGTTATGGATCAACTGTCCACGTCCAATCAAAGACAGATGAATGGAACGACTGACTTGTTGCTGGCGAATAATGGTTCTTGTGCTGCTGCTGCTCAAAGGCAAGACGAACATAATAGGGGCTTAACTAGTAATGTCAGTCAAAGAGGACCTGCTCAAAACTCTGATGCGGTTTGGAGACCTTACTAATGTTACTTGTTATTATACGAATGCATATATTTTTCAGTTGGTGCAATAGAATTATTTCGAATTTTTGTTTTTGTGTGCTAATTTTGTTAATTTATTCGAACGTTTTTGTTTTCTTTTCTTTAATAATTAAATTGTTTTAAATAGGTGCAATCATCATGTAAAATATATTATTTATTATGAATTCGTTAGTGCGAAAGATTTAAAAAAAAATCTATGAACTTACATTTTAAACTACCTTCGTCCACAATAAACAAAATCTTCAATTAAATTGATACTTGCACATGAAGATCTATTTTTATTGTTATCCATATAAAATAACTTCATGTATTTTTGTGATCAGTTTTTGTTTTTTGTATCAATACTTCTAAATTGTTATCGAGAAACTTACGAGAAGAAATTAAAAAGTAGAGGGATATTCAGGAATAAAATCTTTTATTGAACAAAATGAATTAGAAATATTGTTCTGAAATAAAGTTTTTGACCAAGCACACAGTCGTTTTTTCAGATAGTCAATGAATTTTCTGACTGAAAAAAATTCTTGACGACGCGACCTTTCCTTAGTTGGTCAAAAAGATGAAAGTTAATCAAGTTCGGTATGTATACAAAACGTTTCAACAATAGAAAACCAAGATTTTGAATGTATTGGATAAGTTTGTCAATATAGTACTCATAATAAATTGACAAAATCACAATAAAATATATCTAATATGTAGTAGATTAGATATATTTTATTGTGTACAGACACCTTAAAATTTGTATTAATAATTGCACAGAATTGATGACTTATTTTGGGAAAATAATATATTCTGTCAAAATTATTTTGCTGACTTCAAAATATGCTCCGTTTTATGCAATGATTTTATGCTAACGAAAAGTTTATCTAAATACTTCTTATTGACACTTTCAGATATAGTCATCAGCTCTTTCTGTGAATTTTCTTTTATAGCTTCAATTGATTTAGAAAACGTCTTTTACAAGATGGTAGTTTGAGTTTGAAGAAGTAGAAAAGGTAATGCTGGACCACATTTGGTGAATACAGAGCTGGATCTGTGACATCTTTAATAAAAAATTGAGAAATTTTTCTTTACAAGTAGAGCATTTTCCGATGAACACTCTCTCTCGAATATTTCAAATGTTCACATAATATTGTTCAAGGAATGTTCAATAATTAATGAAATAGGGTTAAAAATTTTATTTAATGTTAATGAAATCTACTTTTCAATTTTATCCCCAGTAATATTTAGGAATTTACACAATGGGTACTTTCTAAATATGTACAATTTTCTTGACCACTTCGTTGACTTGGTGTCGCGTGAAAACTCTTTGAATAGATCGTCTAATACCCTTGTTTAAATTCAAGAACGAATGTGAATACAGATGGTTTGATGGACTTGAGTCAACTGTCGTGGAACTTATCTCGAAAACGTTTTGCAATAATAAAATTTTTCATGAATCCAGGCTTCAGCACTACCATTACGCAAATCGGTAATTGTCGAGATTTTTATGTCTTTCCTCCCGAATAAGGCCATGTAACACATGTTGCACGATTCGAACTGTTAAATTAATATACACACGTTTCTGCGGCTTGAACACTTCTCACCATACTATCAGTTTCACTTTCAGACAACAAAAATTTTATCACTAAATATTGTTCTTCTGGCGAAAATGTTTCGAGAACAACTTACATTGAAATGAACAAAATATGTTATGTTTGCCGATTGAATTTATCCTCAAGGTTGCCAACTTAATCCTCAGACAGTTTCAAATAATAATTTTCAATGATTTTTTCACTCTTGCAGTGTGTGTCGTTAATTATGGAATAGGTGATTTCTTTGTCTTGCAAAAAGAATTGCGTATAGTCAGCACTATAATGGTCAAAGAAAATAGTCAACATAACTTTGACCAATTTTACCTGTTGTCTCAGATCTGGCTCATTATTAAAGCGTCATTCAAAAACTTATTGACTAGTTTAATATCGAAATCTTAAACTTACGTCTCGTCACTGGATAAATATGGCGAATGTAGAATTAAAATGATTTGCTCAATAATGTATATTACAGGAAGAAAGTTTATCTTCTTCCCAACAAAACCAACGCATCTCAAGCCTAAAGCATTATCGATAACGCTACGAATGATTTGGTGAGAAATAACCAAATATTTAAAATTAAAATAACGGTTTTTAATCATCGTTTTCGCAAGTTTGTCAATATTTTCAGCCTGTCGAAGATCGAACGGAACGAGGAATGTCTTCGATCTTGTAAGAAATCTTTTAAACATGTTGTGCTACTCGTATAATCATGGTTAAAACTGATTCACTACGGACCTTCTTTAATATTTTTAACAATTCAGAGCAAGACACTCGATGTTTTCGTCTATTTTAAAAATCGCAGGGCATACTTACATCATCCAACAAAACCAACAACCGTACATTAAGTGGTTAACAGATGACCCTAAAATTCTACATGGCAATTAAGTACATTGGTACCAATAGCAAATCTTTTTCACGCTTTTTACGCAGGTTTTTTAAGTGAATAATTCCTGATAAGTTTATTTGATGTAACGTATATTTAACGAATCCCAAATTCTCAAATTGGATAACTATATTTTCAAGTTCATAATGGTTCAACTACTCTGAATCATTTCAGTTTTCCTTGTAATCCTAGTGTATATAATACAGACACATAAAATCCGAATTAATACAAAAAATTCCAATATGTCCTTTAACTTTGCTAACAAAGAAATCGAAATTGTATCTGTTTACTAAGATGAATGTGTTTATTGAATTTCTTGTGATTCTTTGATGGTTTCGGCATTGCCAATTTTCAATCAGTTTTGGAGAATGTTGTTAATTGACTACTTCACGAGAACAAACACTGTTTGGAAACAAAACAAAACTCGCTTCTTTTTTGAAATGTATGAAACCAGACTAGTTGGCATTATTGTGCGTTTAATTTTTAAAAGAATACATTCAATCGGAAGTAGTAAAACTACAATTCTGAACAAGCAAAGATACTTCGAAATTACTTTTAATACTAGCTCATCTAGCCCACGACCGCCTTAGTGAAAAGTCTCTTTACTTTTTAATGTTTTCTCTACAGTTCTCGCTCGCGTTCCCGCTTTTCGTTCAATACATTCGTGTGTTGTACGAGAAAGGGAGGCAATGTTTTTTCATTATTTTTCTGTATCGAAAAGTTATGATAAACTATACAAAGGAATCGCTCGTTAATAACACAAGTTTGCCTGAAGCAGAGTGAATCTCTGAAACGTATGTAGTAAACGGGGTGTTATTAATATTTGAATGATTTCTTTTAACATTCATTTATTCGACAAATCGCCGAGATAGCAAGTATTTGTCTGTAAACGCTCTGGGAACTTTGTTGCCGACCAGCGAGATAGACGCGCTCTCGCTTCTTCGTACAATACATTCGTGTGTTGTACGACAGAGGGAGACAATGTTTCTTCAGTTCTCTACAATATTTGTATAATAGCAGACTCTTGTTATTGCAATAAATACGTTGTTTACAGTAAGAAAAAAGTGTTTATGTTATTGGAATTCAAATTTAGTATCATTTTCGAAGAATATCAAAGCACCAAACCAAAGAAAATTGATTATTACATTTATGAAAGGTTTTATATATATTTTTAAATTCTCAAGTGATTTTTGTGCAATATTGTTGACTTGTTAAATTGTATATAGATAATATAAATGTTGCTACCTCCTACTGTAAATTAAATTCAACTAATCACAACACATGTACATTTATTGTAAATTAAAAATACATATATACATACGTACATATGTGCTTTTATTTCGGTTTTGTTTAATTCTAGCTCTGATTTGTGAACATATTAGTGGTACAAAACTAACTTTTAATTAAAAATTCATAGTGCAATGTTTTGCACTAACATACTAGTTAAAAATAACACTAATTTTATGATTGAAAATTACAAAATTTCGTAACGAAAGAAAATTAACGTTTAGGCTGGTAAAAATATAAAACTGGATCATATATTTTTAAACATTTATGTTGTTTCACTCTGTTGAGATTTAAATGTATACGTAATATACTTGTACATTATATAATATGTAAAATAACAACGATAAATGCATAAATAAATATTTATAAACGATAATGTTTTCTCTTATTTCTTACCTGAAAGCTCGCTTAGTCTAGTGATGTTGGCATCTTTGAAGTATTAACGAGGAAAGCTGAGAAGTATACGTAGATAATTATGAGCGAATTATTATTCTTTACAAGGAATGGTTTATATATTTACTAAGACATTTGAATGGATGTAAATTGTATTATAAATACAATATTAATTGCAAATTCGGAAATTGATTTGGTAAGTAAGTATGAAAAATATCTCTACAAAACACAATATGGTAATCAATACACAGGCCTTCTCAAAATAAGGAGGCAACGGTATTACCAGAGACCTATTTCAGAGCTACGTGTGTAGTTTGTGGTGTGGATGTAAAGAACAAATGATGCCTTCTCCGGATTTTGTTTATATTCATTTTCAGCGACATTCAAAATATTTTTGAAATTCAAAAGTGACTAGAATTATAATGAAGATGAGTTAGAGGGCATCACGCAGATGTGTTTTCAAAGCAATGAATATACTAACTGTACATGAGTTATACAGGGTATAAACTATATACCCAGAAGTACGTTAATCTATAATAGATTATTCTATGGAAACTTTAATAAGTTATTGACAAACGTGTCTGTGGTTTGTGTTTATAAACACGATCCCAGGTAATAAATAAATTACCTGGGCTTAAAAATTGCGAGAATATTTTTATGTGTCAGCTGTTCTTATTTATATTATTCTTATAACTAGCAAACCATTGGCGTTTGTAATATCATGAAATAAAGACAATATCAAGTCTGTTATGGAATTTGCAATTTAATGTTATAAATACCATTTTCTACTACAACTGTAAACTTGTAATTGTATTAGTTATAGTGGAGAATAATATTTATTAAATTAAATTCATACCGAGAATAATAAATTACATTCTAACTACTTCCTATGCATCTAGTAATGTGGTTTTTCATAGACACGGCCTTCATGATTTCGAATGCAATGTACAGCGATCTCTCAATTAATACACCGTTTGTAAGATTAAATCACATGAAGGGCATTTGTATGAGGGTAATTTGACAAGTAGTGAGAATGGAAAAGAAAAACGAATTTTTTAAAAACAAAATAATTTTTATTTTTTAATATATTCTCCTAAAAGAGCAATACATTTATTCCAACGGTGCTCCAATGCCCTTATGCCATCTCTAAAATGTGATTCCGGAAGGCTTGCAAAATACTCATTTAAGAAGATGATAAGCTCGTCGTTAGACGAAAATTTCTTTTCACCTAGTGCCGTTTCTAATTTTGGAAAAGGTGGAAGTCGGAAGGGGCTAGATCCGGTGAATAAGGCGCATGCGGTACTAATTTGAAAAACAACTCGTGGATTTTGGACATCGCAACTGTGCTGGTATGCGAGGGAGCTTTGTCTTGGTGAAACAGAATATTTTTCTTTGCCATTCCTGGCCTTTTAGCACGAATCTCATCATTTAATTTTTGTAGAAGTTCTGCATAATATTGTCCGTTTATTGTGATACCTTTCTGAAGGTAATCAATAAGCAAAATGCACTTTGAATCTCAAAAAATTGATGCCATCACCTTGTTTGCCGATAAAGTGGTTTCTGCTTTCTTTGGAGGTGCAGAACCACGTTCTAACCATTGTTTCGACTGTTGCTTAGTTTCGGGTATACTGTAGTGTGTCCAAGTTTCATCGCAAGTAACAAATCGCCTACAAAAATTAACCGGATTCCGCTTATAAAGTTCCAAACATTCATTGGAAATGCGCGAACGAGTGAACTTTTGATCAGTCGTAAGCAATCGCGGCACCCATCTTGCCGAAAGTTTGGAAAAGCCCAATTCTTTCGTTAAAATGTGGTGTACGCATTCTGCTATCTCTCTCACTTTGAGTCGTCGATCTTGCGTAATAATATTATGGATTTTTATAATAATTTCCTTAGAAGTCACGATTTTGGGTGCTCCAGACCGCGCTTCATCAACACAGCTTGTTCCACCACGTTTAAATTCATTTCCCCATCTACTTATTGTGGCGGATGATGGAGCAGATTCACCTATGTTTCCTGTAACTCATTTTTGTTTCGGTAACTTTCATACCCTTAATTTCAAAGTATTTAATCACCGCACGATACTCTGCTTTTTCCATTTTAACAAAACGACGTGTTGCTTCTTTTTCAATCAGCTGTCAAAAATAAACTAATCAACCGATTAATCTAAATATCGAAATGTAAACATATGAATAGGCAACCTAAATTATAGTGCATTTGTTTTACCAATTGGAGCGCCACCTATGTGTCATTCTCACTACTTGTCAAACTATCCCCGTAGTTCGGTAACATTTACACCTGCCTTACTGTATAGTAAGACGATAGCTATTAGTTCGTGATTTGAATAAGCTATATTTTATGGAAGTTTATAACAGCCTGACTTCTGACATACACTATGCAACATTGCATCTAAAGCTTTCACCACTACGCTTAAGTAGGGGTAGGGCTGTGCTTATAAGAAATACTGACTGATTTTTTCTTTGATCTAGTTCGAGATGGAGTTTTTGCGCTTCAGTATTTTAAGATATAATACTAATACAGCTAATACATATTAAAGTATGTCGTTGTATTTCGTTGACACCCTGTATATACGAATGTAATATTTGCATTCAAACAAGGACAATAGTTCCAACCTTAAGGAAAACATTATTGCAATACGAGTACAAGAGCACGATTTTAGTTTTTTTAAACATCGGCTCACATTGACAGAAAAAACGTAGATTACAATTGTTTGTAATTCTACAACTTCAAAATTTAAGAATACTGAATGATATAAATAAATATAAGAAAGCCATTAAAATATTATTAATACATTGATAACTCTATGACTTAAAAGAATTTTGGAGTTGAAAAAGAAATCCGAATGATCTAGTATATTTTGCATTTTTAATTTAGTTCGTTTTTTTAACTTTTCTATTCCTTTTTGTTTGTCGTTTCCTTATTGTAAATCAGCGTAAATTGCACATTCGAAATAAAATTATTATTAGTATTAATAATACTACGATGTAGATTTCACTCACTTCTTGAGTTTAATGCCGAGAAACTTTTCACTCAACCCACATGACTATGTGTTTGAGTTCGGACTGTGCGCTGTTGATACTGAGGTCCTACTATACATCACAAAACGATAAATTAATACAAGCCTTATTATTATTATTATTATTACGTTTATTATTAATAATAAATAGTGATTGGATAAATTTACATTAAAAGTTAAAAGTGATTTAAGAAGTCATGTCTTAGCTTCTAAAGCGCTACTTGAATCTTTAAAAATGAAAACAGTAAATGTGATTACTTGATTTCTGTTTAGTTATGCAAGCACAGATCTTTAATCGGTCAGCCTAGAGAAGAAACCACTTTTTACGGAATTCTCCTTGTAACTCATTACCATACATTTAGTGTACCAATATTCAAGTCTTCATTCTTTCCGAAGAGTAAGCTTTATCAAGCTATTCAAGATTTGCTTTAGTTTTGGTGATTACTAGAGCGAGGAATATGGTCGGCGCACCACAACCGTGCGCTTGATAGCAGGTAAATAAAATAAAATAAGTAGTTACATATATGTATTTTATGAAACGTGAAATTTAATACACAAGCAGGGTTTCCATTGTAATCACAAACAGGGTATGAACTATTAAATATCTGAAACATCAGATACGATTCTACTATTTTAGAAAATCGAGTTCAGCTTGAAAAAAATGTTCTTACATGAAGAAAACGACTATTCGACATCTAGTTATGTAATAGCTGCATAATTAAAGTAACGTTTGTTTATACTTATGGATCTGTACACAAACTATCCACTATCACTATGAATTTCCTCGGATGCGGTAAAAATCTGTATCTTTCTTTAGAAAACTATATACTTCGTCTATAACACTAACATTTTTGTCGTGTTTGTACAGTGTCAAGTATTTGCAGTGAATCCACTAATGAGAACGAAAAATATTGTAATTTATTAATTGCTTCAACTACTGCTTTGTAATTGTTATAAAGTATTTATAAATCTGTTTCAACTTTAGCGTCTTGAAATTTTCTTTAACTTTCCTTGACGACAGTTGCTTCTTTAGGATCAAACTTTAAAATTACTAATTTAATTTTTTGAAAATGTATGAAATAATAAACTATTTAACTCTATCAAACCATTTAATTCTAGAAAAGAGCGTCCAATCGTTTCTGGCTCAAGAAAAGCGTGGATTTTACGTCACATATAAGAAGTTATTGCTGACGTCTTTAAAAGACTATCTTACACAACGCATACGTGTAGCGTAATTATAAACATTAAGAGTTAGTCTCTCGAAAGTTTCAGTTCAAATTTTTCCAATATATTTGACCACTTTTGAAATGACTTCGGCAGTACAATCTTGTACTCTTTTGAAAGCTAGTAAGATTGAAGATGACAGTTTAATTATTATTTTCGTATATTTGTCCTTTAATACTGTCTATGATAAGTTGAATTTCTTCTTTCAACTTAGGACTTGTAGCTGATTGGTTGATATACATGAAAGACTTCACGAAATTCTACAGAAAGAAGTCGCACGACGTTAGACCGCACAATCTCGATGGTGAATTTAGATCGTCATTGAATTTATCATGCAATAACTACATTATCTCGCTCCCAGTTTTGAAGGTTGTTCAATTTTAAGCAAACCATATACCATCTAAATCTATAGAAATCAATGCAAGCCACAAAAGATCCCCATATTGCATAACGTTCGCCATTCACTAACATTGCATTGCCAGCGTCGTTCTCAAAGAAGTAGGTTCAACTACTCCTCCAGCCCAAAACCCACACTATACTTGTGGATACATACTTCTTATGAACAACATGTGGATTCTCTTCTCCACAAATATAACTATTTTGTGTGTTCGTGTACTCGTTCAAATATGTATATCGCTAATGGCAATTTTTGTAACAAAATTATGGTCCATTCCTTAATTTTTCAAAATCTAGTTGACAACTAGTTGTGTATGGTTACCTGGTTTAAATTCTTAAATCAGTTGAACTCTGTAAGGATGCAGATGGAGATCTTTGTTTCGCAAATTATCCAAATTGCTTGTTGAATTAGCCAGTTGCTACGAACGGCGACGAATTGAAGTATCTAAATTCTCGCCAACACGTGCAATCACTAAGTAATATTATCAAAGAACCGACCTGACAGAGAACGACTTAATCATTTCTCTTTCGCTATTAAAGTCCGCTGATCATTACACGTCTTCTTGACAATTATCAAATTTTCAGTTAAGCAAGTTTATTTCTAGATCCTTATAGAGACCACTGATTATTATGCACCAGAATCCAGTGCATTTCTTAGTACTTCACTTCGTAACCGAACTATGATTTTTTTCGATACTAGAAGGTTTAATATAGCCTCATAGCTATAGCTGTATATTCAAATACATTTTAGGCCTTGTTTAAATAACATCAGCTTATTATACAATGACACGCAAAACTTTTTATGTTTTGCACCAAGGGCCTCACTCTTTGTTTTAATATGGGCTTTCCATCTAATGTCATACCAAGAGATTTAACTTTGTAAGAATATGATACTGCATTGCTGTCGATGTATACGTGTACGTGCTGATTTTTCTTGTTGGCAAAATCGAATTTTGTTTCGTTCAATTTTATTCTCCACTTAATTTCGCTTTATGCAGATTGTCATTGATTCTTCGCTTGTTCTTTCAGTGGCTAGTATTGCCGTATCATCAGAAAAGGCAGCCAAGATATTAATTTATAACCTAAAAATATCGCAAGGGTAAAGGAGGACAAAATTAGGCCTAGTACGTATCCTTGCCGCACTCTAGGTTGGATTTCTCTTACTGTGAAGTAGGCAACTTTTTTACTTTATTTCTGAGAATCTATCTGAATATATTTATAAGTAACGAATTTAAACGTTTTAGAACCAGTTTAATATGCAAACTATTATTCAAAATTTAAATATGGAATAATCTTCTGAGGTCAATGTGTAGATATAAAGACGCAACTTTGAACAAAGTATATGGTGAGAATAATGTACGATTTCAATAATAGAGATAGCTGTCGAACTGTCTTCAGACTGTTTATGGCATTTATTTACATGAAAGTACATATATTCCATTCGTAAAGATCACGAGTATTTTTCAAAATCAAAGAATATATTTTATGTTTTCTGTACACAGATGGATAATAATAGAGAACGGCCCTTACCAATAGTTATCTAATAAATTACCGATGTTCATAAAATTATCGGATTCTCTGTGTTTACTGCAACATAAACTTTGTCAGCTGTTTTCTTTGAACCATGTAGTATTAATGAGTATCTAAATGCATAGTAATATCGGTTGGCAATTATTTTTCTCTTCTTTGTAACGTTTTAATGTATATTGAACTGTATATTATGAAATAAAGAATATATTATTACTAATATTTTAACAGTACATTCAAATGGAGTTGAATATACTCTGAGATTGGTAGAATTATATCGAAACAATGTTGTTAGAAAGAAAACTAGTGTTGGTGTTATTTGCGTAAAGATATGCATGTTTCGCTAAGAACTTACTTTACTTAGAACTTATCTATTGACAAGGCTATCTGAAATATTCGGTAAACATGGCATAGTTTAATGAATATTTATTTTACAGGGTGTTCTAAAAAGAATATACGTATTTCGAATGCATATATTTATTAAACTTTAAGAGATACGAATATGAAACTTTACACACATATTTACGAATCTCTTAAGTTCAGACTACAGATGTTCAATATGTCCTCCATCAGCGACACGAACAATATCACATCGATACTCAAATTCTTCACATACTCGGGCAAGCATGTCCTTCGTCACTAATGTTATGGCAGTACAAGTCCGGTTCTTCAACCCTTCCACGTTGTCTTTAACGAAAGTCTAGCTGAGACATGCTAAGTCGCTAGCTCCTTGACGACCAATCCAACGGTTCGATAGAATTTCATTCAGATATTCACGCATTTGGCGACTCCTGTGAGGGGGTGTTCCGTGTTGTTGAAAAATGAAGTTGTTTTCGTGCAGTCTCGGAAGCAACCAGTTTTATAACATAGCGAGATACTGCTTACTGTTAAATGTATTTCCATCAAAGAAGAATGAGCCGTAAACATATGATCGGGATATCGCACAAAACACATTGATTTTTCGCTAACTTCAAATCCGAATATTGTGTTCATTTACCAGACTACTAACGTGGAAAGTCGCTTCATCAATGAACACGATGCGTTGTGCAAAAGTGTTATCATTGTCAATAGCATCGTGAATTTCTTTATAAAATGCCACACGTTTCCGTTTTGTCATCAGGACGCAGAGCTTGTAACAACTGTACCTTGTATGGCTTTATAACCTACCGACGTCTCGAAACACGCCAAATCGTTGTTGTAGGCAGTTGTAACTCGACTGACTGGCACGACGAGTTGATTTTAAAGGATTACGTTGGAAAGCAATTGAATTCGTGCAACATTTGCTCCAGAAACACCAGGGCGGCCAGGACCCTTTCCATACACATCCTGTATCTACAAACTATCGATACTATCTGCAAATACTCCACCCATTCCGATGATCAATTTGGTAGCTGAAACGTCTTTGCACTGACGGAAATGCACTTCGCAAACTCGAGAACATAAAATATAGCCATTGTAATACGTATATTCTTTTTGAAACAAACTGTATATCGAGGAAGGCAGCTGAACAATTTTCTTTTCTAGCATTATTTCAATATTTTTAACAATTCCCTATAATTGGTCAATAGTAGAATGCTTCGGGCCGATCTATTTTTATATCAATAAAGAGCTTTGGTCTTTTCAACAGAACTTTCTCAAGAAGCTCAGAAATTATAGACATTGAAGGAACCTTTTCCTGATTTTACTACTATTATTTAAGGGTCTTTCAATAGGGATGAAAGTTTTATCAATAAACATTTCTCGATTCCTGATAACTTTTTTTCACTTCCAGGTATCGAAATATTCAGTATAGATCACAATTTCAGCATACATCGTAAAAAAAAATATAATATATTAAAAAATATTGTCAAAGTTCGAACTCGGTTGTAGATGCTCAACGTTTATTCACCAGAGAATTAGGTCACCATTACCGTTACTCTGCCCAAACTATATACCGCACTGTAAAAAAATGTTTGTGTGAGTACACTTTACATAACAATAAACTACTAACAAAACAAGAACAAGCTCGAAGTGAGAAGAACCGCAATGGTTAATATTATCAATAAACCAAATTTTTCGATGAAAAAATTGAGGCTTCCTCGTCAATTTGTAGAATTTTGCTTAAGGATTCGGGCCTGCATCTTTATAATGTCGTAATGACTCAAGAACTGAAGCCAAACGATTACAGATTACGTCGGAAGTTTGCTAATTGTGCCCTTGGGCAGGAAGATGATCTTAACTTCAACAAAAAAATCACCTTCTCAGGCGAGGCGCATTTATGCACGATTTTTAACAAACAAAACTGCCGTTATTGATACGAGGACAACCTATAAGAATTACGTGAAATGCCTGGCAACCCAATAAACTACTGCGTGATGCGGTTTATTGCATGACGACATTGTTGGATCTTATTTCTTTCAAAATGAGGACGGAAGAGTCATAACCTTCAATGACGACCGCTATAGAACCACATTACTCAAACTTCTGTTGCCAAAATTTGAGAATATCGATATTGAAGAAATGTACTTCCAACAAGATGGTGTCACTCGTGCAGAGGGATATGTTTGATGATTGAGTCATCTGACGACCAGGATTTGTGAGTTGGTTGCCGCAGTTATGTGATGTGACATCCCTAGATCATTTTCTTTGGGATTACATCAAAGCGCAAGTCTATGCCGAGAATTCACAGGCTTTGGATCGTTCAGAAGCCAGCATTCGTCAAGATATCGCCAGAATATAGTAGCAAATGTTGGACAGAGTAATCAAAAATTACAGCAATTGGGCGGGTTAGTATAAACAAAGCCGTGGTAAATATTTGAACCACTTATTCAATTGTCCAAGCTTCGAAGTAAAACAAAAACTAAATTAATATGTCCAATGGTTGTACTATTTAAAATTAAAATCTTATCACTCAATGATGAAGCTTTTACTTCTCCTGACTACTGAAGAAAAATATTGTCAACAAATAATATGTTTCTTTCACAATCCCTTAACCATTTATGCCTTTAAGCATTTCGGTTACTTTCTAGGAGGGTGTATAAAAGTAATATTAATAGTCGTGTCCTGTTACTTTACGTATAACCAATTTATTCACATTCACACACATTCGCTTCTATTATTAGCAAACCTTTCATTTTATATTAATTTCACTGCTTTTCAGGAAGTTGAAAATGTAAAAGCACCCGCTTTTAAGTAACTATTTAAATATAAAACGTTACAGAAAATGTCATCTCTTCTTCTGTAGAATATTATAATATTTCGTACTGAAAGAAGTTGAAACTTTCGAATCCATAACTTCATGCAATTAACTTATACAGACATAAACAGATTATTACAGTTAACTCTGACATAGTAATGCAGTTGCTTCGCCAGATTTAACAGCAAAGTCCGCCGCTATACGGTGCACCTGTCACCACTAATTAGTAGGCTATAACGACTGCCCCATTGTCGATTAACCCTAATAAACAAACAGACAAGAGAGATGAAACGTAAGCAGGGAGTGATCGGGAATAAGACAGATGTAACGGAAATATTTAGCCAATAAGTACTCACACGCTAATTAAAAGACGAACTAGTGCATATGATAATTAAATTAATTCGATATTGACTCTTCGTCAAATTTTTAGATGGAATTTAGTTCGTTGATTTTGTATAAGTCGACAATATAATCATATTAGTTGTTGTAAAGAAAGTATGAATAGCAATTCATTGAACTTCTTCATTTTTTTTATTGAAATGAAGCTTTTTCGGTATACATCTAGTACGCAATATTGTGTGATTTTTATGATAAAATCATTAATTTATAGTACGTATGAGCTAATTAGCAAACTATTTAATTCATACATTTCGTTAAAATAAGAACTGAATTCTAAATTGAAAAAGTAATACTGTTTCATGCCATAACAAGCGCACAAACTCTGATACATCATGAGCATACAATATGTAACATAATGAATACTACTAAGTAATATATTTCATGCTACTACGTATTAGAATAGGGACTGCAAGTGTTGTGTCAATCGCTAGCTTCGAGTAAATTCATGGAGTTCTGCAGATATTATAGTCGGAGGACCGTCAGTCAACCATCGTTCTTCGACCCGAACATATGTCTCGTTTATATGACTGTCTTTACTGTGTTAAGGGTTTTGTATGCTAAAATTTAACTATGTTGCAATTACGAACGTCAAAATTGCTACAATCGGTTTACAAAGTAAGAAAGTTTATCGCTGAATTTCCAGATTTTTGATAAACGATAACAATTTTTAGAGCTCGTGACAAAGCTTTCATGTTTCGGAATAAATTCGAATAAAGAAACACGTAGTTAATGTGCAGCATAGAAATAAAGAATTTTTGTGCTTAATAACCAATTTACATTCCATTTAAGATTGACATTGATTACATATAATCTACTTTTTAATTTATTCGATAATGAATCATTTTGCTCAAAGTGTAAATTACCTAGTCTAACACTTTTATAAAAAAGGTAACGTCAGTGCGCGATTAGGATTAAATCAGAACTAAAAAATAAAAAGCATTTATGGACGCGTCGACTGATCAAAAAAATTCTGTTCCTATTATCATAGTACGTACATTGGATCTACTTGAACAGACAGTTTCAATTTTTCTAGCTTGTAAAAGACTTGAAAAATGTACTTCAGAAATAATTGCAAATGATACAAATACAATGAAAAATAATTGAAATTTCCAAGAAAACAACTTATATGTAAAAATCTATACTTTAAGTCAAACTGTTAACAGTTAATAGCACATACAAAAGCAGGGTTTCTCAAAACCCTAAAACTTATTCGCGAACTTCACAGACTCTGTTCTGATATCCCTCAACATCCATAAATCTATTCTTATACACTGAAGAACATGGTTAGAGGCAGCGTATTTATTTTCACTATTTCCAACAGGTTCAATCTATAGTTTCACAATTTTATGCAAATGAAGTAATTACCGTCAAATAAATTCGAAGTAAATTTGGATGTGCTCAGTTTGCAACAGGTTTAGAAATTACTCATAATAATTACAATCGACTAGTTAAACAATTAAAAAATTACAAAATTCTTCACTGCCATTAACACTGTACAAAAGATGTAGCCGCATGAATTCAGCGTTCCAAGAAATGTTAGCATTATTGCCAAAGTAAACATTGTGTTAATGAAAGATTCAAATTTTGCCAGATTACTAATTAATAAATTACGTGATAGTTGGTCAACAGGTCCGCTAAGTATTAACAAAGATTATTTTAATTATTCATGTACTTTATCATTAAATGTCAAATGGTCATTCTCTGCATCTAAAAACATTTATTACCCACGGTAAACATGGTTATATAATGAAACTGTTGAAACACACCTGATGCTGTAAATATTTATCTAATCTTATCCATTTTGTGCATCTACATATTGAAAACGTCGCTTCAAAGGATAAGCGTTTATTTACATTTATTACCTGCTAAACCTCTTGCAGTTGTTCGAAATATACACTGCTGACTGAACTCTCACAGATCTAACTCTACTTATTATTGTTATTAACAACCTCAAGACAGGCATTAACAATATAAGTTAGGCTATGTTTCTACAACATAGGGCAAGCTTTCACATTTTATTCGGTAAATGACGGTCATCACAATTCAAAGACATTTTGTTATAAAGAGGATGACAGTGCAGTGTTTAGATTTATAATTTTTGCTTGGTTAAAATAGTCTTTGAGTTGGGTTAACAGAGCTATAAAAGAACTACCACTGTAAATTCGTCTTGTCTGGTACCGTCTAAGTTTTTGTTTAATACACTACAGAAAGTTCCTAATACAAAAACACTTTTCTTGTCATTTATAATACATGACACTAAATGTACTTCAAATACTAGATTGCATTTTCGCTGTGAAACTTAAATAAACACAATGTTGTAAACATTAATATCAATATTTGCGTAGACATCGAGCAGTATTTCTCGGTTTTTGTATATAGATTTACTCCAAGCTTATATTCAATATTGAATTTCTTTTTCTACTGAAGATAACAACTTAGTAGAATATGATGTGATAAGGGTATTTTTTTCTTCCAATTAGAAGATTATTGCATATTTCGAATATAATTAATTCGTTTTGCTCTTAATTACTGAGCGAGAGTATTACTTTACATACGATATACATTGGATTCTTGTCTGTTAGGAATAAAGTATTTTCAAAAATTAATAATACTAATTCAAATTTCGTTTTCAAATAACGATTTTAGTGTTATGAATATTCAGATATTTTCCTTAGATGTTAATGTTTCAGGAAGTTTTCTTCATTAAATAAATTAATCTAACTCTATTGTACGCATAACACACTCACATGCGTTGTTTTATCACTCTATTGTTGCCGGATGTAAAACAATTCTCCGCAGTACATACATCTTACCGTACTTGCTCCTTTTGCGCAGACCGTAGTTATTTCATTTACTGAGATGCGTTCCCTTAGGTGTAATAAGGGCATAATCTTGATTAACACGTAGTACGTCTCAATGTTAATCCTCTGTAATGTACACAATATAGAAAGGGTGTATGATGGTGAAGAAATCACAAACAACAATCTCGCACCAAATCCTTATAATACATTAGACTAATATTACATTTTCGCATATGATTTTGATGATTGAATTGTGAGAAATATTTAATATAATTTTTAATAAAATATACAGGATGTGAAACATTCGGTGGTGTTTGAAATTATTATTTCCTTCTAATTTTTTATTTATCGAAAATTTACGAAATTGCTACCTTAAATGGTTGCTTCATCTTTGTTTCTGGGTTAAAACCGCGCTGACGGTACTTGTGCAACTGGTGTTTCGTCTTCGATTCCACGAAACATCTTCGCGGCTTAACTTCTTCTAACTTGGGATGAAATTATTTCAGTGCAAGAACAAATGAAGTAACTATCGACAACGACTGCGATAGCCTACAAGCTAAGTTCCTAGCTCAGATTTAGTCTTTCACTTTTACTGGGATGGCATATACAATCATTACCACAGAAAGGTTTACGATCTAAATCACAATGGTTGCTCTATATTTTTAGATCGACCCGTAGGGATATCGAACTAGACAGAACTCTTATATGTTTCATTAAAAAAAACAAACAATAATATGCTTAGCGTGCAATTCAAATAGCACACGAGTTTGTTTACATTTTCAACCTGATAAAAAAAGATTCAAACAACTGCATCTTTTCTCTCGTCGTTTGGGCAATTTTAAAAAGAAATGTATATATTTACTCCACTCCGCAAAATAGGGATTTTGCATACTGTTTTCTATAGAATACTTAATCTTGTTAACGTAATTCTAATTTCAAGACTTAATACTTTATGTAATAGTTTCGGCGACATACTTTTTGATTTTTGTAAATTAGTGCCAGTTTAGAATGTTTGATGAAGAAGACGATGAACTTATTAAATTTATCCTGTACTTACTTTTTTACAGCAGTATACAAAGGGGACTAGGAAAGTTTTGCAATATGACGCAACAATGAATCGTAGGAAGCTGCTAGTTGCTGCATGTTGAGACATGTTCTTAAGTGCATAGTAGCCGCCGCGCCATGTCGATAGACTCAGTTATTCATTAGCAGTGAGAGTATAAAGTGCTTGCGATGGCATCGTGGTCACAAAATGAGATAAAGGCAATTTCGCGTTTTAATCTCGTGCCTGGTTGAAACATAGACCAGTGCTTCGAAGAAATGAATCTTGCACTAGGTGATGTTTGTCCACATCGCACAACGATATTCAACTGGTATAGAGAATTCCAAAGGGGAAATTTAACTGTGGAGGATGCTGAGAGGCCGGGAAGACCACGAACGTCAGTTACGGAGGAAAATGTTACTAGTGTGAGGAAAATACTTGGCGAGAATAGGCGAGTGATTTACCAACAGATAGAGGGTACTTCAGGTGTAAATGCACCAGCAATTCCTTCGATTCCGCATGATCATTTGCATGTGAAGAAACTTTGTTCTCTCTGGGTGCCGCATCGACTGATTGAAGAGCAGATGACACGACGTGTGACTTGGTGCCGGGAGATGCTAAAAAAGTTTAATAAGGGACAATCTCGGTATGTGAATAACATCGTGACAGGTGACGAGACTTGGCTGTACTATTACGATGCGCCGACTAAAGCTCAAAACAAAGTTTGGGTCTTTGATGATGAGGATACACCCGTAGTTGTCAGAAAATCCCGATCTGTACAGAAGAAACACAGGTGTATTGAGTATAGAAGAAATTACTTTGAAAAAATTAAATAAACAAAGCTGTATTGCAAAACTTTCCTAGTACCCTTTCTACCAACGTCAAAATCTCTGATTACAGCTACATTTGCTGATGGTATAACTGTGATGGCTTCTTACGGAGACTCTAAAATTGGACCAGCCCTTCTACAATATCAGATAAACAAAATCCAGAGTTGACTTCACACTTGGAGAAATAAAGCCAATGATCAAAAGTCAACACATGTGACATTCACAATGAAAAGAGAAAGTTGTCCACAAATAATTTTCAATAAACACGAAATTCCTCAGTCTTCCAAGGCAAAATACCTAGGAATACATCTGAAAAGAAGGCTAGCGTGGAGAGAACGTGTAAAGAGAAACAGCTGAATCTAAAACTAAAAGGAATGTACTGGCTCCTAAGACGAAATTCCGAATTTAGCCTAGAGAATAAGGTCCTCTTGTATAAAGTTATGCTAAAGTCTATCTGTAGTTACGGTATAGAGTTATAGGGCTCCGCATCCAACTCCAATATTGAAATCCAGGAGAGATTTCAGTCAAAGATTTTTCGTACCATAGTCAATACCCCGTGTTTTGTGACCATCATCAGAAGAGACTTGAAGCTGTTAACAGTGAAGGAAGAAGCACGCAAACGCAGTGTAAAATATTGTGTGAAATTTACAGTTCACCCTAACCGTTTAGTGCGTCGATTCTAATCCACTCATAGCTTGCTATGAAGCTGTCGGTAAAGAAAAATTTTTTAAAATTCTTTGCCGTCACGGCTAAATGACTTTCGAAGGTTCCAAAAACAAGTTTGGTACGTTGCTCTTGGGTTTTGTAAGTTTCAAAAAATTCTTCCACATTTGCAAAGATTTCTAGGTTTCTTACTTTATATTTCTGCTCTAAAATTCCAATTTTTCAAACAAAATTTAACTTAAGTTTATCGCTCGTATCCAAAACATGGGCGATTAGAATTACTACCAAAAAATTTATAGACAAATAATAATAAAAACTTCGATCTTTATTGAAATGACAAGCTATAAGCAATAAGATAAAAAAGATTGAAGATTTGAATGAAGAAAAAAATCAAAAAATTCATTCGCGAAGTTCCAAATAAAGAATATTCGACGAGTTAGTCTGAGTGGTCCTATAAGATATAGAAAACCTAGAATTTAAGCTTTTAATTAGCATACCTAACTAACGAAAACTAACAAAACAAAATCACTTGTCAATCAAGTATACTTGCAAGTGTGTTGCATTAACATATGAATAGTGATCGATTTTTTTTTAACATCGTAACGGAAGTTGTTGTTGACAAGTAGTAAGAATACATTATTTTAAAAAGATGCCTACAATAGTTGCTATTTATTTGAATTTACCAAATTCGGCAGAATATACTGACCACTGCTTTCATAGAGCTTCTGTGACAATGTTGGATGACCCTGGTGCAGATATTAATTTAAAGAGGCGTTCTAAATGAAAGTCTTCAAATGTTAATAAGAGATAAACTGAAAATTCCCTTAATATTAAAGTAGAGATAGCAGACAAAGTTATCATAGTACAAAATCTTCAGTAAAATAAACCTACCAGTTATCATATTCAATATATTTCTCATGGCTCTAACAATGTTCGTTTAATTTTTAATAATTTTAGTAATTATCAGGTAACTGTAAGCCTGTAAATATAGATAAGTAACTCTGGAATATCTATAATACATAAGAAATAAATTCTTTAGAAGTATGTAATAATAGTATGTGGAAATTTACACTTATTTCATTTTAAATGATTTTACTTCTTGTTTATATTTACTTATGTTTGATCTCAAGGTATCGAGAGTTCTCTTGACAGAGTAAGAATTGTCTTGAGGCAGTGATAAAATTATGTATTAATGATAACCGTTATTATAATTTCTTTAATGACTAATAATGTATCTTTTAATAGAGAAAAATATAATGTATGTGAATAATTGTAAACTTATGCATCACTTTGTTGTGTCAAAATGTATGAATAAAAAAATGATGCGCTACGTTATCACATCAAAATATAATATTAATATAATTTTGAAAATATTTATTAATTTATACCACACGTTGGAAGCCAAAAATATAATAAAATATGCGGCTTAAAATAAACATATACATTTAAGCCTCTCGATAGAATAAAAAACATAATTTATTTAAGTTTTACAAATATGTACTAGTAAGTTAAGTATGTATATATATACATACTTCGTATTCTTTATATCTGCGATTTCATAACTATAAAATTGACTTCAGTATGATACTGTAAATTTATATTGCGATTTTCATAAAATGTATTTAAGAATATATACAAAAGAATAAAACACATTTCAGCGTAATACATATTTTTTAATTGATACTATTTTTTTTTTTTAAACTCTACACATCCTTAACAAAATAATCTGTAATTTTATTTTGTTTTCTTTCTTTACACAAAATATCAGTGATTTGGTTATCTAATACGTAGAAATGTGCAAAATTTTCAATCAATTTTTGATTCTAAAAAACGACGTATAGTGTCACATGCTAATTTCACTTCTTGAGATGATGGCGCGGTTGATGGAGTATCCTTTGAATATGTATTTTCTTCTGCTTCTTCTTCCACCTTCTGTTCCATCACCTCGTTTGCAGAATTTTCGTCTGACTCTTCAGAAACAGGTAAATTGTCATCAACTACATCTGCGTCACTTGCTTCACCTACAATTTTTTTGAAAGAAATTTGGGAACGACTTTTCTCTCTGGTAAACCACCCATTTGTTGCTTCAAAATTTACACTACCCAGATTTTGTGCAATCTGTTCGGCTTCTTCCGCTAAGCGGCACATTACGCGCTCTTTCTTCCATAAACCAATGATTTAAAGCATTTTCTACGTCAGCATTCTACCCGTTGCGTCTTCGTTTTTGAGTAGATTTAAAATTATCACACCAATCACTTAAAATACTATCTCCTCTTTTTAACAATTTACTCACTTGTGCTTGAGACACACCAAATTTTTTGGCAACATCCGACTGACTGCAAGTTGTTTCTTCTAAAAACTCAAGCGATTTTACTTTTTCCTTCAGAGCAAGGTCTTTCCTTTTCAAGTTTGTCAAAGAAGCCATTTTTCACTAACTTTCACTCACTTTCGATTGCAATGTCAAATAACAAACTAACCAGAAATATAGAAATTTCCAGCTTTTAAAACCTCCGAAAAGGTTTTTATTGTATGTATGTAATTCGCACAGAATTAGCCATTATCTAAATACTGTTTAAAATCATTTAGGTACAAGATTTTATTTCAATACGTAATTATCCGAAGATTGTCTGTAATTATGTACATAATAGCTTTCTAAGAGTAAAGTAAACATTCAGAGTAACTTTTGGTTTACATTCACCTTTAGTTAAGCAGGTAGAGAAATTTATTCTTTTTTGAAGACAAAATCGCATTAATGTTCTTAGAAAAGCCATTCCTTTACCCAATATATTCTATTAAAAGATATTCTTATAACCGAACAATTTCGTTAATATTTACAGGGAAATGGTTTTGTTCTTGAGATTTTAATTCCTTTAATCGATATATTCTATTAAGAGGATTTCCAATAAACGGGTTTCACTGTACTTACTTTCATTGTACTTAATATTACTCCAGCTAGCTTAAACGTAAGACCCCAAAATCACAGATAGAAGGGTCAACGAATTTAACGAACTGTCTATATACGAGTATTTATATCAAATAAATTACACATTAGTCAGTCTTGAAGAATAAAACTAATATTTATTTGAAATAAATTTAATTAAATACTGTGACAGTTTTATAACAATTCATATAACAATTAAATAGTAAATGCATTACAATTATTAATATTATATGAAATACAAAAAATGAAGACAATCTCATCTAACAATGTACATTGGGTTGCATACAATCTTATCATAGGTAATTTTAATTCTCTCAAACGTACATATGTAATAAACAGGATGTTATTAACATTTGCATGATTTCTTTTAATATTCATATATTTGGTAAATCGCCAAGATATCAAATGTCTGTCGACACACGCTCTTGGAACTTTTTTGCCGACATGCGAGATAGACGCGTTCTCGTTCTGTTGTTCGAATACATTCGTATGTTGTACGAGGAAGGGAGGCAATATTCTTTCATCAATATGTGACTATTACAACACACACACACACACACACACACACACACACACACATATATATATATATATATATATATATATACGGACCGTAAATTAAATATAGAGAGAAGATACTGTAATGGTCTTTAGTCTTACTATACTACATCAAACTTATAATCGGTCTTTTTTATATGAATTACTGTTACAGTGAAACCCGTTTATTGGAAACCCTCTTAATAGAATATATCGGTTAAAGGAATTAAAATCTCAGAACAAAACCACTTCCCTTTAAGTATTATCAAAATTATTCGGTTATAAGAATATTTTTTAATAGAATATATTGGGTAAAGGAATGGCATTTCTAAGAACATTAATGCGACTTTGTCTTCATAAAAAATAAATTTCTCTACCTGCTTAACTAAAGGTGAATGTAAACCAAAAGTTACTATAAATGTTTACTTTACTTTTAGAAAGCTATTATGTACATAATTACAGATAATCTTCGGGTAATTACGTATTGCTATAAAATCTTGTACCTAAGTGATTTTAAACAGTATTTAGATAATGGTTAATTCTGTGCGAATTACATACATATATACAATACAAATTATTTCGGATGTTTTAAAAGCAGAAAATTTCTATATTTCTGGTCAGTTTGTTATTTGACATTGCAATCGAAAGTGAGTGAAAAATGGCTTCTTCGACAAACTTGAAAAGAAAAGACCTTGCTCTGAAGGAAAAAGTAAAATTGCTTGAGTTTTTAGAAGAAACAACTTGCAGTCAGTCGAATGTTGCCAAAAAATTTGGTGTATCTCAAGCACAAGTGAGTAAATTGTTAAAAAGAAAAGACAGTATTTTAAGTGATTGGCGTGATAATTTTAAATCTACTCAAAAACGAAGACGCAACGGGAAGAATGCTGACGTAGAAAATGCTTTACATCATTGGTTTATGGAAAAAAGAGCGCGTAAAGTTCCACTTAGCGGACCCATTTTGAAGGAAAAAGCCGAACAGATTGCATAAAATCTGGGTAGTGTAAATTTTCGAGTAACAAATGGGTGGTTTACCAGATGAAAAAGTCATTCCCAAATTTTTTTCAAAAAAATTGTAGGTGAAAATACATATTCAAAGGATACTCCATCAACCGCGCCATCATCTCAAGAAGTGAAATTAGCATATGACACTATACGTCGTTTTTTAGAATCAAAAACTGATTGTAATTTTGCACATTTCTATGCATTAGATAACCAAATCACTGATATTTTGTATAAAGAAAGAAAACAAACTAAAATTATAGATTATTTTGTTAAGGCTGTGTAGAGTTTGAAATAAAAAAAAAATAGTATGAATTAAAAAATATGTATTACGCTGAAATGTGTTTTATTTCTTTTGTATGTATTCTTAAATACATTTTATGATAATCGCAACATAAATTTACAGTATCATACTGAAGTCAATTTTATAGTACATATGTCAATTTTATAGTATATATGTAGGAATAATTTTGGCGGATAATATGAGTATTCCAATATGCGGGTTTCACTGTATATCTAAATATCACTATGTCTTTATAAGTCCAGCTCCTTCTCGCACATTGTATTGGGTTGGCAACTAAGTACTTTCGGTTTTTACTGATAGAGAGCGTTGCTTTATTTTTTGTATAACGTATGTTAGTGCTGTACGTTACCGTTTGTCGCGTGATACTAGTCACATTGACGTAACTTCAGATGCAAGTAGAGTGTGATTTTTATTAAAGCTATTAGTTGTGGGTTAATTTTAAATGGAGTGCGGAAACGAACATTTTCGACATATTTTACTATTTTATTTCCGTAAAGGAAAGAAAGCTGCTGCAGCTCACAAAAAGATATGTGAAATTTATGGTGCTAATTGCTTAACAGAGCGCACGTGTCAGAATTGGTATAAAAAATTCCGTTCTGGAGATTTTTCCCTCAAAGATGAGCAACGTTCTGGTCGGCCTACTGAAGTTGATGATGACAAAGTCATAATTGAAGAGAATCATCATATAACTGTTCGAGAGGTTGCGGAGAGGCTACATGTATCGCACACAACAATTCAAAAACATTTAAAATGTCTTGGGCTAGTTAAGAAGCTTGATATTTGATTACCTGACGAATTGAAAGAAATTCATTTAACACAAAGAATTAACTTTTGCGATATGCACCTTACACGAAATGAAACCGACCCTTTCTTAAAAAGAATCATAACTGGTGATGAAAAGTGGGTCCTGTACAGTAACATAGTTCGAAAACGATCATGGAGCAAATACGATAAACCAGCTCAAACTACATCGAAAGCTGAATTGCATCCAAAAAAATCATGCTGTCAGTTTGGTGGGATTTCAAAGGTGTTGTGTTTTTTGAGCTACTTCCAAGGAACCAAACGATCAATTCTGATGTTTACTGTCAACAATTAATAAAACTGGATGAAGCAATTAAAGAAAAACGGCCAGAATTGTCAAATCGGAAAGGTGTAGTTTTCCACCAAGATAATGCAAGGCCTCACACATCTTTGGCAACTCGTGGGAAACTATTGGGGCTTAGCTGGGAAGTGATGCTACATCCCCCATACAGCCCTGATCTAGCACCATCTGATTACCATTTATTTCGAAGCTTGCAGAGTTCTTTGAATGGTAAAACTCTCACAAATGACGATGACCTTCACTCTCACCTGATTCACTTTTTGCTGATAAGGACCAAAAATTTTATGAGCGCGGAATCATGCAGCTGAAAGAAAGATGGCAAAAGGTCATTGAGCAAAATGGAAAATATATAATTGATTAAAAACTATTCTTTGTTTAAAAAAAAAGTGTTTTATTTTATACTACAAAACCGAAAGTACTTAGTTGCCAACCCAATACAATATTTTAACACTAAAGCCCAATTTCCCCAATTTTGAATAGTATTAATGTTATATTTCCTCTTCAAGGTCACAACATTTATAATTACAACAATTTCAATTAGATTCAAATGCTACTATTTACATTACTTATGAAAAAAATGGTACTGATATTATAGTATTAAAACATTTTATGAAGTTTTACTAAGTCATTGTATCTTCCTATGATTTGAATATATATTTTTACTTTACATCATCTTAACATGTATATACATATGTCAATCTTATTATTAGCACAATAGTTAATAGAATTAAATTAATATTAATTCACATTGTAACTAACTAATTACAATTTTGTTTCTGCATAACGTACATAACATTTCTAAATAATTCTAAAATATTATGTAAGTGTTCATCCAATTTTATTCATTATTGCCTTGTCTTCATCTACTGTCATTTCATAACAATATATATATATATATATATATATATATATATATATATATATATATGTACGCATATTTCACCTAAAATAAGCGTCAATTAAATTTAGAAAGAAAATACTGTAATGGAGAAGGGGGAAAACCAAGATTTAATATTTCTTTACTGATTATTTTCTCCCCAAATTATAATATTCAGTATAATAACCAAAAGTGCAATTTTTTAAGAAAAAATATTTATTATTTAATATTCAAGTTTCCCATACGTGTATTTAAATTTGGTATAATGGTGTTCTGTACCAAGAAAAGACGTATGTGACCATGTAAATCCAAGCATATGTGAACAGTACATATTTATGATGATAATCTTTTTGTATTAAAGTCTATCTGCAGTGATATACGAAGCAACAACATGCACATACACATATAAATAACGGAACACATTAAGCCGAGAATGGTAAGCCTTCAGTTCAGCAGCTCGGACAAAAATAAACTATAAAGAACTGCCGAGCGCACGGTGAAACTTTGTGTGGAAAATATATAGGAATTCCAGAAACGTTTCTCCGTATTTTTACTCCAAGTCTTCCTATCTCTTTTCATTTAAAATTCATTGTCCCTTTCTACCTTGCACGTACAGAGGTCGGTAAAAGTTTTTATAAAATGATGTTGCTTCCGTGTAAAGGACGCAAAGGAAAGTACGAAAGTAGAATTCGGAGAGCATGCAGATTTTTAACTTTACTCGAAAAATTTCTAAGAGGAATGTCGAAAATTATTGAAACTATGCCTTTATGATAATGGAAATTGACGGCTGCTGTTATGAAAAGTATTTTATGCTTTCCTTTACAACACATTTCCAACTGTACTTTATTCTAAGTAAGTAATATTATTTCGTGTTCTAAATTGATCGGCATAGGTTTGCTTCAGGGACTTTAATATCTTATTTGTGAAATATATTACGCATTCAATAACTAAAATATTGAACTTTTCAATATATTTATATTATATTAATGTTTATATTACATATACAGGCTGAGGCAGCCAAACCGCATCATTTATAGTTACAAAAAGAAATACGAAAGTATTTTATTCATTTATTCCAATAAATATTAAGAGCATAAATAGAAATTACTATACAAGCAAAAAGGTTTCACTTTTCGAATGTAACCTCAGAAAGATGGTGATGGTTATTTTCTGGACATTCTCTGGATCTCATTTTGAAATTCTCACAAATACATCAAAATACCGCCGGTGTTATTTCACTAATTTCTTCTGTAATTTGCACTGTAAGTTCCGTATTATTGCTAAGAGAATCTTAAAAATATTGCACTCGATGTACACCATAGAAGGTAATCATAACAGCTCAGATCTGAAGGTCGTGGAGCGCACTGAACATCGCCATTCATAGCGATGAGGTAATTCGGTGAAATGTCTTTCAGGAGGTTCATTGTCATCTTGTCTGTGTCTGGCTGTATAAAATTGTTCCATCTTATTGGAAATGAGTGTGCTTATTCCGAGGACATCGTTGAAATTCTAGAATTAGAAAGGTGCTCAACATTTGAATATAGCGCGCTAATGGTATTGTAACTGCATGGACATCATCATCAAATTTGGGCTAATTATTCCAATCGAAGAGATCGCACATCAGACTAACTTTGGTCGAATTGGAAGGCCGTTTGCGAAGTTGTTTTGGGTTGATAGCAAACTAATAGCGACAATTGTATTAACGTATCCAGTGAGAAAGAAATGAACTTCATCACACATCCAAAGGTTATCGATTAATTATGGGTTGGCTTTAAGCAGCTGTAACATGTGTTCATAAAAACCAACGTAGACAGGATTATCTACCAAGTTCAAAACATTGAATATTTGCATTTTATGTGGGTATAAATGCAAGTCGTCATGTAAAACTCTCCTTACTATTCATATCGAAAGTCCGAGAAAAGTGCTGTGGCACCTGGTAGATCTTCAAGTGCTTTCTGTGATCACTATTGGTACAGCCTCCAACTTCTAAGGAGTCCTTATAGTTCTTGTACTACTACCTCTCCTTATTGTTCGAATTGTTAGAACTAGATATATATTTTATTGGCTTTTGTACGAGACAATACGCTCTTTTTCGTAGAGCATAACATTTTTGCAGGGCACCTGAAGAACTCCTTACCTCTAGTATCATGTTGCTATCGGCGATATTTTATATTATCTAAAAAAAGATGTAAATGAGTCATTTAATTTAAAATTTGCATGAAACGAAGAGCACTTTTTATGAAATGAAGACGTCGTTGATTTTGTTTTTAAGTTGATAGTTCAAATAGGAATGTTTTCTTTTATTTGGAATAGCAACAAGGGGCGGAAGATGAAAGTCTAAGGGAAATTCACATTGCACACGTGCGTAATTTCGACGATTTTTCTAAAAACGCTGAAGCAGCGAAACCTTGTTGTTCACCGGACCAACACTGCATGGTTACTAAGGTTCCATAAATTGCTTTAGCTACAAGCATGTTGGGGCCAATTGCACACAGTCTAGCGCAAGCAACGGCAATAAGGCAACGCTCCCCACCAAGGCAGAAACGTATAAGTAGCCGCATCACTAGACAGACATCAGACAACCAGTAAAGCACCACAGGATCAGCTTCAGAAGACCATGAGAATGTTGAAACGTTGGGGGAACGGTTCTTCGCAGGACACAACTCAAACAAGGTTTAGGACTGAAGAAATATATATATATATATATATATATATATATATATATATATATGATGTAATCTTTTCTGCTTTAATATGTTGATTGTTTTGCCAGCTTCAGAAGATGACGAGCGAAATCTCGCTGAAACGTTAAGAGAATGATGCTTCTCAGGCACAACTTACACGCGGTTTAGGACACTCAGAAATATATATATATTTCTGAGTGTCCTAATAATCTTCGTAATCCTTTCTGCTTTAAAGTATTGGATGTTTTGTTCTAATTATAAACGTTACTATTTCTTATTGAGAGTTTCGACTATTGGAATAATAAAACATTTAATTTTTAGTAACTATGTACCGTGCAGAAGGACCCCTTTTTTCAAGTTATTCATTTTTTTAACCTGCAATACTTTTTATGGATAGATATTTTTATTTGTGAATAATAGTTCTTTTATATAAATAAATTTTTTTGATTACTTACATTTTCTTATTTTTTTTCCTGTAATTATATATTAATATTGTAGAATATACAATCACACAAGCATTTTTAACATTAACAAACCTTTAACATATGTACTTATCTCAGGACTTTTCTAGTAAGTGTTTTCCGTAAGCACAAATGCTACTTTCTTTTCTTTTGTTCATGTCAGGTATGCGTCTGTTTGTAAATTAACATTGATGAATGTTTGTACATACAAAAAGATGCAGACAATTTATCTTCTAAGAAATGAAGTAATTATAAATGCCATTAAAGTTGATAATGTCTCTTCTATCATTCATTGTGCTTTGGTTTTCTTTTTTGAATATCACTGCTAAATTGAACGTTTAGGGCAGTTGTTTTCTACTTCGAAGGTTCCGGTACAGTAGAATCTATGTTTTTCACTAAATAATGTTTAAATAAAGCTGTTGCAGTTGTTATGTTACTTGTTACAGTATAATCAGTGCTTATATATTCTTTTATGTAGATATTGTTTTGTTTGTCATACGTATGTACCTCTACAGGATTGGAGTTTTATTTTATATATACTGTGCTTTTGTTTTTATTCAGGAGTTTCATGCCTAATTTTAATAAAAAAGAACTTGTATTTTTATGGGCTATTTTCGAAAGAGTTTGTTTGGACTTTCGGATGGGTGTGGTACATATGGTGAAGTCGTGAATTTTGATTTCTCGTTTGTGATTGCATACTCGGTGTTTTTCTGTATTTATAACTTCTATTTTGCTTTCTCTGCTTTTGAATGTGAATAGCCTTTTTTTAATGTTTTTTTTATGAAAGTCAGAGTTCTTTTCAGAACCAGCGATAAATGTACCGTCACTAAAAAACTTGATGTACTTTAAATATGCCCCTATTTCGTCGCTAGATGTCGAACGGTCGTTTTCAATGTATTGGGTTGGCAACTAAGTACTTTCGGTTTTGTAGTATAAAATAAAACACTTTTTTAAACAAAGAATAGTTTTTAATCAATTATATATTTTCCATTTTGCTCAATGATCTTTTGCCATTTTTCTTTCAGCTGCATGATTCCGCGCTCAAAAATTTCTGGTCCTTATCAGCAAAAAACTGAACCAGGTGCGAGTGAAGGTCATCGTCATTTGTGAAAGTTTTACCATTCAAAGAATTCTGCAAACTTCGAAATAGATGGTAATCAGATGGTGCTAGATCAGGGCTGTATGGGGGATGTGGCATCACTTCTCAGCCAAGCTCCAATAGTTTCCCACGAGTTGCCAAAGATATGTATTATCTTGGTGGAAAACTACACCTTTCCGATTTGACAATTCTGGTCGTTTTTCTTTGATTGCTTCATCCAGTTTTATTAATTGTTGACAGTAAACATCAGAATTGATCGTTTGGTTCCTTGGAAGCAGCTCAAAAACACAACACCTTTGTAATCCCACCAAACTGACAGCATAATCTTTTTTGGATGCAATTCAGCTTTCGATGTGGTTTGATCCATGATCGTTTTCGAACTATGTTACTGTACAGGACCCATTTTTCATCACCAGTGACGATTCTTTTTAAGAAAGGGTCGGTTTCATTTCGTCTAAGGTGCATATCGCAAAAGTTGATTCTTTGTGTTAAATGAATTTCTTTCAATTCGTGAGGTACCCAAATATCAAACTTCTTAACTAGCCCAAGACATTTTAAATGTTTTTCAATTGTTGTGTGCGATACATGTAGCCTCTCCGCAACCTCTCGAACAGTTATATGACGATCCTCTTCAATTATGACTTTGATTTGGTCATCATCAGCTTCAGTAGGCCGACCAGAACGTTGCTCATCTTTGAGGGAAAAATCTCCAGGACGGAATTTTTTATACCAATTCTGACACGTGCGCTCTGTTAAGCAATTAGCACCATAAACTTCACATATCTTTTTGTAACTCGCAGCAGCTTTCTTTCCTTTACGGAAATAAAATACTAAAATATGTCGAAAATGTTCGTTTCTACACTCCATTTAAAATTAACCCACAACTAATAGCTTTAATAAAAATCACTCACTACTTGCTTCTGAAGTTACGTCAATGTGACTAGTATCACGCGACAAACGGTAAAGTACAGCACTAACATACGTTATACAAAAAATAAAGCAACGCTCTCTATCAGTAAAAACCGAAAGTACTTAGTTGCCAACCCAATATATACATACATATATGGTGACAAACAATTATTAGCACTTGAGCATATGGAATACTAATTGGTGAGTTACTTTCATTTGAGCTCTGAATGAAAACAGTGAACAGCCAGGATGTGTGTTACGTTTTATAAACCTTGCAATATTCCTTCTGGAGAAGATGTATTTACTGTTAGTTGGTAAGTATGTGTTTCTCCATACGTATCTTGTTTGGTGTTTGAAAAGTATTAAATCAAGGTTCATGATGTTCCCGCTTCGTCCCTGACACTGACGTTATGTACCCATGACTTCCGATCTTTGATAACCGTCATTAAATAAAATTTAATTTCTGTTAAATTTTAGAGTTTAGAAAATATTTTTTTCTGTAACAATTTTAAATACTTGTTTTATTTAAACAAGATCAAAATCATAATTTTTTTCTAAATTCGGATTATGCACTATTTCATAGCGAAATATATTAAATTCTAATACAAGATAATGACTCGTTCTATTTGATAAAGACGAGTACTTTAATCAAAGAACGGCGCCCGCTTCATCTCATTTTAACTGATAACTTGACGTGCAGCAGAAAAGGAGGAAATAATATAGGGAAGTAAGGCTTCAATAGACTGTAATCAAAGAAACCGCAAATTTCCTGCCCCGACATTCACATTTTTATCTCGTAGCGCTCTCTGTTGGCACTTTCTTAAACTTACGTATTTCTTATGGAGCGCCGAAAGGACGAGAAAACAACTTAGAAAAGTTTCCAACTGAAAGTCGAGTTTTCTTGAAACTGCAAGAGAAGACGCGACGTCGTCGGCTTGTTTCGGTATACCGCGCCGTATTGATTTTTAAAATTAGGACTGTATAATAATTGCGTTAATTTTATTTTTAAATTCGCTTATGTAGAAACTAACAATATTTGAGCAACTAAAGGATGAAATTCTGAAAATAATTTGGTTGTAATGCGAATATAGGAAATATAATTGCTTGGGAAAAATATGCTCTTATCGTGTTACCGTTTTCTGAGTTTTAAGGAGAAATAAATTTCTTTAGGGAAACGTCGCTTTCTTAAATAGATGGAGGGTTGTTCCTTTCTGCACTAGAGTGCGCTAAAATTCACTAATAAAGGTAAAAAATCCAGAAAATATTTTTGGTAATTTTCGCATATTATTTTAGAAAATATTAATTTTCGAATTTTCCATTGTACTGATTTGTAATTTAGTTTACATTCTTAAATTTTATTAAAGGTCGACAGTACATATATAACCAGCGTCTATGAAACAAAACAGTTCTTTGAATACAGAATTTATTAGATTAACACTTGTTTCCTACACACCCGTCGTCCGATTTAACGCCATATCAATGTTTCAGTATCCAGACGCCGGTAGATCGACGTCTCGACGTAGCTCTCCTTGCGGTTGGTTTGCGGTTAGAAGGGCGGAGTTTGCGGTTAAAATTTCATTTCCGATTGGTTGATACCCCTTGTGGTTGACGCATGTGGTTGATTATTTCATTTTTATTGGAAGCAGGGCTTCAACTCGTGGTTGGGTTAAGAATTATCAAGTTCTTCTAAGATTCGTCCATACAGATTATCAGCGAGAATTTTATTAACGCCCACACTTTTCCTCAAGTATTGATGTTTGGAATATGAGAGAATATGAGAATAACCTATATATCAGAGAAGAAGACAGAATAATATTCGACTCCTATTTACAATTGAACGGTTCCCCAATATTTCAAATTACATGGCAACATTACCGTACTCTGCTTCTCAAATAGGGAGTTAAAGTAAAGTAGCCAGGCTCGTATTAGAAAAATTTTAATGCAAATATTTTTGGCGGTAAATCTAAATATTTTTAAAATAAAAAATAAAAACAATTTGCCAGTAATATCTTTATTTTGCTTTCTTAAGAAGTAAAAGACATTTACTGTGAGTTTACTAGTTTTAAAGGATTTCTTAAACAAGATATATTTACTATAGGTTTCATTGAATTTGAATTTAACAAATATAGGTATATATATATATATATATATATATATATATATATATATACAAACATGCTCAGATGTATTAGACACCCCAGGTAAAAACCCTTATTCTCGGTATTATCCAAGTCTGACGGAAATTAACCGTAAAAATAGTTAATGGTATTTACAGAAATGCGTTTTTGAATACCCTAGTTAATCCCCTATTGAAAAGAATAGGTGGAAAGGGGAAATTGTGGATTTTAGAAATTTAGTGTCATTCTAGCAGTGTGTGAGCAACGTGCGTTTGTGAGTTTGTGGTAGAGATCAATTAGCTTATACTATTTTTTCACGTTGTGTCAGTTATTTGTTGAAGAAAAATGCCTAAAACACGCGAGTTGTCGGTAGGGGAACGCGCCCAAATAGTGCTACTGCATTCCCAGAAGTTATCAATAGCTGCAATTGTCCGTACAACCATTAGTCGCTATCAGGAGAGTGGGTCGTTTGTTAACAGACCAAAAAGTGGCAAGGGGAAGCTTATGAACCACAATGTATCATTCCCACAGTAAAATTTGGAGGTGGTAGTATCATGGTTTGAGGTTGTATGTCTGCATACGGTGTTGGAGAAGTGTACCTGTGCGATGGACGGATGAATAGCCAACGCTATTTAGCCATGTTGGAGGAAGTATTAGAACCGTCTGTGCTAAAACTATTCGACCAGGATATTCCACAATACATTTTTCAGCAAGATAATGCGCCCTGCCACAAATCGGGAGCTGTAATGCATTGGTTCGAGGAAAACACAGTGGAGGTATTGGATTGGTCGCCACAAAGTCCCGATTTGTCGCCCATTGAAAATTTGTGGCGTATCTTAAAAATTAAGATCACAGAACATAAATGCCCGTCAAAAGCAGAATTATCAACAAAAATTCGCGAAATATGGGCTGCAATGCCACCGGCAGAGTGTTACAATTTAGTAGCAAGTATGCCTCGACGAGTGCGAGCTGTCATTAAGGCCAAGGGCGGAGCGACAAAATATTGATAAATTGTACTATATTACTAAATAACACTTTGTACATATTTTTCACAACAGTTTTATTTTCCTCACCTCTCTTTTGACTAAACTATATAAACTATATATGTATGTATGTACGTAAATTCGTAAGGTGTCTAATACATTTGAGCATGGTTGTATATATATATATATATATAAGGCTGATTCATTTAGAGATATTTTTTTCAAAAATAAAAAAATACATTTCAAGTGGTATTTAGTGAATAATGCGAGTAATATTGATGGCAGCCATTGCATAGATCGATTACGTGAGATTAAATGTTCACCAAATTGTCTTGCAGTAAAGCGATGCTTTCACGGACTGTGTGACAAGTAGCGCCGTCTTGTTGGAATCAAATTTGTAGACGCTAGGCACAGCGTCTACAAATTTGATTCTGAGTCTTTTCATAATAGAATATCACGCAATACTTAACTAAAATAACGTGAAAGTTTGACAAAACTTAAGCTTTATCTGTCAAAAAATCGCTATTGAAAAAACTACATCGTAATGAATCAGCCATTTTATATATATAGTATATAGGTAACTTTCTTAGTATGGAAGATATGGTATCGATTAAATTAACTGCGAACTATTGCATTTTTCAAAACTCTTGTAGATATTCAAGTTTAAATTTCCCGCCTATTAATGTTTCATCTGTTTTGCGCATATAGGTATATATGGCCCAAGTCAGCAGTTTGTTGAACGCTGAAGGTTGTGGTTATGTTTATCGCTTTGTTAACTTGTGTACCTGTGCAGTTTGCAGTAAGAGAGACCGCTGATCGGTGAAATCATGACCAATATTTACTCATACATTATATGTTTATATAAGCAATGGAGCCTAAACCGGGATTCGAGGCCTATTCTAAACATGTTTCTGCTTTAAATGATGATTTTGCAAAAGCAATCATGAAGTATTATAATGAAGCTGATAGTTATTGTAGTGAAATCGACTCTTTAGGAAGTGAAGGCGAGATCAATGATGGTAGTTCTATTATTGATCAAAATAAAAGTGAGAAATTGAAGATTACGAGTTCTTCATCTAATTTTGAAAA
Organism: Dermolepida albohirtum; assembly: GCA_031893035.1. NCBI lineage: Eukaryota > Metazoa > Arthropoda > Insecta > Coleoptera > Scarabaeidae > Dermolepida > Dermolepida albohirtum. The sequence goes on from JAVIWB010001079.1 coordinate 648,843, forward strand.
TGATAACGGCGATAATACTGAAGAAATCCCAAATAATAGACCCAATAATATTCAAAAGATAAAATATTTTTATGGAAAAACTAAATATAGATGGGCTTCTGAATCGAAAATCCTTCAAACGCTGAATAACAACATAGTTGTTCTTACCTGGTTTGAAAGGGTTCCCTTGCAAACCTTTAAAATTATCTCCAAAAAAAGCATGGAAACTTTAAATCGATGACCAAATATTGCAGGAAATTTGGCACTAGACTAACGTTAAAATTTGAGAAACGGTAATATTCAAAAACTTTACGGAGCGAACTGCAAGATCTTGTCTCATAAAACTGAAAGCTTTTATGTGAATACTATTTTACACAGCAGTATACGAATCAAACCGTGATGATATCGAAGCGACCGATGATACAGAAAGAGGATATTCCGTGTAGTAATGAGTAAGTTTATGTTTGCTTTCTTACTTCTCCCATTGTAATTTGATTCAGATGCTAACTATAAAAGAGCGCGAAAAAATAATCCTGCTGCATAACTTCTGTTTTTTGTTTGACAGACTTATTAGTAATGTTTAAAGGGTGTACCTGTGCAACAAATCATAAAATGTTAATATATTTTTGTGGGTGCTGTAAATTTAGAATGTATTTACATATCCAATAACCCCACCAAACGTGGCAAATCATTACCTTCTCAGTATTTAATTGGCAAGGGATAAATTCTAATGGAGCGACTCTAATAGATGCTGAACAAAAACTAGTTAAACGTATTCAGCCTGTTTTAGGTCTTTCAAATCTATTACAGAAAACAAATCAAAATCACCCTAGACAATTGATTTACCGTGAGTTCGTTAACTTGTTAAGAGGAAAAGGTTTGACTTATGCCTAAATTATAAGAAATAATAAAGAAGAAACACCAAAGCAATTTACACTTGAAAACCGCAGTTTAATATTATACGGATTTTCCATCAAACTAGTATCTTGTTTTCTCAAAAAATAAAGTCGTGTTGTTTCTCCGCCAAATACATCATGTAAAATACAATCGTTTCGAAGTAAATACATAAATCCGAGATAATATGTCACTACAATATGATTAAAGTCGGGGTGGACTTACTAGATGAAAAATTACAGCACTAGCTGAAGAATAATAAGATGGCCAAAGGTAATTGTTTGTAGGATTCTGACTATTAGCAATGTAAATGATTACGTACTTTACAACTCATTCTAGTAAATATTACGAAACAATAATACTATCACTAGATTTATGTATTTCTGAATTTTGTTATCAAGGGTTAAGTTTCCTGAAAGAATTAGCTTCGCAAATTGTCAGGCTTCGGAAATGAAGAGGCGTCTGCATGATACACGTGCAACAAGAGAATACAGATTGTACATTTGCAGAATTTTGACAATAAGTCTAAATATAGGATATTCACTAGAGGGTGATAAAATGGAAAAACATGCTCCTCGCTAGAAAAAGAAAAACTGAATATGGTTGCATTATGTGCCATAATTCGGTTTGTTTAGAATGTAAAGAATGCCTTTAATTGCTTGAATTATTATTTTGTTTTATATAAGTATAATAAAAGTGCTCATATTATAATCTCTTTTAATAAAAAATGGATGCAAAACATTGAGGTGTCGCAGACGGCATATCAGTGAGTATGTTCAAAAACTATAACTGATTTCCGTAAAGAACAAAGTATACTAACCTGGAAGAGTCAAAAATAGATATTAACGATAGCCATAAGAGGCATGGGCCTTCAGAGTCTAGGGAAGGTACTGTTACGAGATGGTGAGAAGGTGCGAAATGTGCTTACGAAGAAATGATGATCATTTTGAGCATGTACAGAAATAACTTTAGCTACTTTCTCCTCATTCATTTGTTTATTTCCTTAGGAAATTACTGTTTATTGTAATTTAATTTTCTAACTCTTAATAAATATGTCACTTGGTTCTATTGTTATTTTTAAAATACTTTTTTTATATGATGAATATTAGTTGATAGATTTAAAAGATACATATTTGATATAATTACAGTGTGTACATGAATGTTATGATTAAAGTTCTTTGATAATCTTCCACTATTTTCTTTGAATTTAGAACCTGAAATATAAATAAGTAGTGTATTTAGAATTATATTTCAGGATAAATTAGTTTCAAATAAATAAGAAAATTAATTACCCAAAAATGTCCGATTTTGTGCCAAATAATCGTCATTTGCGGGAAGTGTTGCTTTTTTAGTGACCAGCTTTAGCAGATATTACGCTTCACACGCTTTTAGGTAAATTATCTGTCAGCATTTTTTGTGGAATGTTATTTCATTCTTTCAAAAATATCAAAATGTTAAAAGGCATTAGTTACCGATTTAAGTAGTCGCATCATCCATAATACAATATTTAAATTTAAACTTTATAGTGACCAAACTAAAGTTTGTGCAATTCCTTGCTGCTTTAATTAATTTACAACGATCCTAGCTGTATGCTTCGGATAGTTATCGTGCTGAAAAATACAATTATTTCCAATGAATTATATTCTTTCTGGTTTAAGATTTTTTTTTTTAACATTTTAACTAATGGGCCAATTCCTTGGGCAGATATGCAACCCTGTACCTGCGCAAATCTATGTCCATCTTTTATTGTTGATTGTATACATGATATGAATAAACTATTTCCTTTTGTATTCAAATATTTCGGGTATTGCCACTTGTCCAGCTTCCAATGGATATCACTTGCACGAGCATATTCCAACCATTTCTGTTTATTACCACTTCACATTAATGGTTTCCTTTTTGCAACACTACCAATTAGTTCCTGTTTAATTAGATAGCACCAAATGATGGATGGATGCACAGGCACTCTCAATCATACGAGAATGCCCTCCTGTCTTTTTTTATTATCCACCAAGTCAGTTAATTGATGCTTTTTGACAATTTGAAAAGACGAAAACTTAAAACATGGCCTTGTTATTCACTTTCTCACACACTTAAGCTCTGTTGATAAAAAAGAACTGTCTGGTGGCGTTTTTGGTCAGATATTCTAGGCATTTTATTACCCTTTCGAGAAAATAATCTAATCAGAATACGGATAATAGAATAAAATGAATTCTCACTTACAATACCGCTTCACAGTATCAGAAACATATTCACAGACATTTGTACTAAAGTATGATTGAAAAAACAATAATTCAACAAAAGGCTTCTAAATCCAGTGATATATCTACCCGCATTGCATACAAACTGTCCTTAAGCAGCTAATGAAATAACCACCGATAAGGGCAGATTACCCTAGAAAGATTAGCAGCATTAATATTTCCGCAGAAATTGTTTTACCGTTCATTTAACAATGCATTTTCAATTTTTAGAATTTCATTGTGAGAGTAAAAGTATAATATTAATAAATATGAAAACAATACTGCTAGAGAATTGAACTGTATGGTCACTTACTTGTAAAGCTTCAGAAACGAGTGCTTTTGCAGTAGCGTACGGCTCAGTTAGTATCAATATTAAAAATAATAAATGTAATTACTTGCTATTTTAGTTTTCCTTTGAGTTTTTGATGTAGAGTGACATAGAAATTCGCTGTAGTATCGTGTCATTAGTATGTCTTCCAGTGCTGAGTCAATCTTGTTCCTACGGCGACGAGAAAATATATTGGCGTATTTGGAAAAGGAGCGTTCTGCGTGTAATTATGTGATGATCGCAAATTTAAAAAGGACGTTCGCATCACATTCGCACTCTTGTTTTACAGTTAAACTCTTGTCTATACGCTCTATAGTTTGAAAATCGGAAATCTTTTTTCTAACCGCGCACAATTTATCGGTTGTTAATCTTCCTATACTATCTGTTAGATTTCCTAACAAGGCTTTGAGGTAATGTATTATACTGTATTTAGCGCTACATGTAATGACAGCTTGGTGTTCTCTAATTTGGAAATAGTATCTAAAAGAATTGAATAATTTTCGGAAACTTGCGCCATTTGAGTATGAATTTCGGTATCTGAACCTAGCTTCTGACATACCGAAATAAGTTGAGCATCTTGTGGATTTAAACTTAAGATACAAGGTTTAATAATATGTAAAAGTTTATCATAATATGAAACAGCTTTATGCCACCTTTCTCATCTCGTCAACACGGGCTGTAGTGACCGGGGAATGTCACGACAAGCCTGTTTAAACTCATGAATGCATTTAGGAGATTTAATAAAAAAATTTTTGGTAGAAACTATAAATTGGTCTACTTTTGGATAAGTGTTTCTGATAAATTCAGTTACAAGATGACATGCATGGAGCAGACAGGTTACATGAAGCGACTGAGGATAAGATTGTATTAGTAACTTTCCAATTTTAACCATATTCGAACCCCCATCTGAAACCAACATTAGAAGTAGGGTTGCCGATATATTGAACTTTCTAAAGGTATGTTTTATAGTTTCTACTATCCGTTCCGCGTTTGTCTTCTGTAATACTCTTACGTAAAAGAAGAGCCAAGGAAATCGCACTACTTTTTAAAGTGAGCACTAACACATTTAAAATACTATCCTTTCTTGCATCTGTTGTTTCATCTACCGTCAGCCATATTTTTTGATCGTTTAATTCCCCCGAGGAAAATGATACTGTAATTGACCTTTTGTTGGCAACCTCCATTTCGGAACGTATTTCCCTCAAGAGTTTCGAAATTCTTCATTGCCTACAATATTTTGTGAAATGTTGCACACACTTAACAATAAAAATAAAGGCATATAGAAATTTATAATGTGTTTCATTACGTTGCACATTTAACCGGTGTTGTTTGCTATTAATATGTCTTTTACATACAAAAATACCGTACGGTAAAATGTTGATATTGCAAATAATACATTTAATAATAATGCCAGCGTATTCTAATGTCGAAAATCGGTTAAGAAATCTATTAACCCACGTCGATCATAACAAAGAACGCCATCGATTCGCCATCATCAATCTAATCCGGCATTCATATATTTACATACCATACGCATATGAATCTCGGGTATATCTGACCGCTTTCGAAGTATATCATCGCCGCCAATGAGTGCGCACGCGTTTCTAAAAGCTTACTTACTTGTGTTTACTACTGTGTATATATGTAAATGTAAAAATATATACCCTAATTTGTTTAATAAATGAGTGTATTAGGGCTATGGCTGTTGTAAATTAAAGACTTATCCTTTATTCGTTACTCAATATTTGGTAATATTTTTTTTTAATTTCTTCAGGAATAAACTAAAGTAAATATTAGCTTAACAACTTTCTAAAATTATATTAAAAAAATTTTAAATTTCATTTACGTAGCTAATGTATACACACATTGTCTAGTCTGCATTTTACAACGTTTGTGTCAATTGAAAACCTGTTTTTAAATTCATAATGTGTTCTTGGCTATGAAAGTATTTGCTCCCAGAGCTGTTTCTTAGAAGTAGGGCCGATAATTCAGACTCTCCTATCCGGTTCATGTCGCAGTAACTCAGTAGAAATATCCTCTTGATTTTACTCATTCAGATACTGTGTGCATATTTGAGTTGAATGCTTCAGATTGTTGTGTATAAAAGTAAAATTCACGCTGATTACTCGCAGCTCAGAAAGAATGGCATGGGATTCTAATATTTCGTGGTAGTCTTCTTTCCACATTACTCATTCGTTTCGATGTAACATCCCTGTTTCTGACTAAGAAAATAAATCCAAACCGTAATTGAACCGCCACCGTGTTTTATTGTTTTTGCAACGCATTCAGGAAACATTCTTTCATTAGTGGAACGCCTGACAAACACTCTAGTTTGAACAAAACTGTTTCGCTAGTATATAAACAGTTTGCCACTGTTCTACCATCCAATTTGATGTTCTACCATCCAATTTGATGTTCTACCATCCAATTTGATGTTCTACCATCCAATCTGATGTTCCCTCTGCAGCTTTTTGAAACGGCTACGCCGACGTAGCAATCGTTTACGAGCTGCCAAGCCATCGTGTAAATTTCTTTCCACCAGCCAGCGTTTGACCGTGGTAATCGAAATCGGATACTGTTGTTCTTGTTTGAATTCGCTTGCTATTTCTACTACCGTTTCTCTGAGATTCTGTTTGCTTATTTGTTGTTGTAGACGATCAACTGCTGAGGCCTTATTTGTAACGGACCTGAACGGTCACGTGCATAGCCTTCTCTATGCAACGTTATTATTCTGGATCGTGTAGCAACACCTACTGATTTACCACGGGACATTTCGGATGTTGTTATTCACTTATTGTATCACCAACAATATTCGAAGAGAAATTAAAAGTGGCATTAAAATTTTCTAAATGATTAAGCCGGGTAGGGATGAGCATCTAAGAGAGAGTGGGTATGCAATAAAATACTTACCTGTTTTTTCCCATTGGTAAGAATTGTATAACAAATAGATTAGAAAAATTGAGCGTAAAGACGGTCGGGTATTACAGGTGATAAAATGTTTAGTTATATCTTTTGTACGTAATATTTTCGTTATTTCATGTGCAGATGTGTTTAAGGCAAACATATACTCCGAATATTACCGTCAAATGTAATAAAGCTTATTAAATTATGAATGTCTTGAATAGTTATTGAATCAGGACTGAGGTATTCCAATGAGTCTTAATACAGACGAAACGGCAGTCGCATTTATGTTCTCGTTCAGCAACTAGTTTTTTTATATTCTAATGCTTTTATTAAGTCTATTTAATGCACAAATCGTTTTGAAATTATTATAGACAGAACTCTATCCCAGCTTCAATGTCAGAAAAAAGTATTTTAACCATTTAATCAGAGATGAAGCTCTAATTTTCTCAATTAGCTATTTGATATTTCATCTTATATCGTCATTGGCGATAATAGTTGTTGAATGATGACTGAATCTCCCTAACAAGTCATAACACAGACAAAACGCGTCGTATTCATGTTCAGCAACTACCTCTTTATATAGTTATATATAGAAAAATATGTGTACATATTTAAAATCTGAATTCCGTAAATGGCATATCATGTGACGGCATCGTATTACAATTTGTTAGGAACTAATGCGTTATATAATGATGTCAACATGGACTTCGATAAAATCGACGCATGTTTTCACAATAAATCCCAAACATCTTAAAATAGAACTGGTTATATAAGCGGATCGTGTTTGGAGAATATCAGTTTATCAACAGACATAACTTCTGGGTCATCAATTTTACACGAGGTGTGGTACTATTGTTCAGAGAATAAAACGAGGTAGTTAGAATTGTATTAGAACAAGACATAGCTTTTTAGTATTCAACAATATTTATGGTAAAGAAATCGCGGTGGTTAACAATGTTAGAATATGTTTGTAGTTGTAAAAAGTAATATCGAGAATGTTTATAAAAAAATGTATCTGCTCAGAGCAATATCTGTAAAATTTGAAGTTTAATTAAGAGAATATTACGACAGGATAATAATAATTATCATGGAGTTATATTCATAAAAGTGTTCTAAATCAACATTAGAACATCAGTAATATAATTCAACAGTAGTTGTTATGTATAATTTAGAAGATGAACTAAATATACATCCTTCTGTTGTATTTAGAAGAGCATTAAATTTAAGTAATGGTTACAATATGTTCAAATCTCAAGATCAAACGCAAACCGAACATCAGGCCTGGCGTTCCGCAGCAAACCTATTTTTCCCTACGGTTACCCTTAGCAGCTCGATAGTAGCATCCCTCAATTAAGACGGACCCGAGAGCGGGCACCTCTTTAATTTCCATTCATAAATCGACAGACCCTGGCTGGTTCCGTGAAAAAAATGAAGTCGAATAAGCCGAACTCAAACATAAATTCAAAACTGATAGAGAATACACACAGGGTCGTATAACAGTAAACAACGTGTAAAGGCGGAATTGGCGAGAAGCGAAAAGAGAGAGATGGGATATCAAATGGGGGCAAGAGATGAGGGCAAAAGGACTTTCGGGAGGGAGATGGAAATGGGGATCCTGGCGGCGAAGGAGTGGGTAGTGGAAGCGACAATAAATCAAGACTTGGATTTAATTAAATCTTGCATTGAAGTTAAGCGGGTCGCCGCTCGCCGCGCTGCGGTACAAGACTGAGAAAGTGATAGGTGGGAGAGAGTACGAGACAGAGTAGAGAAATGAGAAGAAAGGAAGACACGATACGTTTTAGCGGTCATAATTTTTAATTATTACGTTGTTATTCAGAACTTTTTGTATTTGACTATGGCGTGGCTAACGTAAACAATACAAAAAAGAAAAGATGTTCTACTCAATGAAAATTTTAATAAAGGCTCATATTCTGAAAGCAATGTTACAAAACTGATATTTTTTTTAAACAGAACTAATATTTTTGTATACACACCATGCATATATGTTGTGCTGGTTAACTATATTAGTTTTGGCAATTAAAAATGAAAATTAAGGTACTACTTTTAACTAATTTAATTAGTAATTAAACTATTTAATATCAAGTTATACTAATTTACATTAAAATAGCAAAAAGGAACTGTTTATTCAATTTTATCAGAACAATTTAAGCAAAACCTCGAAACTATTATCGTTCTAAGTATAGAAACTAATGGGTGTCCCAAAATTAACCCAAGATTTGAATTTGTCGTGATTTGTGCAGTTAACTGTTGGCAACCCTAAAAAAAACAATTCGGCAGCTGACAGTTTAGGGTTAGTAAAAATGAGGCGTTACACGATAGAACGACGTGTCTTCATTATTGAAAAATATTTAAAAAATAATGAAAGCTTCGCGGCCGCTGTTCGAAAATTTCATACAAAATATAGTCGGAGTAGTGTTTTAAATTCGTCAACTGTGAAGAGATTAATTGAAAAATGTAGGGAGACTGGATCCGTTGCAAACGGTAAACACACTGGTCGTCCAAAAACAAGCCGTTCAAATGTCAATATCGAAGCAGTGCGTGAGAGTGTCGGTGACAATTTAGGAACCTCGATTTCAAGAAGCTCTCTACAGCGTATACTCACTAAAGATCTGTGTCTCCATGCTTACAAAATTCAATTAACACAACAACTGAAGAAGCCTAATGACTATGCACAGCGAAGAGAGTTCGTTGAATGGATTATTGAATATCAACAAATGGATGCTGATTTTCCGAGCAAAATCATCCTTAGCGATAAACCACATTTTCACCTTGATGGCTTTGTTAATCGCGAAAATTGCCGCTTTCGAGGTTCTCAGAACCCACATGTGATTGTTGAAAAACAAATGCATCCACAACGTGTCACTGTCTGGTGGGGATTTTGGGCTGGATGCATAATTGGACCATACTTTTTTGAAAATGAGGCTGGTGACTGTTACTGGTGCTCGATATAGCGACATGATAACATAGTTCTTTCTGCCGAAATTGGATGATATTGATGTGACCAATATGTGGTTTCAACAAGACGGTGCCACATGCCATACAGCTCGTGAAACAATTCAGTTACTGCATGGGACATTTCCAGGTCGTGTACTCTCTCGTTTCGGTGATCAGAATCGGTCCCCTAGATCGTATGATTTTACACCATTAGATTTCTTTTTATGGGGTTATTTGAAATTATAGGTCTATGTCAACAAGCCCACAACCACCCGTGCATTAAAGGAGGAGATTCAACGAAATTCAGCCAGGTTTATGCATAATGGTCATATAAAATTTCGACAAATGAGTGTGTATGTGCATGCAAAGCCGTGGAGGCCATTTGCCTGATGTGTTAGTCCTACATTCAAACAAAAAAGGGTATGAGTAGGGTTCCTGGGAAGATGAGAATAGCAGGTGGAACTCTAGGTGATTCTAAACAAGTCATTGACACCCTTGTTAGGTATTTTCAATCGGTATTCATCCAGTTTGATGCCAGTTTGAATCAACAAAAATCTGTCTAACTCTTCGAACATTCATATTAAATTCATTGAGGCATCTGTTATTAATTCGTCGTTAAGGAAACTAGCGAACAAAACTACGGCTGGAGATGATCAAGTTCCAAGTTTCCTGTTGAAAGATTGTGCAGAAATCTTCACATATCCTTTAACAATTTTATTTAACATGGCATTAAGTACTTCAACCTTTCCTAATTGTTGGAAACTGACAAGAATATGTCCTGTGCTGAAAAATGGAGATCTGGCAGTTGACTTAAAAATTTGTATCTGAATCCGAAATATGAATGATTGTGTCTTCCTGCAAAGTCAACTGAATGTAATTAATGATTGGTGCGGGAGTAACTGTTTACAGTTAAATTTATCTAAATGTATGATTATGACATACACAAGGAAGCTCAACCCAATTAGGTACGACTATTCATTGCATGCCACTTCACTAACAAAGACTAATCTAGTCGAAGATCTTGGCGTTTTATTTGATGAGAAACTCACGTTTGTCAACTACATCGAAAACGTCGCCTTTTCTGCGAAGAAGTCTCTGGATTTTGTTATACGCGACTGTAGAGCGTTTACTTCTATACAAGCAATGAAGTCTGTATTTTTCGCTCGTTAGATCGAAACTTGAATATGAGGTTTTGGTATGATATCCCTACTATCATGTCCATAAGAACATCTTGGAAGCTCTGCAACGACAGTTTTTAAAATATCTCTCCTTTCGAGTTGATTGCTTTTATCCAGCACAGTGTATTGACCAGTTGAAACTGCTGCAACGGTTTGATGTCACCTCGCTCAAAGACAGACGCATTTCTACTGATTTAATATTTTTATATAAACTTCTACATAATGACGTCGATTGTCCTTCCCTCCTTAAAAAATTGAATTATCAAATTCCTCGATTGTCGGTTCGCTATCACACTACATTTTCCTGTCCACTTTCTAGAACTAATGTAGTATTAAAGTTGCACTTATATGTAAAGTGCAGTAATTTTAATAAAATATTTTGTGCAGAAGACATTCACAATGACTCCATTGGAGCATTACTCACACTAGCAACTGAGGACAAGTAGAGGGAATTGCTTTTCATTTTTTGTTGCTTGTCTCTGTACTATATATATATATATATATATATATATATACGAGGATAGTTTGACAAGTAGTGAGAATGACACATAGGTGGCGCTCTAATTGGTAAAACAAATGCACTGTAATTTAGGTTGCCTATTTATATGTTTACATGCCGATATTTAGATAAATCGGTTGATTAGTTTATTTTTGACAGCTGATTGAAAAAGAAGCAACACGTCGTTTTGTTAAAATGGAAAAAGCAGAGTATCGTGCGGTGATTAAATACTTCGTAATTAAGGGTATGGAAGCTACCGAAATAAAAGATGAGTTACGGGAAACATTAGGTGAATCTGCTCCATCATCCGCCACAATAAGTAGATGGGTAAATGAATTTAAACGTGGTAGAACAAGCTGTGTTGATGAAGCGTGCTCTGGAGCACGCAAAATCGTGACTTCTAAGGAAATGATTCCATAATATTATTACGCAAGATCGATGACTCAAAGTGAGAGAGATAGCAGACATGGTAAGCATTTCAAGAGAACACCACCTTCTGACGAAAGAATTGGCCCTTTCCAAGCGTTCGGCAAGATGGGTGCCGCGATTGTTTAAGATTGATTAAAAGTTAACTCGTTTGCGCATTTCCAATGAGTGTTTGGACCTTTATAAGCGGAAGCCGATTGATTTTTGTAGGCGATTTGTTACTTGCGATGAAACTTGGATACACTACAGTACACCCGAAACTAAACAACAGTCGAAACAATGGTTACAACGTGGTTCTGTACCTCCAAAGAAAGCGAAAACCACTTTATCGGCAAACAAGGTGATGGCATCAATTTTTTGGGATTGAAAGGGCATTTTGCTCATTGATTACCTTCAGAAAGGTGCCACAATAAACGGACAAAATTATGCAGAACTTCGACAAAAATTAAATTTTGGGATTCGTGTTAAACGGCCAGGAATGGCAAAGAAAAAGATTCTGTTTCACCAAGAAAGCGTCCCTCACATACCAGCACAGTTGCACAGTTACGACTTCCACCTTCTTCTAAAATCGAAAACGGCACTAGGTGGAAAGAAATTTTCGTCTAACGACGATCTTCGTAAATGAGTATTTTGCAAGCCTTCCGGAATCGCATTTTAGAGATGGCATAGGGGCATTGGAGCAGGTTGGAATAAATGTATTGCTCTTTTAGGAGAATATATTGAAAAATAAAAATTATTGTATTTAAAAATTTCGTTTTTCTTTGCCATTCTCACTACTTGTCAAACTACCCTCGTATATTTATATATGTATATATATTTATGTTTTGTTTTTTTAGTCAGGTACTGATATGTAAGGAGTTGTTATGTTTAGTTATGATTTAGAAAATTTTGGATTTACTTTTTGTTCTTCTTGAACATTTGTATTAATGTATAATTGATTTTTTCCTATTATTATATTATATAAATAAAAATAAAATAAAATAGACTAGATGATGGATACATACATATGTATATATATATTGAAAGTATGATTTAAAATACATTGTATTACATTGAATTAAGTATGTTATACTGCTAGTAATATCTTCATAAAATGAGACTTACTTTTAAAAACGATTATGGTGTATACAGTATGGTATCTTCATACATATAAATTGTAAATAGAATTGAGTTTTGAAATGAAAAGTTATTGTTGAAGAAGAAAAATAAATTTCTCTCAAATTTAAGCTGAATACGATTAAAAACTATTACGGTTGAAATTTCAATATACCAATTGTCTTAATTCGGTTCTACTAACCCTATCTTCAGAAATTTCATAATTTATAATACTTTCAAAAGTATTCTTTGATACATTTTTAAAGTTAATCAATAAAATTCGGATGACTACATTTTAAAAACTATTTAATTATCCACACAGATATGTAGCAAATTAAATATATCCCTACATACACATAAATTCATACGTATTGTACATATACATTGTTATTGTTGGCTTCCATTCGGAAGTAATAACGCTCATGCACGCTGAAATCCAGCTTATACATGCTATCTTTGAATTAATTGAACGAGTTTTTGGAATACTTAGCATTCTGTTTTATTTATTTTGCGTACAGACGTATCGTGAATATTGGTCGGCACTATAAGTATTAGCGAGATCAAACGTTATTCGGTCAATCGGGTTTTTCTCGAAAGACATCTTTAAGACATTTTAACATCAAAGTAGCAACTGAGCCGTGCATATTCGTAATTGAATGGGATGTAAAGAAGGATCTTCCGGCCATATCGAATTCGTTTCTTTTTCTTGCATCATCAAATCTCTCTCTGACGAGATGTTAGTCTTTAAATAAAAAATACCGGAACGTTGGTATTTATGCACCACAAGGCAAAAGTATTTTCTAGTTAGATGAGTTTGCAGCAATTAGGAATAGATGTTTAAATAGTTATGGAAATTAATGCGGTAAATAGAAATCTTCTGAACTTCGCATAACGGAAATATCAAATACACCTTCTATACGTGGACAATTTAAAATTATACGCAGGCACTAACCAACAACTTCATTCCTTACTAGACACAATAAAAATCTTCAACTCCGCTATCAAACTTAAATTAGGATTGAATATATGTAGCATATGCTCCACAATTAAAGTAAAAATACAAAGTGAAGGATATAGAATACAAACAGGCGTGATAGAAGTACTTCAATAAGAAGAAACATACCAATATCTTGAAAGCACAAAATTCTTTTATTAATCGTAGAGTAATTAAAGCACAAAATCATTCATCAAGCATTTTCTGACTTCTTCGAAATTGCATTGTTGTGAAAAGGTGATAGTCGGACAGGGTCTGGAGAGTACGGCGGGTGCGATATTATGCCCCATCCAAGTGCTTTCAACGCTTCCTTGACCGGTTATGCTATATGAGACGGCGCGTTATCGTGCTGTAAATCACCTTACCATATCTTCAGGTCCATTCTAGATGTTTTTCTATCTTCGTGGTTCAAATTGATAATTTGTTGTCAGTAGCGATCAGTATTAACTGTTTTACCAGGTTTTAACAGTAGTACACCACGCCACTCTTGTCCCATCACACACAGAATATTGTCTTGCGATCAAAACGATTTGACTTTGGAGTCGATGGGTCGGCATCGCCAGGTGATAACCATGATTTTTCGCACTTAAGGTTTTCGAAATAAATCCAGTTTTCAAAATATAACATCATTCGATGCAGAAATGGCTTCATTCAATTGTCTGACTGTCATTCAATTGATGTGGCACCCATTTTCCCGTCTTTTGGATTTTTCAAAATTTGTCAGTCTACAAGAACATTCTTTGTCTTACACATCGAAATCACCACTTTTGAATTATCAAAACCACGCCTCACATGTGTTTATGGTTGGAGTATGCTCACCGTAAGTTTCTACTAGCAAACGTTGACTTTCAGCTGCATTTTTTTTTATTAAATATGAAAAGTAATGCGTGCTGCAAATGTACTTTTTCAGGCACGTAACTCGACATGTTCACTATGACAGTGCTACTTTCGCAAAATATAACATGTATAGCTTTGAAGATTAATCTGTTAGAAAAACCGGTAATGGCTTTCCGATACACCGGGTAGGTACTGAACTCGTACGGCGTTCTATGGACATGTTCTTACTTTTTCTATCTCCTTTAGAAACATGCATTGTTATTGCTATTATACACTTGAGAGGATACAAGTATATGTAAAATCTTGAGCAGCAGTTAAACTATAATAACTTAGGCGTTAATCGAAGGTAAAACTATTGGGTTGGCAACTAATTACTTTCGGTTTTGTAGTATAAAATAAAACGCTTTTTTTAAACAAAGAATAGTTTTTAATCAATTATATATTTTCCATTTTGCTCAATGACCTTTTGCCATCTTTCTTTCAGCTGCATGATTCCGTGCTCATAAAATTTCTGGTCCTTATCAGCAAAAAACTGAACCAGGTGCGAGTGAAGGTCATCGTCATTTGTGAAAGTTTTACCATCCAAAGAATTCTGCAAACATCGAAATAAATGATAATCAGATGGTGCTAGATCAGGGCTGTATGGGGGATGTGGCATCACTTCCCAGCCAAGCTCCAATAGTGGAAAACTACGCCTTTCCGATTTGACAATTCTGGCCGTTTTTCTTTGATTTCTTCATCGAGTTTTATTAATTGTTGACAGTAAACATCAGAATTGATCGTTTGGTTCCTTGGAAGTAGCTCAAAAAACACAACACCTTTGTAATCCCACCAAACTGACAGCATGATTTTTTTGGATGCAATTCAGCTTTCGATGTGGTTTGAGCTGGTTTATCGTGTTTGCTCCATGATCGTTTTCGAACTATGTTACTGTACAGGACCCATTTTTCGTCACCAGTGATGATTCTTTTTAAGAAAGGGTCGGTTTCATTTCGTCTAAGGTGCATATCGCAAAAGTTGATTCTTTGTGTTAAATGAATTTCTCTCAATTAGTGAGGTACCCAGATATCAAGCTTCTTAACTAGCCCAAGACATTTTAAATGTTTTTCAATTATTGTGTGCGATACATGTAGCCTCTTCGCAACCTCTCGAACAGTTATATGACGATCCTCTTCAATTATGACTTTAATTTGGTCATCATCAACTTCAGTAGGCTGACCAGAACGTTGCTCATCTTTGAGGGAAAAATCTCCAGAACGGAATTTTTTATACCAATTCTGACACGTGCGCTCTATTAAGCAATTAGCACCATAAACTTCACATATCTTTTTGTGCTTTCTTTCCTTTACGGAAATAAAATAGTAAAATATGTCGAAAATGTTCGTTTCTGCACTCCATTTAAAATTAACCCACAACTAATAGCTTTAATAAAAATCACGCACTACTTGCTTCTGAAGTTACGTCAATGTGACTAGTATCACGCGACAAACGGTAAAGTACAGCACTAACATACGTTATACAAAAAATAAAGCAACGCTCTCTATCAGTAAAAACCGAAAGTACTTAGTTGCTAACCCAATAGTTTAATTTTCTACAAAAAAACGAGCGCTGATTATCTTTACGCTATTTTTCCTAATAACTATAATTATTACATGCAAAGCTATCATATCTTTCGGCCTATTTATTAATGGGTTCTTCAAATAAAGTAATACATCGATAAAGTTCAAGAATTCCGTACGTTTATGGAACATATCGCAAATGTTTATATGTGTTGTCGGATGAACTTGCCGATGTTTGAGTGCATGAGAAAGCTAAATATCGAGTTTGCAGGCGTGTTTTAGCTTCTTCGCGTAGTTGTTAACGCTTGGATAATCGAGGAGCATCGTTAAGATTAAAATCTCCAATATAGAATATTGTAAACTATTGTTGTCTTCTAGAGCATTGTCACTGCAAACTTTCAGAAGCTGAGAATGTGTTCTTCCGCTTGCGGGAGTAAAGAAATAAAACGTGAAGAAACTGTACATCTTGATCATCCATTTTCAACTTTTTACAAAATGTCACTAATTTTTTTTTATTAAATGAAATTAAAATTACCGACTCTTACGTGGTTGGTAAATAGATGGATGCCAATAACTCTAACACTTCCAAAAATGAACCAGTACAAAAATACGTTATAACTTTCTTGATTAAACAGTATTTTAAATTACTTGCTATTTATATTTTGTATGCTCTTATATTCGTATTTATATACAAACAATTGCTTGGAAATAATACTTTTCCCTGTATCTATTACAATAGCAAGAAAATTAATTACGGCTACCCCAAAAACCGTCTACTCTTGATAGAGAGGGATTCAGATTATGCTAGCTCGAGGCTATACAACAAGTTACCCACTAGGCTAAAGCAAATACGCAACTTTTAAATGGTTATATTATCAATTAATAAGAGATGTTCCACTTTATAGTTTAGATGTATTCTTTAATATTCATACATAATTTGGAAACAAGCGGGAATGGGAACACTATTTATTTCATGAATGCTGCGATTAGCAGTGGTTAGGGAATTATGTTATGACGCTGTAACTTGAAAATGGTTAACAACTAGTAACATTTTAATTTTTTTAATGTTTGTCTGTAGTAACATTCTGGGAGTTAGTGCGACACTTATGACTCACCCTGTATATGAATTTAAGAAAAATATTAAAATTGTAAAAGTCACACGGCTTTCCGAATTTATACATGAAAATAACTTCGAATTTTAATACTGTTTTTAAAAATATTTCTTAAAAGCATAAAATTCTTAAAGTTTGTAATCGATAAAATTTATCCTTAATCCCTATTTTCAGAAATTATTTTCATTTTCTTTTACCTATTTACAATACATTTCTTTAAGAATATGGCAATAATACAAAGTAAATCTTTTTTAAGATTTTATTAAAGCATGGAAAACACGTTATGTGACAAAAAACGAATCACCCAGTTTAAGTATATACTTATCATGATAATTTTATACAAATTTTCATTGCGTTGTTTAATTGTCATTAAAAAATTTGTACTATTTGTACTTGTAAGAATGACTTGCCACTCTACTGAAACAATTATATTCTGTTATTCCCTTGGTCATGCTTCTAATAAAATCTTCTATGGACTCCTGTGAAAGCTCATTACAAGCAACTTCTAAGGCATCGAATATCTGTTGTAAATTCATTGGAGGGTTAGGCAGTATACCAACATTTTAACCTATCATATCTTGAACATGCGTAAGCCAATAGAAGATATTGATGTTGGCCTCTTGTAGGCTGACAGGTATCGTTTTGTTGGATTGTGGTATTATTTAACTCTTGGATATATGATAAGGTGAATAGTTCCAGCGTTTCGTAAATATGTTAGCATTTAAATTGCCTTGAAGGAATATTAAAAGTCTTACTTCCTAAGTTAATGCCACTCCAAACCAGTCTAACGTTCTGTGGAATTAAAAAATTGCCCTTCTCCTCTTCAACGTCAGACTCGTCTACAACCGTCATGGACCAACAAACAAAATCGGGTCTGAAGAAACGATATTGTTCCACTCTTTATTCCAATCTGTCAGTACATTGCACGATTCTAATCTAAGAGTACAACGCCGACTAGTGTAGGTAGTATTAGTATTTGGCTATAGGAAATCAACACAAAAGAACAAAAATGGCTATCTATTCTGTCGCCTAACTTTGTCGAGAAAAGATTTCATACAATCCTTGAGGCAGAATCCCTCAAGGTCTGTAAGACATATACTTTGTCGACTCTTAAGAGGAAGCAATCTTCCATCTTTCTGTTCGGTAGTTCTTCTAAGTCGATCAAAGCGAGGAAAAGGAAAACGCTCCAAGGAAAACTACCTCCTTGAAACTAATCTCTCAAACAATGAATAACTGCAGCAATTCGCCTAGCGATTTCACCGATATGAGATCTTCCAAGGTGGTGATAGTTTGGTCGTCTTTGACTTAGCATTTCAATACACTAATTAACAATATTAAAATTTAACTGAAACTGATCACGCCAAGTCTTAATAAGATCTAAATTCCTTTGCGATTTTCAACATATTGAATGCTACAAATTTTGGGGATTCATTTGCATAAGTTAAAATAGAACAGTCAATTTTTAATAGAAAGCCGTTGATTACAGTGGGACCAGATTGCAATTCTGAGGGATACCCGATATGAGAACAAACTCCTTAGATTCGTTATAATGTACATAAGAAAAACGATTTTCCAAGTACGACTTTAAAAATGCAAGTACAGACGGAGCGGAGTACAAGGTATTAAGCTTGAATAGAAAAGCTTGATGGTATATCACATCAAAGACATGCGAAAAATCTGTGTATAAGACTACACTGCTACTCCTATGCGTTTTCCCGAAGTCACACACACACACACATATACAATATATATATATATATATATATATTGAGAAATTCTGCAGGAGGTTGGTTGACGTTGAGCTGCCACCTGTTCGAAAAGTTTAGCAAAGTTTGAAAGGATAAAGAAAGCTGTAGAGCCTTTTTTATTAACAGGACAAATTATTGATCATTTCCGTGCATCAAGAAAACTGAACGTCTTTAGAGAAAGGTTGACAGTTGTACGCAAGGACATGGAGAGGATAAATCTGCAATCACAAACCAAAAAACCTGGCAATAGATCATCCACTACAGTGCATTTATTCGGCAACATGGCCAGTTTTTAACATAAAAAAGATTAATCAATTATTCATTGTTCGTTTTCTTCGATTTCTTTTTACCATGTTTCGACAACTTTCATAATACTTCGTTCGAACGAAGTTATTGGCAAAAACAAGATGCTGCTTTGTACTATATTATTCCACTGTTTATCCCAATTTGACCGTATATTACATCATCTTCACGATGTCGACTAAGAAGAGGAGGTACTTGTCTTGGATAATAAGGAAATCAACACACAACATACGGATACGGCGATGTATGGAACACAATGTTATTCTATGGCCTAACTCTGCCAAGAAAAGATTTCCTACAGACCGTAAGGGATTCTGCCGACTCCTAAGGGCAAGCAATTTTAGTTTTCTATCTTTCTGTTCGGTAGTTTTTCTGTAGCAATATTTCTTTGCATAAAGTTAGCGATTCGAAGGTTATATCTTCGAATCGCTAGCTGGCAATAATTTGGTTGTCTTTCACGTCTTGACATCTTAATACACAAATCCACAACTATAGGATGTTCAAATGAAACAACCAAACTAAGCCGACCTAAAATAAGAAAAAAGTAAAACGATTTCTTTCGTTCGAGTTTGATTACCTTCTGCTCTTATTTTATATTTTATATTATTCTGAACACAGTAAAAACACTTGGATACATTTAGATTTAAAAATATGTTCCTTTACTGGTGATTTGTGTTTTTTCGTTACGCGATATATATTTTAAAATCAATTTTTCATGTTTAGTCATTATTTAGTTAGTACCGGATATTAAATAGAATTCTTTATCTAGAGTTCAACAGGAACATTATTTGGTTTTCACTCTTTTTTTACACTTAAAACAGCAAAATGTTTTTATCTACTTTCTCAGAATAAAGTAAAAAAAATTTCAACACTTCGAATTGCTCATTTCGAACTGAATAGGTGCTTGTGTCAGTATTCTTTAAATTTTAAACGCATTCTATTTAAATCACAATATCCTTGGCTTTTCATTCCTTGCAGGCTTGTCGTGAAAAATCCTGTTTCATTAACTAACTTGAGGGTCGCTAAGGAAACACATATCAATCCAAGACATACGTCCCACGCCCGTCTTTTTCCGTCGTCGGCCTCGATCCAAGTTGGTATTGGTTGAACGCAGATCTCACCAACAAAACCGAGAATTATTTTAGCCCTGATAATTACTGAATCTGTCAAGTGAAGCGAAGAATATCGGGGGAGAAGGAAAAAATGTACCGATTTTGTCTTTTCTTTTTTAAAACGCGATGTCAAGCGGAAGTCGTGATTTGTCTATGGGTGTTAATTAAAATTTTTGCTTTTAATTTAAACGTGCTTGCTTGCGTGGATATGTTTAAATATAGAACGTGCTTAAAAGTTTGTCGAAGGGTGGAAGTTATTAACTTGTGATAGGTGGAAGGTTTTTAATTACATACAATATAATAGGTGATTCATTATGATGTACTTTATTCAATAGCGATTTTTTGATAGATAAAGCGTGAGTCGTGTCAAACTTTCACGTAGTTTAGTTAAGTATTTTGTGGCATTTTATTATGGAAAGACTCAGTACAGTGTCTACAAATTATTCAGCTATATTATGAAAATCAGCGTTCCACGAGAAATATGTCTTGTGCGCTTAGAACTGCTTACAGTTTACGTAATCGACCCAATTAACGCACAATTCATTATACCATCGAAAAATTTGAAACGCAATTGTCATTATTGGATAATACGCGATCAAATAGACCACATCCAGCAAATATAGCGATGGTACTTGGGAGTGTACGCGATGACCGTGAAGAATCGATTCGACGTAGATCTCAACAGTTTGGCTTATCATAAACCAAAAGATGGCGTATTTTACGTAAGAATCTTGGTTTAAAAGCATACAAAATTCAACTTGTTCATGAATTGAAAGCGACCGACCTTTCGAATAATCACCGTTTTAGTCTTTGTTTGAAGTTTGAAGAAGATCCACTGTTTTCGATCAAAATTTCATGTAGCGATGAGGCCCATTTCTGGCTTAATGGCTAAGTCGATAAGCACAATTACAGAATTTGGAGTGAAGAGCAACCCGAATAAGTTCAAGAGTTGCCATTACATCCAGACAAAACCACGGTTTGGTGTGGTTTATAAGCAAATTGAGTCGTCTGTCCATATTTCTTTAAAAGTGAAGACGGCCGCAACATAACTGTGAATGGGGCTCGTTATCGCGCCATGATAACGGATTATTTGCTGCCTAAAATTGAAGCCCGTTATCTCGACGATATTTGGTTCCAACAAGGTGGCGCTACTTGCCAGACAGCCCATGAAAGCATGGCTTTATTACGAAAACAATTTGGTGAACATGTAATTTCGTGTAATGGACTTGTGCGATGGCTACCTAGATCACGTGATATCGCATCTTTAGACTTTTTCATTTAGAACTACGTAAAGTCCAAGGTCTACATGGATAAGCTAGCTACGATTGAGCATTTGGAAGCCAACGTCACTCGCATTATTCGTCAAATATCACTTGAAATGTTAGAACGCATCACCAAACTTCAGAATGGACAATGATAGGCGCAGTTACGACCAACATTTGAAAGAAATTTTTAAAAAATAAATGTCAAGAATGGTTATTTTGTATGGTAGTAAAGGATACCCGATAAAATTGAAGTTCTTATTTTGGAAAGGAATATCTCTAAATGGATTACCCGCTGCTTATTATTTATATAGGTTTCCATGAACTAGGGTGGTAATAGTATAGTTTGTATAATAAGTAACACAGACTAATATTTCTACTAGAAGAAGGCTGATATACAAAATAAATACATATATCATTATAAAGTACATTTTATTTGCTAATACCCTAATATTTAATATCATTCAGTCCCCATTATTTTTAAGAATAGCCTCACATATCAGAGACCAAATTTTATACATAATCTTAATTAACGAGCTTCTTCATATTGCAGAATGATTGGATGATTTTATATACAACTTTCCCGTAAGCTTTCGGTTTGTAAAGGTGTTAGCGTCGAAGGTTAATCTATTGGTAGAATACCATTTGCAGCCTTCTACTTTCTATGCAGTGTGTTATATTCTGAATCGTCTTCTTGTTTCTTCAATATTAAACTACAATTTTACAGATCTTAGAAATTCTTTCTGTTACAATTTTACCATTCGATTCGTACTTAAAATATGAGTAAACAGGTTAAAAGTGCTAAAACCCAACAGTGTGTTAATGCAACACCAAACATGAACTTTCGCAGGATGTTTTATAATGCGGTGTATAATACGTTTCCTTTCTGTTGACCATACCTTTCTTGTAGGAGATCAGCGCTAGAAAGTTGATTCGGACCAATCTTTGTTAGAATTCTCTCAGATCACGCGAGCCTGTCGATATTTATCGGACAGCAACGGTTTAATAATTGTACTTCGATAAGTGAAGTCGTCTGCTTCTAATTGTTATTAAAATAATATTACGTTCTTGTTGGCTAGCAACTCGGATTATCCTTGATTGCTTTTTCTGTTGTGCGACTTTTGCTCACATTTTAGATCATCAACACCTGCGTTTGTTGATAACGCATTGCCCATGCTCTGATAAACTCTTCAGACTTGTGTTAAGTTCTTACAATATTCACACAAAAACACTGCTTGAAAAGTTTTTCATACACTACATTCACTTCAACGAAAACTGTTACTTGCGTGGCATACAACGAATAATTGAAGTAAAACTAACTAAGCGTGATAGACGGAAGATATTTCTATGTATCCCTTCAGTCTTACCCTCCCATTAGATTTTTCTTCATGGGATATTGGTTTGCCTTTTTTATTATACCTATTGTACATTTGGGGAATAGTTAAATAACTGATAAGTATATAGTACTTATGATTGATTGCATAGCACGTCATTATAAATTTCTTTAATTAATATGTTTAATTTGTAAATAATTTAATGTAGCTCAAGGCTAGACCGATATTTCAAATAATATTGAAGTATATTATAATATATTCGTCTCCAATTGGTAGGCAAAAATTTATTCAAAACGATATAATGTCATTTTCAAAACATTTCAAAGAAGGTTCTGCGATATCTTCAGTGCTAAATACATAATCCTGTATTGTGTGAGAGGGTGTCGTATACATCGAAAAATATTTATTAAAAAAGGATTAAGAAAATTAATTAGATTATTGCATAGGAGTTTCTAGATCTGTCGCCTAACATGGTCTACTCTGAAGTTCCAATTTTCGATGACGCATTCGAGCATTTCAAGTAGTATTTGGCGAATAACGCGAGTGATGTTGTTCAATCGTAGCTGGCTTATCCATGTAGACTTTGGGCTTTACGTATCTCCAAAGGAAAAAGTCTAAAGGTGTGATATCACCTGATCTAGGCAGCCATTGCACAAGTCCATTACATGAAATTGCATGTTCACCAAATTGTTCTCGTAATAAAACCATGCTACATTATTGCGTAGGAATTTCTAGATTTATTATGCGGTAGCAGCGTGACTTATTGCAGCGAAATCTTCTTCCTTTATTTACAGTAGAATTTATGTCTCCTTTCTATAGAAGCCAATACACAATTCTCTTTCCACCTTTTCCCTTACTTTAAGCAATGGTTTTTAATTAAGTCATAATTTTTATGTGATGTACTATCTTATGTTGTCTTCTGTATCTTTCCCTTTGACTTGCTTTCTGATTCTGTTCCTCTTCAATTTTTTAAAATTTGCTTTCATCTACTAGATAAGTACTCTTGGTCCTATTATGGCTATAATTAAACTATACTCGCCGAAGCAAAGGAAACCGAAAACTAATTATTCGTTTTTACGATAATAAACTGAAAAGATCTAATTTCATCCGCGTTGTACATCGTATATGTAATGCAGGAATTTTTGAAAAAATTTTTGTTCTCCGCGTAAGATGCAAACACACGATCTCATTGTCTTCGAGAATGCGCACTAATCATTAGACCACGGAGACAGTTAATTGGAATCCTTCTAATGTGATATAAATTGCATTATGGAAACATTTACAGAATGAAAACTCACGTTAGGTTACTAATTGTTATACTTAATTATGCGCTTTTACGATATTAAACGGAAATTTAAATTTAACCGCTTTATACATCGTAAATGTAATGCAAACATTTTTGAAAAACCCACGGTTAACTTCAGTTTAACATCGTAAAAGCGCATGATTATATGCGATTAATAACCTATTGTGACTTTTCATTTAATAACTGTTTCCATAATACAATTTATGGCACATTAGAAAGACTCGGATTAACTGTCTTCGTAGTCTAAAGTATTTATGGGGAGAATGAGATCGTGGGTTTGAGTCTCGTACGGAGGGTTTTTTTATAAATTTTTGCATTATATATACGAAGCATAAAGCAGTTAAAATTAGAATTTTTTAGAAATAAGTCAATTTTCAACATTTCATAGATATAAAGCGATTTTAGTGTGTTCGACATTGTGTTTTACATAGTGTGATAACGTTTATGAAGTCAGTCAATATAATCGTCAAAATAAGCTACTGCGTCCTTCTGGACAGATTATAATCTTTTCGCGAAATTCGTCAATGCGTGTCCGAGAAATGATATGATGCATTACATCAGACGTAGTCATCAGTAGGATCGAGAGATCAAATGAACGAGCAGAATATGTAAATTCTGTACGGTAAATTATGTGGTCTTTTTTATTCTCATAAAGCACATTGAGGAAACCTCTTGAGGCACTAGATACCACGTGAAAGACATTTGGTACGACATAACCTTCTGGGATCTTTCAAGTGTTGTTATAATAAATTCTCGATAATGCAATTGATTCGTAGTATCATCATTTCTGTACTCGTCTTAAACAAAATGAAGACTCAGTATGCCGTTAGCATACGCCTCGCACCAAACTGTTACACACCCGTTCTCTTAGATTACGTCTGATCGTTCATATCCAAGAAAACGAATTATTAAAAATTGACATGACATTTGTCACAAAACCACACATTCGAAAGAAACATTAGATACTCGTAAACAATTGCTAATATTGTACAACTTTCGTAAACTTGTCTAATTTACATTACGTATATTTGAACTTTATCGAATCTATATTTTATACGAGAAATCTATATCTACTTTCTTGAACAATCTTTTGGTACATTTGTTGTCAGTAACTGTCATAGCTTCTAAAACTTTTGATTAGTATAATTGGCAACCAGTAACAAGGTGATCATATATAACTGTGCCATACGATAATTACATTTTCTATAATTGTTGAAACTGGAGAGGAACGTTAGTTGTCATGGTAACTAATACGGCTTCTGAATCTTTTCTCTAAAATAATTGGCAATCGATAACAAACTGAGTCGATTCGATTACTATAGTTATTTTCACTAAAATGGCCATTTCTAACTATTCCCTGATTAAATTTTATAAAGCTGTTGAAGTTTGTAAATCCATTATTTTTGCTAAAAAATGGTTTCTAGGTTTTATTATTAAATATATGTTGTCGTGTGATTATCTAATTTGATATACTCTTCATTTGTATGTTGCCAGATTTGTTAAAATGTTTCTGTGTAATGAGTTTTAGTTTGGACTAATTATTTTCTAGTCCTTAAGTATCTGTTTGTCTTTTATGAATGCGATGGCAACGAAATGCCATGAATCGTTGACATAACAGTTATTACGCGCTATCATTAATTTAATTTGCTAGAAATTTAATTAGGTTATAACTAGAACCTCAACTATATTATAAAACATTTAATTTACGTATTTTAAACGGTGCACACATTGCTCTATTATTTTAAGTTTTCATTTGTTAACTTTCTTCTGTTAAAAATCTTTTCACTTCCCAATTATTGATGATTTCATTTACTTGTTTCTGTATTTTTTCTGTTAGATCGTTTTTTTAGTACATCCCTGTCATTAGCAACGATATTTATATTCGATTTGTAGAAACCGTGTCCTTGCGAAGTCCTCACTTTTTGACCCTACTTTATAGGCCCGTTGTAAAAATCGAGCCACTATTCTCTAAGGAGCTGCTTTGTTTGTCTCTGGTCTGAGTTTTCCCACTTTCCTTTAGATTGATCTTTAGCTCACATTCTTATAGTTGGTTTGATGTTTATTTCTTGTAATGGCACGGGAATTCTCTGGTCCTATGAAAGACAGCCGCTTATCGAGACATTTAGTCTGCTTTGTGCTAAGACCCAGACTATTGTCATTTTTTACAACCGCTGTTTGATTGACAATGGATACGTATTTCTATACAAACCTGGAATTAGCCTCCAGTGCATCTAATCCTTGACTATAGAATTAAATAAGCATCGTGTAACTCGCTCTCCTTGCTTGTTAATATTTTCAACACAATAGTAAAACGCAGTTACTTCTGCTTGAAACACCAAAATATCTTCACTAGGTGTCTCCATAAGGGAGTCCTCCTTCATTATTTCTATCAATTTATAATGGTCAGTGTCAGATTTAGTTTATGGAAGATTGACCTTATATAACTATTATATAGATCTTTAAGGATAGTAGATTCAGTACAATAGAGTTGTAGAATTTGTTCTCACGATGCTTACAAATGCAAGCCTTCACAAGAAACTTAGTGTTCTTCCCTCCATTTTGTTCAATTTTTGGTACTGCTATACAAATGTAATTATACCCATGACAAGCTATGATTATCATAGATATAATTTCATTTGTATATAGCCATGTAGACTAAGTCCCTGAGTTCAATAATGATTTTTATTGCTTTTCGTGATTTATTAGCTTCATATATTTTTCTGATTTAAAAACGTAGATTTCTATATATTTCTGAGAAATATTCTAGTTTCTTTTATTAATTTGTGTAACTTGCATTGTTTACCTTTCGTTGATCATTTCTATTTTTAAAGTTTATTACTGTATTATATATTTTATTTCTGATTGCGTCTCGGGTTTCCTTTGCTAAAATTTTTGATAGCCCTATATTCTATTAGATTGTTCGAAAAGTAATTAGCTTTTTCCATGTAAACGAACACCAATTCTTTTATAGAAGAATCTTAATCAATTATATATTGACAATTTTGGTCCAATACGTTTTGTCATCCTTTTGATGATCGCATGATTCCACGTTTGTAAAGCTTTTTAATCCTTACTTGCAAAATTGAAGTTGGTTTTGACGTACTAATTGGAATTAAATGTTTTTTCATACAGAGTTCTGTAACGATCGAAACAATTGCTAATCACAGAGTGCTAGGTCTAGCGAATATGGTGGATGTGAAAGCATAGTTCGTCTAAACTATAACAGCTTTTGGCGAGCCATCAAACTTGTATGAAACATACCTTGTCCTGGGGGTAAGACTACAAAATTTCTGCTAATCAAGTTTAATCTCTTTTGTTTTACAAAATCATTCAATTTGTCCGATTGTTGGCAGTAGACTTCCAAACTAATTGTGGAGTTATCTAGTAGAACCTCGAAAGAAAACATAATTCTTTCAAAATCTTTAAAAACCGAGCACATCGCTTTTTTTATGAATTACTGTTTTTAAAGTGCTTCTTTCTGCGATCATTTGCATTCAACGTTGTTGTAAACAATCATTTTTTCATCTCTAGTTAAGATTCACTACGAAATTGGATTATTTCCTTCATGTTTGTGCAACAAATCATAGTTAGTAATGCGCAAATTACTTTGTATCAGAATATGTGGAACTAATATATCTAGCTTGATGTGAAACCAAGTCATTATGAATGTTTGACTTCGACAAATTTAATCTCGTCGCAATTTCTTGTATTCAATCGAAACCTGTATTTTGTTTTCATGAGCTGCAACTAGCCTTTCAGAAAGAGGAACATGCTTATCATCAAAATTACCAGAAAGAAATTTTGCAAATCAATTTTGGCAATGGTGTTCTGTTAAGATATTCTTCCTCAAACACTTCAAACAACTTTTTTCTTGCTTCTCTTGGACAGTCAAATGCCGAAAAAGTTTCTTTTTATTTTCATTTTCAAAACCACGACGAAAATAAAACTAACATAGAGAATCAATAAAATATAATAATAATACTGTCAAAATATATGACAGTAATCTTTAGAGTGAAGTTAGTTTACTAAAAGTACAATTAACAACTCTCACGAGACAAAAACGAAATTACTTTCCGAACAACCCAGTGAATTGCTTCTACGTAGGACAAATTTAGACTGGAAAATCTGTATAAAGGTTGTTTCAAATTGCACGTTTTTTTTAAGAATAAATAATAGATGACGCACTGAATTTGTCTGGGTATGTGGGCATTTAAAATGTGTGATGTATGACATTTATAAGAATGGCTACGTACACGGTAGAACAACGCGTTAAAGTTGCTGAATTATTTTATGAAAAATCAGCGTTCTGTGAAAAGAGTTTTTAGAAAATTACATGAATTTTATGGTTTACATAATCGTCCATCTGAAAGCACCATTAGCCGAATTATTAAAAAATTTAAACAGACCGGTTCCGTGGCAGATCAAAAAAAGTGAAAAATACAGTCGTAGTGGTCGTTCACAAGAAAATATAGGTTTGGTTCTTGAAAGTGTTGCTGAATGTCCTGAAATGTCCATTAGACGACGTTCACAACAACTTGGACTTAGTGAATTAACAACATGATGTCATTCATTTGTCAATTTCATCAATGAACAACCAGCTCATTTTTCTCAAAAAATAATGTTTTCCGACGAGGCACATTTTCAACTTAGTGGCTATGTTAATAAACAAAATTGCCGTATTTGGGGTGAGAAAAATCCACGAATTATTCATGAGAAACGTACGCATCCTTAACGAGTTACTGTTTGGTGTGCATTATGGTCAGGTTGTGTAATTGGACCTTACTTCTTTGAAAATGCTGATGGTGAAGCTGTAACTGTCAATGGTGATCGATATCGTCACATGATGACCGAATTTTCGTGTCATTGGTGAGATAGAGTCTCAATTATGTCGAAATGTCATTGCAAATTTTAACGAAAGAGTAGACGTCTGTAGAGCTGCAAGAGGAGGCCATTTGGCAGATATTATATTTCGCATATAAATGTCATAACTGATACTTCAATTACCAATAAAAAGTTTTTGAAAGTGAATGCAAATTATGTGTTTTATTTATTCTTTAAAAAAACCGCGAAAATTGAAACACCTTTTATATATAGAAATGCAAGTCAATAATTAGTAACTAGATAAGCTAACGAAAGAAATACAGAAAACTATGGTATAGCAGAATATTAAACTACAAAGTGAAATTGTTAATAAAATATTGAATAAAACATTTCAATAATGTAGTTATATGGCGTTCCGGTCATAAAATTCGCGAACGCAGTATAAGTATAAAGTACAGACTATAAAATTTGCAGAAGAAATGACGAAATCTACTTTATAAATATCTAGTTATCGTATAAGGTTGCACTACGGAAACATATTCAAGCACTTGTTTATTTTCGTAATACATATTTCCGTAATTTCAGCTCATCTTGAGATTTTATGTTTCAAACGTTTAAGTGGTTTCCTTCTATGCTCCTGAAAGCGACACAAACAATTGCGAAAGAGGAAATATCGAGAGGCAATCTATCAAACAAGCGAATGTAATAACATTAATTAAATAACTGCGTTAAGGAGAAGGAACGGAGGAGATCCTCCTTCATTATTTTACTCTTCGTTCATTCGAAATTTCTTGTTTGTTCAGCATTTTCATTTCCAGTTGCATAAATATCTTAATTGCCTCCTTTGATAGATGAAACGTTTCCCATTTGAACCGAGAAGTAAACGAAGAATATAGTCGTTGACAATGGGCGAACAAAAGCAAAGAATTTCTTTTTCTGTGGAGGAAAAAAGACTATACACGTTTTGCAATAAGTAATGCACAAAACCTGTACTAATTAAACTAATAAAACCTGTTAACATTACCAACTTTAGTAAAGAAATATTTTTTATAAAACTTTTAAAGTTAGTAGATAAAAGTGTTGAAAGTAGAATGTAAATGTATCAACAATTATAGTATTAAATAACAATAATAATAATTTTTATTCACCCAAAGAAGGTTTCAGGTGTGCGGTATGCGGAGTTATCAGATTTTGGCAAACCGGAGTTAATCTGAGAGTACTGATTACAGATTATAGGGCGTGCATGACTCTAGGTAGAAAGAAGCCGTTTGGTGCAAAAACTCAAAAGGCGGACATGATAATCCGAGGAAGAAATGAGGCAGACCAAGGACTTCACATACAGATGACAATTACGAAATTGCCTAATATTTGCATTTGGTATTTCTAAGAGTTTTTATGAAATCACATGCTACCTAAACTTTTGTTTCGGTTGGCTGAAAATGCTCTCCGAAGAACAAAAAACCGATCGAATGAGTGCTTCTCTTCACCATCTTATCCAATTCCACCAGGAAGGAAATTCTTTGAATGAAAGCATCGTTACTGGAGGTAAAACATGTGTTTATGAGTTCATTTTAGATACGAAATAATAGTCCATGATATGGAAACGTACGACTTCCCCTAATTGCGAAAAAATTCAAAGAGGTAAAACTTGTGTTTATGAGTTCATTTTAGATATGAAACAATAGTCCACGATATGGAAACGTACGACTCCGCTAATTGCAAAAAAAATCAAAATCCAGCCATTCACACGCAAAACTATGGTCATCGTATTCTAGGATAGCGAAGGACTACTGCTATGTGAATTTCTCGAACCGTACGCACTCATTAACAGTGCAAGATACTGAGAAACTCACTACAAATTGCACATGACCATTAGAGGGAAGGCCCGGACGATTACGGGAAGCAGCTCAATTTTTGAACAATAGCGCAAGACTCCACACATCAAATTAAACCAAACTGTGGTTGGCACAGTGGAGTTGAGAAGTTCTGTAACATCCTCCATATAGTTCGAACTTATGCCCTTGGCTGTTCATTTATTCGGACCCTTAAAGAAAATTTTGAAAGGGAAACCCTTTGCAGATTAGAAGGAATAGCAAGGCACATTCGTGAACTACTTCCAAAAACTTTGCCAGAAACAGCACCGAGAGGAAGTGCTCAAACTGGAGTCACGCTTGGATGTCTTTGTATTTCCAGAGATTATGTTGAGAAATAAAGAAAAGTTTGTAGTTTTTGTGTAGGAATGTATTAAATATTTTCTTTAGTTATAAATAGCACTAACAAATTAATTTGCTGCAGCGGAGAAAGTGAAACCAAACAATTATTAAGACCTTTAAGAAACTTTCTACTACCTATCTTTTCTTTGCTTAAAAGTAGTGAGGTCGTGTCTATGAAGTAAACACTGGTCATCGAGTGCATTACATGTACCGATGGCTAACTATCTGATTTTAGATATTCAGAACGAATGCAACCTGCTTCAATGTACCAAAATAATCTTCAACATTCACTGTTGTGTCATTTGCAATAACTTCTGCGCGAATAATTCCATGAATCGTACCAATTAATAAGTACTGTTTTCATCTTTGACTTTTTCTAACAAGGTTCATTTAATTTCCTTTAGCCGGTTACTAGCAATCGAAAATTTTGTTGAGTTTCTGTTTTCGGATTAGCTAGTTTTACTAATTTCATTAGCCTTACCGGTTATAATTTATCTAATAAGTTTCTATTTCCTCAAGATTTTCCAATGATGTCCATCCAATGGATAATTTGATACAATTTTTGTTACTTGTGAATTTACGTGAACCAAGCTTAGTATGCCAAATTCCTTTTATATATTTTTTGAACGCTTCCCTCAATCAACGTTTAATTCATTAATTAATTTAATCGGCCAATTGTTTATCATCATAACCTCCCCTTTAGACACTTTAAAATACCGTTTCCACCTAAAGACCTGTTTTCGAAATAAACAATTATCTTCATAAGTTATTTAAAGCATTTGGAGCATTTTCGCACTACTTTTTTAACACTGAAATTAAATGTTGTTTTTTTGTACTGTTCTTTATTTATTTTTAATCGATGTACACAAACTAACTATAACTTGTTTTACCATAACATTTTGTGAATCAAATATCACAAAAACGTTTGCAGATCAATTAGGGAAGTTGACACTTTATAGCTCAATCCTTCACTAACAGATGGCGTTACTAGTATCACTAAAATAGAACTATTCAGACCAAAGACTGTTAATAACTGAGGCTGCCTTATACATTATGTATTCGAATATTATTGTTTATTTTCAGAATAATTCATCAAAACAGAAAGATATTCCAGAATTGACGATGTTTATACAGTCAGTTAGCTGAAACCAACCTACATTTGGGAAGAAGATCTTGCTTAAGCCATCATCATTATTAAGAAGCCGTTGACAATAGTTTACTAGTGCATTTAAAATACCGTTGAAGAAACTGCTAACCTACAAACATATTATTTATGTGAAATTGTAATTGTCCCCGTACTGCTTTGTGACAACTTCCATGTGATAATTCTGCCAAGAAGGAAGTCCTTGCTCATAACGCTATTCGAAACAGAAAAAGTGCTCAATGACCTACACCTGTTTGCCTAGTTAATCTTCGAGGAGACTTACTTGGACTTGACATTCTTTGCCATGTCTTCCTCAAAATCTCAGTTATTATAATAAAATTCTCTGGCACGAAAATATTGAAACGACTCTATTTTAGTAACGCTAGTAACACCATGTGCTAGTGTGAGGTTGAGCTACAAAGGGGCAACCTCCCTAATTAATCTGTAAAGGTTTTATGATATTTGGTTCACCAAAAGTTAGGATATAACGCAGTCAAGTGATTGCGTTTGTATACATCGGTTGAAAAATGAATACAAAACAAGAGAAAAAACAACATTAAGTTCAGTGTTTAAAATCGAAAAAGTGCTGTGAAAATGGTACAAATGCTTCGATGGACATTTGAGTTTAGACATGACCGGGTCAGTACATTTGATGAACATTCAAAAGACGTGTGCACTTCAGACATTATTAAAAAAGTACACCATATTGTGTTAGATATCAGTGGAATAAAGTTATGGGAAGTAGCAGAGGTTATACACAGTTCAAATGGATCAGTGGTTTCAAATTTGTATAATGAACTGGATATGAAACAATTATGTGGCGTAATTGTTGATCCTTGACTATAAATGCGAACGAGAACGCATTTCAATGCTCACTTTAGCAATGTTAAGACACAATACAAAGGACTTTTGGCGCCGAAAAATAACTGTTATGAAATCTGAAGACACCGTTGTACACTAGAAATGAAACAACAATCGAAGGAATGGACTGAGACTATCACAAGTGCTCCACAGAAGGTCCTTTTGGACTGCAGTAGAATTCTTGTCAATTACCATCAAATAGATAACACAATAGCAGGTGAATACTGTGCATCCCTTTTATAGCAACTGCGACCCCATGTAGGAGAAGAAACTATTGCTTTTTTTAGGATAATGTGTTCATATTTTGACTGTAAAAGCCCACGAAATTATAGCTTTAGGTGTAACTAGAGATTTTTCTTTACAGACACTTCCGAAATCAAGAAAAGTTTCAACAACACGTTAACGTTACTTAAACGTACTAAACTGCACATCATCTGGAAACGAAGTGATATTTTGTTCAACAGAACTCATACTGTATACCACTACGAGAATGCGTCGTACAATAAGTGTTTTATTCCACGATAAATGCTATTCTCGTTCGCTCGAGTACTCAAAAGTTCTGATATTTGCAGTACGTAGACAGTAATACAAAACTAATAACACGAATAAATTCTCACAACCGTCGCACGTCAATATCAATCATAAAATGATAGAACATTTTGAAAATACAACAGTAAAATTAATAAAAATGCTGTGAGACAATTTTCATTAATTTTTTTTTAATTAATATACATGACAATTGTTTCACTAGGTTAGATATTAAAAGTAGATTAAATTTTAATGTTCAATGTAGAAACTAAGAAAATAATATGTTTTTACAATATAGTTAATTAGAAGTGTTGAGAAAAGCACTGAGCTACTAAACTTGTTTTTTTTTAAAGATTTAATAACGGAGAATCGTTAAGGACAATTTTGCTTGGTTATTAACTGATTCGATTTTTTAAGTTTACCTATCTGTTTAAAGAACAAAAAGTTTAATATATCTTCGTAAGACTACAAACAAATGATTTTTATTCAAAAGGTATAGGTTATTTGCCTTGTATTCATTTTAAATTTTGTAGACATTTTTTATACGCGCTAAGAAATTAATATGTTATGTCTTGAAATAATTGGAAGATTTTAAGCGCAATACCCACATAAGCATTTTCATTAACATCAGAATAATCACATACACTTCTAAGAAGTCAATAAATCAAAATCCTCATAGCAAATAAATCAAAATAATTAAATTCACTGCGCACAAGGAGAAATTTGCGTAGGCGATATCGAGTGTAGTTTGTTCTAGCAATCACCCATCATCAGAACGAATAATTATACTCATCCGACATGTTTGAACGCATTGAGAGAGTGCTCCTAGGGATCTCTTTTCAACACCAACAGACAAGAGATCCACAATTGCGTCGAAAACAAATGACAATCAGCAGCTCATTGCCCTCTAAATGAGAAATTGTTCGAAATCTTTATAGTGTTGTACGCGGACTATTCCGAGAAAGGGGTCTGACAAATGTAACCCGTATTGAAAGTGGCTTTAAGAGTAGAAGCTTTATGGATCGAACGAACGTCGGTAGCGAATTTTCCTCCGTGCTTTTCATATATGCACATTCTGCCTTTCACTGGGAGACGTAAAGCTTGAGAGAAGCCGGTAAAAGCTCAGAAAGCTGGCTGAAAGCTTGCGCGCTGTTAATTAATAATTACTGACAAGTTGCTCTTCCTTTGCCGAATAGTACCAGTACACAATTTCTGATCTGCCGTTGGGAGTTATTGAAGCATACGAGCGAATACTTTGCCGCACGGTCTTATGTTTGTGATGGAGGGAGAGAGAGAGAGTATGTCCTTCCTTTAATAAGATCGTCCCGTAATTACTTAGAAAAATATATATAAAAAAGGGACGCTTTATTATTACAACCAATATATTGTCAATTACTTATTGCTGTGTATTTTAATCTAAGCATTTATGTAAATATAAATATAAAATACGTGCGAAATCAAAATCACATGTAATACACATATTTACCATAATTCACTATGTAAAAGGTTTACCATTCTTAATAAAAACATTACACCCATGTGGACAAAGACGTACATTGCACTATAGAAAAGTTAAATTATAATGATATCGATTACTTTTATTTGAAAACAATTAGTACAATGAAACGCTTTCACATATCTTAAGAATTGTTCGATTTTCCTAATTGTGTGAGACTTGTATTCGACAATCCTATTGAAGAATACAAAATAGATGTAATGCACTCGCATTGTACGAGGGTAGCCGTTTATATTTCGGGAATAGCAAACAAAAAAAAAATTTTTCTTATCGAAAATAGCTTTATTGCTTTTCAAAATATTCTCCTTGAAAATCAATGCAGTTTTGCATTCGTTTAAACCAATTCGAAAAGTATTGTTGCCACTGTGAATGCGAGATCTCCAAAATATGAGTTTTGAATGCCTCAACTGCCTCTTCCGGCGTAGAAAACTGTTGACCACGAAATTTATTCTTCACGTGTGGGAACAAAAAGAAATCACAGGGTGCTACATCATCAAATATTCAATTGTTTGAACCGACCTGTGAGAGCCCGCATTTTCATGGTGGAGAATGTTCTGTCGTTTTCGGTTTGTTTTCCTTATTTCTTCAAAAGCATTTGGCAAAAGAATAGTTGTGTACCATTCGGAATTGACCGTTCTATAACTCTCTAAAGGCACAGTTACAATGTGACAGGTTTTTCCGAAAAAGCAGGTGACCATTTGTTTTGATGTGCTTTAAGCGGGAACAACTTTTGTTGGTTTTGGCTCATCTTAGAATACCTACACAGTCGACTGCTGTTTACTATCAGGCTCATACGTATAGATCCAAGATTCAATCACCTGTGACGACTTTATAAATGTTCTTTGAAGCACCGCTATTGTATTATTTGTGCGTTTCTTGGCACCAACCGACGCGAGTCCTTCTTTGAGCGGTTGTCAAATTATGTAGTACTCAACGTGAACATAGCTTCTTAACGGCTAAATCTTTATGTAGTATCTTATGCACGCTGGAGTTACTAATATCCAGAGATGCCTCGATCTCACGGTGTCACATGACGGTCTTGCATTATCAATTCAGACACTGCACTAATGTTTTCGACGGCGTTCACGAAATTCATCGTTCCAAAGAACGCCGTCCAAGTTTGAATTCACTATACCAACGATATACTGTACTTGTCGATGGTGCTTCATCACCATATAAAGAATCCATGACGAAAGTTTTAAAAAATATTTGCACGAAAATGTTCGCGAGTTAATTCCTTCACGATGCAATCACCAGATCGGAGGCAACACTAACAGTGTTGCCAGTTTAAGAAATATAAACGGCTACCCTCGTATATATAGTTTTCTTGACAAATACCAAATACAGTGTTGCTTGTGTATTAGTTGTAAAGAACATTTTTTTATCTATGTTATTTTGTACCAATTATTAGCTTCTTGTTCATTGGATTGACATTGGTAATACAATTGAAAACAATATAATTTTCGTAGAGCTGTCTTTAACTACTATAATGACATTAGCAAGCGAGTCAATTCAATTTCTTCGCTGACATAAAATTTTCAAGTTACTGTCAACAATAGAAATAGCAGCGGGATAATAAAACTATCAAGGTAAATATATTGTCAAAAATTATAAACTTCACGATGAAATCTGGTACGCAGACTTCCGCGGTCGTAGTCCGTATTATCTTCTTCTGGGCTTCCGGGCTGGAACCGCGTCATTGATGTAACTGCTGACCTCTCGTACCCACTTGTATGGGACATCTTCAGGGCTCAACTACTGCTACTGTCTGTCGCACTGAAACTCAGTTTCAGTGAGACATCCATTGGAATATCCTTATTCATTCGATCTTTTTAATATTCCAAGATTAATAACAAATTGAAGACCTGGGTGTTCTATTCAACAAGCGCCTGCAGTTTACCACATTCTATTCATTTGTAATTCCTCTCATGCACTTCCAGTTTCATTATTCTTGAAAATTTGTAAATCCAGATACGCTAAAGACACTCAACTTTGCTCTGGTACGTCCAAAACTGGAATATGCGTTAATTATTTGGTACACTCATTATACATATCTACCAGAACTTACTGATTGAGAAAGTGCAGAGAAGGTTTTGGAAAATCTGACATAAATTTTCGGGAAACTATCCTGATAGTGTATATCCATGACTATCAGGAGTAGCAACAAAAACATAACTCGCAAGTGCTAATTTTTTAATTTAAGTTGGTTAACAATTGCTTCAAGGCTCCGAATTTACTATCTGTAATTGATATCAATAGTCCAAAATACGGAAGATCCAATAAAGCATTCGCTGAAGTCACAGTAGAACAAATGTTTTTGCCACAGCGCCTATTACGCATTTGATTCGAAATGCCAATAAAATGTATCCCGATCCTTTTTATACCCTTCCGTTAAAATTAACCAACATTGAACTGAAAATACGAATTACGTAATTATGTCAGAATTTTTATCAGACTCTAATATTACATTCATATGTATTATATTTCTTTTTAATTCTAATTTCCAACTTTTCAAACTTACTTTCTATGAAGTATAGTTTAATATAACATCGTACTTTGTTATTGTATTGTTCTCATAATGGAGTAATGCATTGGACAATATAGATAATTATTATTATTGTTATTATTATTATCACCTGGTCGTAAAAACTATTTTTTTACCAAATTTTAATTTCAGATAATGACTGAACACAAGTGTGTGTCATACACTACTTATCTTCATCGTAATTTATTGATTGAACGGCACAGATATGAATCATAATTACTTTTAATTTCGCTACACGCAAATGGCGTCGGCAACTTCCTAATTCACAAACTAATACAACATCCTAAAATTATGTGTTTATCCTGGCGTTATTCTAAGTGGATTCCTGTATCTTACAACTCTGCAAACAATTCCGTCTGGTGTATACACATTAATCCTTCACTTAGCTATAAGCCTGATTAAGATTCCTTGTGTGTCCGTGGGCAATTATCTCAGCCGGCGCATCATTCCCGGGGACTAAAACGAGGACACATGCTTTAAGGTCGTTTTTAATAATAAAATTCAGAGTAAAACTAATAATATTTTGCATATGCCTATATTATATTTTTGTGAAATTGCAGAGTAATTCTTACAAAATGCAAACATCTTCCGATGCATGCTTAATTTCTTCAGTAACACAAAATTCAATAATTGACAACGAACTAATTGCTTTCCATGGAATGTTTACAATCGTGTATTGTAAAATCATATTTTAGTCATAGAAAAACAATTAAATTTAAGAAATACAAGATCCTAAACTGCAAAAAACATTGATGTGGTTTCGTAGGTAGTCTGTTGTCACCTTTGTTTTATCTTGCAAGTTTGATTGAATCTATCTCAAGAGTAACTCGATTTTGTAATATTTCACATTAAAACTTTTCTAGTCTATATATTGAAACATCATTCCTGTTAGGGTATCGATGTATCAAATTTTTCAATCTTTCTTGACAAACCTGCCACTTACTCTATCAATATGGATTTTATATTTATTGAGTTTGTGAGGTTCTTTCAGTAAATCCACTGTTGCGTTAACCTTGCTGTCTCGACTTAATTTCAAAATATTACATTGAAATAGACTCTTTGAACTGAGTTGTTGCTGAAAGCTCTTTGAACTGAGTTGTTCCTGAAAAATGTTTAATCAATTCTTCAACAGTTTTATATTATAGAATATATGTTATATGGTGTCTACTAATTATGCTTACAAATAAAGTATGTATACAGACCCACAGCTGCTAAACCGATAAAATTGAGTAAAAGATGATAGACACTATAATAATAATAATAATAATCTTTATTTGTCCAACAGCGAATTTCCATTTACAGGACAGTAATACATGTAATTTAATTTTAATTTTAATTGATGGTGCAGGGTAAGAGGAAAAAAAAAAGAAAAAGTAACCCAAACTGAACTACTATCAATTAGCAATGTATAATTTTTTTTAAATTTAAATAAATTGTTACTAGTCGTTATAGACTCACCTACAATTTTGCTCTATAATCTTAAAAAACTAGGTGCTCGTCCAAGAAGTCCCCAGTTCATTTAGTTCAACGCTTTTGTTAACGCGTTATACACAAAGTCACTATGCTCTGCTTTTTCACTGTCGCTACGCACTACACAGTTCCAATGGTTTGATCCTCTTAAGCCTTCTGTTCAAGTCGGTGTTATCTAGAAGCTGCAATATTTCGGTATTTACATGGTTGTGAAGCCTTTCCTTGTACTTTTCTGCAAACCTCTTGATTTCTTCTCTAACAGTTGGTATTTTCAGATCTCTGTGAAGATGATCATTGCGATAATACCATCGAGCACCCACAATACCTCGCAGTACCTTGTTTTGGAATGCTTGAATTTTGTCTATATTGCTTTTGGCTGCACACCCCCAGACCTGGATTCTGTATGTCCAGAGAGGTTTCAGAACTTGATTGTATAGTAACAATTTATTGTTAATATACCCGAGCAACCAGTACATTTTTTTATATTTGAGGTCGAATTTCCTCCTTTTCTTTTTTATACGTTCTTTCCATTGTAATCGAATACCCAAGTTCATTCCCAGATATTTCGCTGTGTTGCTGTATAGGATGTTGGTATTGTTTATTGTTACCGGTATCTGTACATTCTTCTTATAAGCAAAGTCTATATGTACTGACTTGTTCTCATTGATACATGATACGAAGTCTCCACATTATAGCCCATTCTTTTATTCTGTTACATGCTTCTTGCAGCATGGCTGTCGTATCTTCACTGTTACAGCCTACAGCAAGGATAGTAGTGTCATCCTCAAAGGTGGCAGTTGTTACGTACTGCGAAATATCCCATGTGTACAGTAGGTAAAGTATTGGTCCCAGCACACTGCCCTGGGGTACTCCCGCTTTAATTTCTTTGATGGTGGAATACGCATTCTCTTGTTTGACCCGGAACATTCGCCCAGTTATGTAGCATTCTAGTATTTGGGTGAATTGTTTTGGCAAAATATTTTTTAATTTATTCATTAGCCCTAGACGCCATACCTTGTCAAAGGCTTGGGCTATATCCAAGAATACAGCCGAACAGATTTTTCTTTCTTCATAGGATTTCTCAATAATATCTGTTATTCTATATATCTGGTCAGTTGTTGTATACTTGTTTCGAAATCCAAACTGATGAGAGGAAATTAGGTTATTACTTTCAATAATTGGTTTTATTCGCTTCAGAAGTAACTTTTCAAACAATTTCCAACATTTTCCAAGCATCTCGCACATGTTTCAGACGGAAAGCCAAATTTATCAAATGCGTCAGTTTTGTAATCGCTTTTATAAATGTGTATAAAAAACAAATAGAATTCAAAAACAAGTGCCAAATTAAATAAAATACAGTTCAGAATATTAGAAAACATTTTCAAGCCTGTGAAAACTCCTGCACATAACATACACAAGTGATTTCAACAATACATTTGTTTTCGCCCTAGGTAATTTAAAAGTGGCACAGTATTGCGTATTAGACACGGGTACATTAATGTTAATGCAGGCTAATATAATCGGACAATCAATTTCGTTAACTAAAAGTTTGAATAAAAATTTTCAGCTACACATTTCACGCCGACAAGACAGGGACAGCATATTATGTTGGTTTAAAAGGCTATCGTAATTCGCTCCGCGCTCGGGATTAATGCCAGTCACTCTATAGGAGAGATATTTTAGGAACCTCTTCTGGATTCTCTCTACGAATAATTGCTGGCCCATGTAGTAAGGAGACCAAACCAGAGATGCATACTCCAACCCGCACCGCACCAAAGCATAATATAACATCTTAAGTGCAACAGTATTACTAAAATCTCTACACGATTTAATAAGAAAGCCTGACGATTTTGAAGCTAACGCACAGATAGACAAGACATGCTGACTGAAGGTTAATGGGGAATCAAAAAATATGCCCAAATCATTCACCTCAGATTTTCTATATACCAACCCAGATTTAGTAGAGTAATCAAATATTATAGGGGCAGTATAATGTGTGTAAGAAACAACACAGCGTTTAGAAACATTCGATAAAATTTTGTTGTGGGTACACCATTCTTCAATTAAGGAGAGACTGACTTGCAGTTTGACACAATCACTATGAAGACATATGGAACCAAAAACAAGAGGAAGTAATGTATGGACCAACAAAGATAAAAAAACAGAAAGTCTTTACAGAGAGGTTTACCTCGCTGAATCACAGTTGTTAAAAAATATTAGGCAAGATGTTACGGTTTCGGTGCTATTCCTCGTAATTTAAGTTCAATTTCATAATTCAAGACGTTTGAAAATCATCTTTGCAAGTTCAAATATCGTTTTTTCATTCCTAGAAAATTTTATTTTTAACTACAAATTTTATGTCCTTGTTTTGCTCTTTTATAATTTTCCAGAAAATTATTTTTTGCGTATGTAACAAGCCTTATCTTACTATTGGAGACTGACCCTCAAGGGAGTATTATGAAGTAAATTGTTTGATTTTACAATTCTCTGTTAAAACTTGATCTGTGGAAGAACTTTATTTCATTCCAATTAATGAAATTTTGCAAATCTTAATGTATAATAAGTTCTTTATTTTTCCCGTTAGCTGTGTAGGTTTTTGACCTTATTTGAATAATAAGAAGCTCCGATCTTTTTTTATCGGTGAGTTCAAGGAAATCTTTCCTTTGTAGTGTTTTTATGATAATTAATTCCCTCGTATTACAGGTTTTTTTATGGATTTCGTTTCTTACTTTGTGAATTGTATACTCTTTGCTATTGAAAGCATCGGAATCCGCAACTTATTATTACTGTTTAAGTTTAATTTACGTGTTAAGAATAAGAATGAACGATGAGGCCTGATTGTCAGTTTTTAAAGGAAATCTAAGCAGAATATTTAAATAGATGAACGAACTTCTTTTCTCTTCCTAAGGAGTCTGCCGGGGAAATACTCATTAGCCAGATATGTGTATTTATTCCACACAAAAACCATCAAGTTGTTTATTTGAACTGCATTCTTTTGTTAAACTGCTGCGAGTTGACTTTTTTTTTCAATCTTGTCTTTTCTTTTAACATAAAGTAATCAATTTTACTTAGCCAATTGTTTTTTATTATAAAAAAATTCTGTCATATTACAGTTGAATTTGATGGAGCCTGTGGTTGATTGACTTGATCAATAAGGTTGATATATAACCCCTTTTCCACAATTAACTATTTGTAACATTCTGTATACGCATTTCGACAACTAAGTTGTCATCATCAGCAGATAATTTCAAAGTGTCGCACCTGGTAAAACACGGCGAAAAAATTGTACGAAAAATAAACTCCGTACGCGATCCGCACCGATGAAAACCAAGATGTGCACTGAGTGCACGAGTAGAATGAAACCTAACTAACTTAACATTTGGATACTTCATAGTGAGTTCGTTTACAAACCCTAAAACTTCCTAAAATTGAAATCAAATTCACGTTAAAAGTAAAACTTATTTTTCAAAAAACTTTAGTTGTGAACGAAAAAGCTTTACTTGCCTCTTATGAAGTTTTAAATGAAATAGCCATATGTAAAAGCCTCACACTATATGCGAAGGACTAATTCTGCCAGCTGTGATTTAATATAATCTACAAGATTCATTTTGAGATTGAAAAATAACAAAATGTCAAGAATTTCTATATCGGAAAGTATAATGGGTGTTCAAGATATTTGATTTTCTTCCAACCATTTTTTTTGACCGTCCTCATTTTCGCGTTCTTACTTCTTCTCCCATAGTTTTTCTTTTGTTTTTCATAAATTTTGGGTAGTATCATACATAAGAAAGAGTACACCATTGCTGTTGAACTACAAATTCAAATTAAAGACCCGAGAATTACTTTCGACCACCAACTGACGCTTAGACCTCATATTCTAGCAACTGCATCTGCATTTAAATCTTTGGAATTTTTAATGCGCGTTTCTAAGTACTTTGAAGACATGGAAGTATTAAAGTTTTTTTATTACGCTTTTGTTATTAGCAAGCAGTAGCACTGCTTACTGCTGGATCGAATACACAGATGATTCCTAAAATTTTCGTCTTACAAGGTGAATGGAACGTTTCCACCCGTTGGAACCAGTCAAGTGGAACTGCTCTCCAGACATGGAATGCTATTTCTTGCGGAAAGAAGAAATCAACATTGTGTGAAGCTTATGTGGAATTTATTGCATGTCAAGATTGACTGTGAGTTTCTTTTATGGCGAGTGTCTTTTTGTGTTTCTAGGATTTCTGACTGGCATGAAAGGGCACTCCACCTTACGGCGACAAGGACCACTGTACTGCAAAGAGCACCTATAACATTAATGTGTCGCATTACTGATAAACTTGTTTCTGACATTTTTTTGGATTCTTGCGTTGTTGATATGTAGCTGTTTAGTTACTTTGTTCAGAATTTGATTGATTTTTTTTTCTCCTGCCTTATGTTTTACATTTACGATTATCTTATTTGTTTATATTGATGTTAATGTTTTTGTCATATAATTAGGAAATCCTGTTGGACAATAAAGATTTATTTATTTAGACTCATCTTTTGTCAGGCATTCTGGCTGTGTACTCAGACCTTATATACCGGTGTAAAAATGAGGAATAAAGTATTTTA
Source organism: Dermolepida albohirtum (assembly GCA_031893035.1). Classification (NCBI taxonomy): domain Eukaryota; kingdom Metazoa; phylum Arthropoda; class Insecta; order Coleoptera; family Scarabaeidae; genus Dermolepida; species Dermolepida albohirtum. The sequence goes on from JAVIWB010001079.1 coordinate 692,608, forward strand.
AACACACCAGTCTCGTTATTTAATTGCCACACCTCGTATTGTAATTAATTATGTATATAAGATAATCGATCACAAATTCGGTTAATACTTAAAGTAATTAACGGTAAATCCGTGCTGGGTTTGTATATACCTATACGTATATAATATAAAAGCAATGCTTTATAACGTCAATACAATAAAATCCCTCTGTACACACCAAGCTGGACGAGGTTTCTTAAGCTTGTGCGTTGCTATGAATATATAAACCCTAAAATGCCAGAATAAAGAGCATCCTATTCGGATCTTAGAATGGTCTCGTAACAAGTGAAAATTAAAGCAGCCAGGCAACATTCTATCAGTCTTGTTTGTAAAAGCTGCCTTTTAAAGTTTCTTACTAATTTTAAACCATTTGCTTATTAAAGTGAGAACAGAATCTTCTGTTTAGAACTTCGGAGCGCGCAGCGTTTATTACGTCTTTTTTGTTACCAAGTTTTATAATCATTTGGAAAGTTGACGTCGAAGAACATCAAGAAGGGAGCCGTGAAAAAACACCGTCTACCTCAGCTGGAGGAAAATAATTGGCGAATTTATTTATTATGTGCTGTGTAATCGGATTCTTTTTTAAAAATCGAACACCGGACACTAATTATTGAATTATTGAATCGAAAAAAACAGAGCGGCACTAGAGACTTACGAATGATGTTCTTTTAATAGTAACAGTATTATCCAATTACAGGACGATTTTATTACATCACAAAAAACAGGAATTTACAGTACACGGCATAAGCTTGGATAGATTCATATTACTTTTTTATTGACATTTTACCAAAATGCTCAGATATGTAGGTCGATTCTTATTTTGTATTTGGAATCTATTACTCGTGAAAAAATGTTTCTCCTCCCACAACTTTTTTTTTCATTTCACTTCGGTCCAGAAACGTTAAACAATCTTTTTTAGGAAATGAGAAAAATAAAGTCCAGGATAATCAGAAATCCGAGATCTATGAAGTAAAATGCCGAGGTTGTGTCAAAAATACATGGGTCGAACGAAACACTTTGCAGAAACCCGGTATAAAGGCTATATCTAGCACATGTTTAACCGACCAGAGAAACTAAGTTTAGTGAAAGTTGTGTTAGAAAATTATCATAGTGTAACCTCAGATTGTGTACATTTAATCGAAAATATAAGCAATTACCGTGAAATATAAAACCATTGTTTAATGGGGATAGGGCTCCGATATATTCTGATCTCTTAATACAAGTGTTAGGTTGAAGACTAGAACGTTAGTGTATGATTGGTTTCAGTGGAATGAATGAAATATATATACAGAGTACGAATATCAATGTTCGTACTCTTTATACGTATTTAGGCAACTAAGTTGTCATCATCAGCAAATTGTTAATCACAGTGTCGCACCTGAATCCACGGTAATGCTTACACATAAAAAATTCCATCGAAAGCAAATACACGTTGATGTTCTAGTGATAAAAATAACACTCGTACTGGGAGACCAAAATATTTTTCACAAGAAAGATGCTCTCGTAACTGTTTAATTCACTATAAGTGTTTATATTTTTGATTAAATATACACATTCCGCGATTGCACTTAAATTACTTTCTAACACATGCTTCTCTAAACTGGATTTCTCAGGTCGCTTAATCATGTGCGAGATGTGGTCTTCATACCGGATTTCTATTGATCGTTTCATTTGAGCGATTATTTTTTGACACAGTCTCCTTTATTTCATATATCTCGGATTTCTGATTAGTCGCGACTTTATCTTTTGTATTTCCTAAAAGATTTTATGGTGTATTTGTTTTAGGTGGAATTTCAGGGCTGAATTTTTTATGTGTAAGTATTACCGTGGATCCAGGTGCGACACTGTGATTAACAATTTGCTGATGACGACAACTTATTTGTCGGAATGCGTAAACAGAGTAGGAACATTGATATGGTAAATGGTTTTTTTGCCATTAATTCAATTGACCAATGTCACCAACAAAATTTATCTTATTCTTTTTTAAATCGTAAACTTATTTTTTTCTATCTGAAATAAGTAATACTCTTTTTATGAGTACCGTAATATTCCATGTGATGTAAAACAAGTAAGTGGTTTACAAAGTAAAAGGTTCAGAATATTCAAATAATATATTTTTACTTATTTTAATCATTATAGAGTGGGAACAACACAGAATCCTACAAAATATTAATATATCTTCCATTTTTTAATTTTACAATTTATTTGCACATATTCAACAAATATTTTTATGAACATTATTATGAATTCAAACCATATCAAAAACCATACGCTAATTTGGATTTAATTAAAGAAAGAAATCAATTACCAAATGCTTGATAAGAGAACAGGTAATTATGGGATTCGCTTAGAATATTATTTTCAATGAATTGATTAATACTTCTGCGTTCCAAAATTATGCGAACTTTTAGCTCTAGAAGATTTCCAGATTCCGTCGAAATTATTACACATACAGTGTTCCACGCCTTATCAATTCATGGGTTGTGGAACACTTCACATAGATATTGCTGGACAGAAAATACGTAATGTGTTGGCGCACCTTCTTGCCGAAACCATATATTGAAGAGATGAACATTTACAAGACCTTCAGAAGAAAATGCCGCCCTAAAAAATGATTTCTTGTGTTATCGGCCTAAATATTTAAATCCTGTGGATATTGTGTATGGCTCTTGTGCATCCGGTGAGGATTTTCAGTGGCCCAATACTTACAATTTTATCTGTGAATGTCACCATCCAAAGAAAGTAGCTTCGTTATTAAAGATAATATAACTTAAACCGAGCTGATTATATTTCCAATCATAGCTTCACAAAGTTGAGGAAGAGTAGTAGCCATCCGTGTACGCGAATAATTTCGTAAGGTTAATATCAGGGATATTTGAAATTTATTTTATATTTTATTTTTTTCTCTTTTTCTTGAAAAGCAAGCTTAATTATAAACTTAAATATAAAACATTCTAACTATTAAAAAAAACAAAAACAGGAAGGAAGAAAAAGAGAATAAAAATTATTTTCTGAACTTGCAAATAAATATTAACACTGCAACAGATAGAGAAGATGGAAGATGGAGAATGATAATGAGTAACAAGAAAATAGAAAATTCCAGTATATCGAGAATTCTAGGAACGGTTAAAGAAATGGCCTAATAAGTTTGAGTGATAAATTTGGTTATTTAAACTTTTATAGGAAAAGAAATCTGTTTTCCTTCCAGACTTATTTTATGGATTTCCATTGTATTAGAAATTATCATTGCTTTTATCTTCCCAATGTTGATTTTCACATTTATCTAGTTTAGCTCTTCCTCTCTTAATTTAAAGTTATATTGTCCTCTTTCCATCAAGGCCATGTCATCTACGAAAATCAATTCTGACAATTGTACACTTATCTCATTTGCCAGTGTTCCAAGTGTTACTTCATTTTTTTCTTGACTTTCATTTTATCTCATCTAATACTGTTATAAATGGGAGTGGGTTTAATACGTTTCACTGCTTGACAACTCGTCTAATTCAAATTCCTTAGATTCTTCGTTATTTGTTCTTACTATGCTCATATTTTCTTTGTTTGCACATGTCTTTTATTACTTCCATGATATTTTTATTCACTTCTCTTATCCGCAACACTTTCTATATGATCTGCCTTCTTATTCTATCAAATGCTTTTTCCAAAATTAATAAAATGATATGTATATATATATATATATATATATATATATATATATATATATATATGTTCTTATTAATGAATTCTTCACTTGCTTGTTGGGTTACAAATTTAAGGTCTTGCGTACTTCTCTTTTTTCTTAAAGTTTCATTATGTTTCCCAACATTATTCCTATTTATTACTCTTTTCTCTATTATTTCCTCAATCCATTCCTTGAAATACTTAACAGCATTATTCCTATGTAATTGTTGAGACTTCTTATACCCCCTTCCTTTCATATGGATAATATTTTCTGTTTTATTTTTATCTGTTTTACATTCCTTTGGTAGGTAATTTTGATGGAGCCTTTCCACATTAATTTTCGTGTGGGTGTACGTTTTGGCTTTCTATGGTACAGATTGTGTCCGGAATTTGTTTCTTTTGAATTTTTGCCGTAGTTTTCCAGGTACAGCACTGTTTAATTATCAGCTGATGATTACAACTTAGTTGTCGAAATACGTATACAGAATACGAAAATTAATGTGGAAAGAGGTTATATATCAAACTTAAATGATTAAATTCCTTTGGTACTTCTGCATTCTTTAATATATCCTTCATTATTTTCTTTAATATATTTATTCCTTCTCTTCCCACATATTTTATCATTTCTAGGGTAATATTGTCTTTACCAGGAGCTTTACTTAATTTTAGTCTTTTTACAATCTCTTCGATTTCTTCTTCTCTTACAGCTTTTATTTCTTGTCTTTTACCTTTTCCTATTTACTTTTCCCTCTCCTCTTGCTTTTATATTTTCGTGCATGTCAGTTCTTCAAAATATTCTCTCCAACCATCCATAATTTTATCTTCTTTAGTCATTATATTTCAGTTATTTTCTTTTATATTTAGCGTGTTATATTCCTTTCTTTCTATTGTTGTTTTAATGTATCATGACATTGTTTCGATTCTCTCTATAATTCTGTAATTTTATGCTAGAATTTCGCTCGTGATTCATTTTTAGCTTCTCATATTGCTATGTTAATTTTTGTTTTTTCTTTGTATGCCTCCCTCTCTTAGTTCTTCTCAAGTTGTTCTTCGTTATTTTAGTTTTGTTTCAGTTCTCCTCAGCTGCAATCATTATACTATTCTCGAAATGTTCCCGTTGTTCCTTCATATTTGCATTTTTCTCCTTACATTTTAGTTCATACCCTAGTCTCTCTTAATATTTCTTTTGGCACTCTTCCTGCCTCAGTTTAAATTTTTTTATTTTTTTGTTTTACTTTTTACCTTTTGTCTATCTTTCTTTCTTTATTTTTGTTTTTCAATTTTATTATTACTAGATAATGATCGCTCATTATTTCTGTTCCTCTTTTGACTTTTATTCTTTTTCATTTGTTTCTACCCACCAGAAAGTAGGTTATGATGGATACAGAAAATTATTGACAGAAAAATAAAGGATCCAAATTACTTTCTTGAAATACCCCACAACATTCTAAAATAGATCAAAATATTCCCGACTGTGACGCACAAATTATCCTTTTATCATCATCTTTGGCGATTCCTTGATTTCCCTTTTCTTGGAATTGTTTTTTATTTTGTTCTGTTAATTTATCTTCTATACCTTTAGTTGTTTATATTATAAAGCATTCCATTTGCTTGATTTGTGGCATTAGAATTGGTCATACATTTTAAGTATATATTGGTGAAGCACTGCTCTTTGAAGTAATGAAAATAGGATAAATGTAATAAAATGTATGGAACACAAATACAAATTTATAAAGAATTGCGTATACCGGAGATAACAAGCCATAAAGTGCTGTATATGTAAATCCAACAATCCTATAGCATATATTGCACATTTGGGCATCTTAAAAATCTACCCTTAAACACGGAGGCAACAAGGTCTAATTCGACGCCCTCTATCAGCGACGCTTACGGTATAATGGGGCAGTTATTTAGTTACCCCTGCAAGGTAAAGGGAAAATAAAGTAAGCTGGAAGAATGGGGATTGTAATTTAGAGGGATGTCGGAATTAAGGGTAGTTTATAGGTAAACCAGTCGAGTCTTTAGCGGATGTGGGGTTGCTCTCTACTTCCGTTTTGTACACGATGGAAGGCATAAAAAAAAGCAAACGAAAAGGTACGGATTTCCGTGAAACAATGAGCCGGGATAATCATTTAAATGCATAGGTTTTTCAGAAATATATTGTCTTCATTGTTCGAATATTATACTTTAATGAAAATCAGTGTACATCACTTTAATAAATTGAATGTTCAGTTACACTAAAATATATGCTCATACTGTACAAGACGAGGATTAGAAGATGTAATAGAAGCACCTATTATACTTCAAAATCTCCCTTCATAACAGTAGCTGCAGTAGCTCTACATTGTTCTTATTTGTTCTTATTATTTATTTAAGAATTTTAAATAGCTTTTCGTTAAGAAAATTAAAATTGCTTTTAGATCGGCTTTGTCCAGGGTTCGCCTCAGGACTAATCTAGCTTGTAAATTTCCGCACCGAAACTATATCAATCCGCCACCATAAACAATAATAGCAGCCAACAATGAAGACGTTCTGTGTAAAAGGGGAAAGTAGAAGATGGCGCAGTGCAATGACCATGGTTCCAGTCCAAAAACTGAGAAGAAGCTCTAGTGTTAATTTAACAAGAAATTGTAGATGTAAAAGAACCTTTCAAAGGCTTGATTTTGCAACGTTATTTTGTTAAAACAAAAATTTTATTAAAATGATAGTCTATATACATATATCACTGCAGACCTAGTCCATGGCTTCAGTATTTCTCTCCACGCTTTCTTGTTTTGCGTTTCCTCTTTCCCCTCAGTGTTGTTGCTCGATTCCAAACACTTCATCAGTTCTTCCCTCCATCTTGTCTTCGGTTCTTTTTCTCATATTTCGTCCTCCAACAACGTCTTTGGTATTCTTTTGGTATTTATACGCCATGCCCTAACTTTCTCATGTGTTGTCTCTCTAACACTTATGTATTTATTATTAGTTTATAGTTTATTAAATAAGATTTGTAACTTTCTATTAGTTCTTTACTACCAATCGTCTGCTGTTTGGTTTCCCCTATATATTGTATTTTTGAGTAGTTTATTTTCATATATCCTCAGCTAATTTATAATTTCCAACATCCAATTTCATTTGCATATAGTGCAAATGAAGTTAACGGTCATCGGTGTAAAAATTTATAGAGCAATTGGACACAATTATATCTTATCATTAATTTAATCCACTTTCCCCTCGCTGGCTGTACATAAGTTTACTGAACACCTGGGCACAGCGACTTGCTATAATTAAACTTTTCTGGACTTCTATCTTAAAATCTGGTTTTCTATAAAATTCTATTCTATAAAATGTAAATTGATAAACTAGTAGCCGTAGTTTTCCAGGTATAGCACTGTTTAATTATCTGCTGATGATGTCGAAATACGTATACAGAATACGAAAATTAATTTGGAAAGGGGTTATTTATCAACCAAATGATTAAGTTAATCAACCACAGGCTCCATCGAAATTACTTTCATGATATTGCAAGTTTAATATCTCTGCGGAATTGCCTTTTATTAAAGCACCTGTACACATTCTAATCAATCACTCGTTCATTGAAATTATTTGGATTAATTTATTTATTCATGCTTTCGTTTTTACTTTACCATTAGATTGCTGCATAAATGAGTAACGTTTTTGCTGAACTCAAAATTTATTAATTTTTTTAACAAACAAAGTACAAGAATTAATCAAGAATATATTCTCCTTCACTAGCTACAATTGATCTTAATATACTCCTTTTAAATATCTGAAGAAATCCTGTGACTTCTAGGTGAAAAACTTAACAAATCAATTTTAAAACGCGACATCGTTTTTAAAGAAATTTGTCGAACGTCGTTTAATAGAGATATGGAAATTTGCCAGAGGTAGATCAAACAGAATAACGTGGATATGAAATTGCTTCCCAACCGGGTTCTTGAACAACCTCTTCCGTAATGTTAGCAGTATGAGGACGTACATTATTGTGCAGCAAACTGATTTGATAACGTCCTCCAGGTCTTTTTCTTGAATTGCGACCTCTAGCCTACGAAGCTGTAGAGACTAAATCTGAATAGGGATAGCTGGGGATTTTTGTCGCATCTGATGCACATCATCATTTGGATAAGAGCCAATTTTGCGTGGTAAGTTACCTCTTTTTTAGAGCATTATTTTCCGTACTTGATGTTAAAATGGAGGCATGTTTTATTGTCAGTGATAGCAATGTGAGACTAAAAACAGTTGACTTTCTTGACGAGCGAAGCGGTAACTAGCTGATAAAGAGAGACAAATATTGACACGCTGATTCTTGTTGTTTTCGCTAAAACCAAATTGCAATCAAACCCCAGTTTCGAACTTTACCAATGGAATGTAATCGTCGTATTATGATCGCTTAGTTTCATTCCGTTATAGAAGGGAATTATCCAGTTAATTGGCATGTATAGTCATGAATTAAAGCGGGCACATGATCTTCATCAGAATTCGATAGCTTTCCTATATATTTAGAATCGTTTATATCAAAATTACTTCCTTTAAATAGAGAATACTATTTCTGTGAGGTTCTCTCCCCGATTTTGCTTTCTCCGTAAACGACACAAATGATTCTGGTGGCCTCCGATGCCCTGATTCCTCTATTGAACTCAAACAAAAGGATATGCTAGAAACGCTCTGCTTTTTCTACTTGAGATTCAATTTTCCTTTGTTAATAAATAAACTAGTCTGCGCCAATTTAGAAATTATTTAATTAAACAATAGTAGGGCATTATAATAACTTTAATATATTTCTGACATTTTTTTAAGGAATTCTCACCTTCGAAACCAAAAATGTATACATCGACTTGACATTTCGTTATGTAATTTTCCATTTATAATCGTCAAGCTACTTTCACATATTACAACTTTAGTTTCATTAATTAGTCAGATACGTATAATATCTAAGGCCTAAATTTTGGTTTTTAGAAAGTTAATCACATATGCTATAAGACTCAACCAGACCGTGTTCTATATATTTGACTTTCATTAAGCGGCCAGCTATCGGAGCACCAGAAGCAACTTATTACACTGAAAGTTGAAACTTTGAAAACGGTGATGAAAATGAGCAGTACTGTGGGACCAGGTAATTTCATACACCGTAAGACGATCTTAATATTTGCCCTTCTCAAGAAAAGGGTACTGCGAGAGCACCCTCTTGGGTAAAGTTATACTAATTAATGAGGGCTGCAGGTTGCTAAATACTTCGAGAAATGTTTAGAAGAAAGATTATTATGGTCTCTTTGTTAGTGTGTGTGTATTTAGCGTCTCCGTCTTTCTCGTAATAATCTCTCTTTCTTCGTCTATCGTTTTACTGGTAATGAAGATTTATAGTTAGTCGGGTATTTTCTATTCGATCGAGATCGAACTCATTCCAGTCCCTACCCACAGTAGTGATTTGTTTTTTCCGCGATGCTTTGATGCTTTGTTTGAGGATAAAAGAAGGGGTGACCGAAGGGATGTGACGCGGCGCGGTGGCGGGAAGCGAGGCAGATCGAAAATAAAAGTTCGCACCCCATATTTTGAAATTGTGTTAAATCTGGAGCCAGGCCGAATCTGGAATCAATTTATGTTGGCGATATTGCATATTTGTGCCTCCCCGGAGATTATAAACATCAAATCGGTTGCCCTGCAAAACCTTACCCTTGCATGTTACACGGCTATAAGATATGTTTTTTCGAGTATATATATTCTAAGTGTCGATGCACAGCGGGTTGCTTTAGTAAATAAATTGAGGGCAGACTATTTCTTTACAAATGGAAATGAATTTTTTTTGTTTGTAAGGCTATGTTTTAATCAAAGTCGATGTGCAAAATAAAAATTTATGTTAAGATCTAATTAAAGAAACGATTTCAAATTATCTTACGAATAATAAATTTCTGTTCTAACGTCATAAGTATTTGATGGTCTCTCCAATGTATCTAAATCTTACAAGTTTCTATTTATTGTTTCTATAACAAATTATTGAATAAATCGGTGACCATGGTTTCCTATAATAGCAGATTGACTTTCGGAGCTTGTCCTTTTACCTATAGTAATAATTTAGTTATTCAATTTGCGGAATCAATGCAGGCCCTGTATTTGCTTTCATTCGGATAGTCCCATTTCTATTCGAAAAATGGAAGTATAGTTTCCTTTTACAACCTTGACGTATCGTCTTGAGACAAACTGCGAGACTAGAACAATACAATTCGTCGAGTAGAATCGGATTAACTCATGAACTTTCAATAGTCGAGAGACATTTAATCAATATCTTGTTAGCAATATAGTTCTTCATTCAGTAGATTGACTGGTCAATTCTTGATCTATTTCTAATAGAATTGACACTTCAAGTGCTAGCTTCTAAGTAGCGTAAAGAGATTTAGTAGGTAGTAAATGGAGATAGATACTCTTCCTCTTTTAGACGGAGTTTTCAGCGTGCAGATGCACAAAGTGGATAAGATCAAATAAATATTTGCAGGTTCAGATATGTTTCAACAGTCTTCATATAACCGTATTCGCCGTGAGGAATAAATGTTATTATATACAAAAAACTTCTGCTAGACATCTAATGATTTATTTGTATAATTAAAAAATGTATATTAATACTTATCGGATCTCTAAACCTACTATCATTAAAAGTTTGGTTAAATTTTTTGCTAATACACTATTTACTTTAGCAATAACACCAGTATTTCTTTCGTTGCTGAATGCATGTAATTATGTTTGTAAAATCCACTATTTACATTGACTCCACTGATGAAAACGAAGAATTTTGTAATTTTCAAGTGTTTCAACTAATACGTTGTAATTACAATGAATAATTTATAAATCTGACACAATTTAAGCATCTTCAAAATTGTTTTGACTTTCTTTGATGGCAATTGCTTCATTTGGAAATTTTTCATGATCTCTCTTTCCCGTTTAAACGAATGTTGACAGGCAAAGATCTTAAGTCGCTCCTCGAACGCGGTCATAATAATAATTCATGATCTGCCCCTGTAATTGGCGTTAAGCTGTTCGAAGATGTGAAGGCATGAATTATTTTTATTACTATTGTCATTCGATCAAATGCACAATACCAACTTACGCGGATGACTGCCAGTTTTGCTAGGAGAGTTGCGTTTTTGTTAAAGTATTTTTTTCTATTCATTAATATGAAGACATCTTTTTTCATCACCGATAACAATGTGCGATTATTACTATAACGTTTTCTACACCTTAAGTCTTTTGTTGGAAATATTCTTTTCACTCATCATATTTTCTTATACACAATCTGTCGCAGAGAAAACCGAACTTTTTAAAATACAAGTAGAATTCTTAGGGGCGCCGCCTATTAAAGAAATATGTGACGATAAAGTAAATTTCTCACCAATGTTATGCCAAAATATCATGACATTTAAATCGTTAGAAGTAGAGAAATTGCGCATAAAGTAACAGTGTGTATTTGCCATCAGTCGAAAAATGAATTTTGAACAAAGAGTAAATATCAAGTTCTGTATTAGACTCGGTAAATCGTTTACTGAAACTTTTAATTTGATGAAACAAGTGTAAGGAGATGTGTGTTTATCATGTACGAGTATGTTTGGGTGGTATAAACGATTTAAAGATGGTCGTATGGACATAAATGACGACGATCATCCTGGTGCAAAAAATCTATGGTTACGGAAAGTAACATCGAACTTGTGAGTGAACTTATCAGAAATGAGCCGAAAACCTCATTACGCTACGTGGAAATGGAACAATATATTTAAAAAGATTTGATTCATCGCAAAGGATTTGGGACTGAGATAGGCTGAGAAAGAGAAAGGTTTGTACCACACAAGTTAACTGAATTCAATATTTTACAGACTTGATTAAAGACACAAAAACAGGACGAAAACTTCAGGTACTCTATTGTAACTGGCGATGAGACGTGGTCTTTTCAATATGATCCAGAGGAAAAGCGTAAAAGCTCTGAACGAAAGCATTCAAGCCAAGAAAGATAAAAAAAAGTAGTTTGGAGAGTCAAAAGTGAATACAATGTAGATTAGTTAATGATTCGAAGGACATAGTGCACAAAGAGCTTTTTCTAACTGGTCAAACAGTAAATGCTGCATATTATCACGGTGTTCTGAGACGTCTTTTGGCGCGTATCCGTTGTGTGCGCTCCCAACATCGTAAAAACTGTAGCTGGCTTTTCTTACATGATAATGCACCATCTCGTTGCTCGACGCTTATTACTGACTTTCTAACTACAAATGGCGTTTTAACCATCAAATTCAAATACAGTTTCCTATAAAAGGACAGCGTTATGTCGAGGTCGAAGCCATTAAAAAGACGTCGACAGCGATCTTGAAGGACATCTCCAAAGATTAACTTAAATATTCATTCAACATGTTAATTGGCCATGCAAAACGTTGTATTGAAGTCGAAGGCGCCTGCTTTGACTAAAATAAATGAATTTTCCCAAAATAGTAAGCTTTTGTTTCTATTTTAAAAAAGTTAGGTTTTCTCTGCGACAGACTGTGTATTTCTAAGACAGAAACCGAAAAAACTCTCACAAACATCTAAATCTATAAATTTGACGATGCTTTAAAACGAAGAGAAGTTAAACGAGTTAATCAACACTATCCAATACCTTTAAGAAATACTTTAATTCTGTAATTAATAAGAGTTCGAAATCCGACGTATTTAGAACGAGATAACTACGAAAGCAGTGAAATTCATACATGATTGGTATAATCAAAAAATGAATATTAAAACAAACAACTTATTTAGATGATATGAATACCTTTAACAAATAAGAATGTCACAAGGAAATAAATGGAAAAAGCGTGGGAAAAAAGTACCAATAAATGTCATAACGTTGTCTTAAGAACATAACTGGTATTTGAAATAGAAGAAATTGGAAAATAAATATTGGAAAAACAGTAAATTTTGTGTTAAGAAAAAGAGATTTTGTCAATGTACCTTCTAAAACTGAAGCCGAATTATAATGTTTAGAAATTATTATAACAAAAAAATGTCGAAACTTGAATTTGAATTGATAAAGGGTAAAAGGGTTGAAACGTATATAAATAATGAGGTTATAAGTAAATTATGTGTACCTATATCTTACATGCCTTAAAATATTAAGAAATTTCTATCTATAATTCAAGTTGATAATTTATTCAAGTAAGTACTGTCCTACTTTAAAATGAGCTAAAACAAGGGAATAATTAAGGTTTAGATGTTTATAATTCTAACGAAAAATACAGTCTGTATAGAAACTACAAGCTGCTAACAGGTCGAGGGAGATTTCGGGTAACCACAACGGCAGGATAAGGCCATTGTAACTTTGTTAAGAAAAGGCTTGAATTAACATTGCGTTACAGACCAGCGGAAGTAAGGAAAAAGAATACAAAAGTAAATTTGATGACCCAATGTAATTATTGACTCGAGTATAGTATGAAATATTGTAGTACGATAATAAAACTATTGTCAGCAAATAACCCAGGAAAGGTTTGGTCTGGAGCGCGATTGGTCAAATATTATGTTTTCCAATGAATCTTCTTCTTGGGCTTGGATACCTAGAAAGAAAACTTTGATCTACCATACAAATCGTAGTGTAAAACATCCAATTAAGGTACATGTATGGGGGGGTGCCTCAGTATGTGTGGTTTCGGATCGTTATTGCTTATTTTCAGAAATTTTGGCACACGTGGAATAATAAAATTGTATTAAAATTCACTTCTGCCTTCCGTGCAAAAATGGTTTGCCAGTGATATGCCAGAATGGTATTTGCAGGAGCACAAAAATCTGAAACAGTAGATTGTATATTGAATGGAATGATGCAAACGATAATCATGCGATAGAATGGCTTTAGAAAAGTCCGAGTGCGAACCCAATAGAAAATATGTAGGCTGTCGTAAAGTAGAAGCTTCACAGTCAACGTACATAGTTTCAACACCGGCCAACTTTCTGGTCGTGTAAGGAAGATATGGAGACAATTGCCAGTAAACTGTCTAGAAAACTTAGTTACTAGCATAAAGAAACGCCATTATCAATAATACAGGAGACTGGGCTATTTATTAATTATACATTGCATATGTATGTATTTTACATGTAAAATTTAGTGGAATAAAAATTTTGTTGTTAACGATTCGTTTCATTGAAATATCAACGGTTTTTTTATAGACTGTACTATATTTGTAATAAGTAATATTAATAATAATAATATGTACAGATTTTGTTAAAAATATAATTAGCCGATATAATTGCACCGTGGTAGAAATACGAACCATAAACAGTTTTTTAACATTCGGAAGTTAAAATATATTAGAACAGAAACATTCTCACGGTTTACACAATAGACCAAACATTACACTAACTCATAAAGATACTAAACAGACGTAACTAATTGACGTTTCTGCGGGCAATGTTACTAATTATCAAAAACAATTGTACATATCGCAAGCGCTTGTACAGACTTAGTTCAAATAGAATATATAACGCGATATAGTAATATCTGAATAAAACACAAATTAACAGGTACAATTGACCCGAGGTGTAAATACGAACCACAAAAAGTTTTAGAAAATTCAGAAATTAAATTATACCGGAATAGGAAGGAATATTCTCACAGATTACCCAGTAACACACAATAAACTAAACATCACACTAGCTCATAAAATTACTAGAAAGATATACTTAATTGACGTTTCTATATCTAACACCCATAACCTTCAACAAAAACACACAGAGAAATGCAATAAATATGTCCCTCTAGCAGAAGAGATACAGCAAATATGACATCAAAAACAGGTCAAAATTATACTAATTATAAAGAAGGTTGTAATAATTTTGTAGATACGTTAAATAATACTTAAGACAAAGTACTAACTTAGAAACATCAGTTCGCTAAGTCCTGAAACGACATCTTTCTTAAAAATTTTAAAGGAATATGGACTTTCAGACATTTAAGTACTCGTCGGAAAGATTAGAACGAGCCCAGGGGCACCTTGACATGCCAAGTCATTATCTTCTGGTCTGCATCAGACCATTAGGTACATCAAAGTGTATCCTGAAATATTGCCAAGAGACTTTCAATCCCAGAGACGAGAGCATAGCCCAAAACCAATGTTAAAACAAAATTTTCACTCGTTTGAAAAGTTCAAGTAGACTATGTGAACAATCGGCCGCTGAAATGGTAATTTCATTCGCAGTTTTGCGATTTTGGCCAATTTTGAGTAATGTGAAGACACATTTTCATGAATATCTCGCGAACCGAAAGAAATACAGGATCACGATCAATACCTATATCACACAGTAATGTACAATGAACCACACATTACACTAACTTATCAAATTACCAGAAAGACATACCCAATTGACATTTCTATACGCATAACCTTCAGCAAAAACGTACAGAAAAATGCGTTAAATGTGTCCCTCTAGCAGAAGAGATACAGAAGCAGGTTAAAATTATATCAATTATAATGTCAACCACTGAAGTAATTCCCAAACATCTCCATGAGTATCTTAAGAAATTGGGTCTATTAGGTATGTCAAGATATTTATTTCTAGAGTTATACGTTACAAGTTAAGAAAGTTGTTCCTGTTATTCCATTTGATTTTTTAATAATAATAATAATAATAATAATAACTTTATTGCAATTAATTATACAAAGAGAAAAAGAAATTGCAAACGTCATGACAAAATACAAAATATTACATGTGTTAAAACATATTCTTATACATCACATTCTTGCTGTAGAGAACCAAGATTTATGTATTCAAATACACTGTATGGTTGTAAATCAATTAAGAAATCACGAACTCTTTTTTTAAATATTAAGAATATCTTAATTTCTTTTAATGATTCCGGTAAACTATTAAAAAATTTAATGGAGGAGTAGCGAAGTCCACTCTCTATCAGTGTCAGGCGGTGTTTGGGATAATAGTAATTAGTTTTATGCCTTGTGGAATAATCATGAACAGCGCTGTATTCTTCAAACAAGTCTTTATGTTTGTAGGCAAAAAGTAGGACCTCGAATATATAAATTCCAAAAATAGTTAACAAAAAATGTTTTCTAAATATGCCCTGCCCCTACATGATTGATTAAAATTCATGTTATATATTATTCTCAGAATCCTTTTTTGTGTTACGAAAATACGATTCATATCAGTACTACTACCCCAAACAGTGATGCCATACCTTACTCTGGAATAAAAGCATCCAAAGTATATCATTCGTAACGTCTGTTCACCAACGAGTTTCCTCAAGCGACGAACTCCAAAACATACACTTGAAAGGACTTTAGATAAATCATGGATATGATCCTTCCATTTTATAAACTGATTAACCGTAACTCCCAACAAACGAACACTATTGTGCACGGGATATAAGGAATCACCTAGTTCCACATTGTCAGGAAATTCAGAAAAGGTATTGCATCTGAACAGTATTATACTAGTCTTCGATTCATTTACATACAGGTTATTATGTGCTAGCCAGTCCTGAACTGTTCCCAATACAGAATCAACGCTGTCAATTACCTGATTTAAAGAGTCGCCTGTGACCAAAAGCGTAGTATCGTCGGCATAATTAATTGTCATGCATTGCTTATTAGGTCCATGATCGAGATAATGGATATCATTAAAATACAATAAAAATAGTATAGGTCCGAGAATACTACCTTGCGGGACACCTCTGGAGATCATTAACTTATCTGAATAAGTATTATTACCATCGATATTTAGGCATACTGATTGTGATCTATTAGTAAGATAAGAATTAAACCAAGAGAGGGCAATGCCTCGTATACCATAGCGCTCGAGTTTACTTAAAAGTAATTTATGATCCACAGTGTCGAACGCTTTAGATAAATCTAATAAGCACCCACATGGTAGTTTTTGTCATCTAAGGCATTCAGAACTTTTTCAGAAAAGTCATACAAAGCGGTTTCAATGCTTTTACCCTTAGCAAAACCATGTTGATAGTTACTGATTAAGCCATGTTTGAAAATAAAATTTGTTAATCTGGAGTAAGCTGCTGCTTTCTCGAATAATTTCGAAAAACCGGTTAAAAGGCTAACCGGTCTGTAATTTTCCAAATCATTAGGATCACCTTTCTTAAATAACGGAACAACCAAAGCATGTTTCAGGTAGTCCGGAAAAATGCCTGTAGCAAAGGAGTGATTAATTATATGGGTAAGTGGTCTTAAGTAACTATCCGAGCAAGACTTTAAAAAACTGATAGGTATTTCGTCTTGAGCGGAAGATTTGGAATTACTCAATGAACTAATGAAGGAAGAGAGTTCACTTTCGCATAATGGGAAAAAATAAAATAATGAAGAATTATTAGGAATTAGCTGAAGAAATTTGTATGATTGATTTAATGAAACAGAGTTTTGAAGGAATATTTTATTCAAACTACAAGCAAGATTTCTGGGATTGTCGGCTTTAGGAAACACGCGTTTGACGCTTTTACCCGAATGAGAATTAATAATACGCCACATAGTTTTATTTTTATTTGTAGAATTAAGTAATTGCTGTTCGTAATAATTCTTTCTGTCCTGATTTACGGCGTTGTCATATTGAGTTTTATAGAATTTAAATGTATTTTTGTAATCGTTATTGAAGTTACATATAACACGTAATGCAGAGACGTAATTTCTTAATTCAGTGACTTTTTTAGAAGGTTTAAAGGAATATTGTTTGTTATACACTTTTTTTAAAGGGAAAAAAGAATTAAAATACTTCAAAAATACATTCAGAAAGTTCAAAAATTTTAGATTTGTGTCGCAGGCATCGCAGTATACATTGTTCCAGTCTTCACCACACATATCCTCCACAAAAGTCATTATGGTTGAGTGCGTAATTACGCGAACAAATTTGAAGTGTTGCTGCTCCTCACCTACAGATAGGCATTTACAGTAGATCACCTGAGCTTTGTGATCCGAAAAACTTGTATCCATTGTGAAAGTATGATACACAGAAAGGATATCCTTTCCAAAAGAATGTTGTCCAAGCATGTTTCTGCGGTCTTCGAGACTCTAGTCGGCTCATTTATAAGAATCATCACTCCAAAAGATTCCAGTATGTTTCGGAAATACCTACTCTTAGCATCACTGCTTAGTAAGTCAACATTAAAATCACCAGCGATAACACACGTGACATTCAGTGAATCAATGAAATTTAATAATAATAATAAAGTATTTATCGCCCAACAGTATCCATATACTAATAACAGCACAATGTATAATAAAGAACTACAAATATTAAAATCATCAACATACATAACAAGAAGCTTACATCTAAAAAATGAATTATTAATCCCCACAGTTAACTATTACAAAACTCAACATACATACATGCACACATCTTGCGGCACACCAAAAATATTTTGCAAATCCTTAGCGGAGCAACTGAATATATCGCAATTATTACCAAATTTATTATATGAAGTCCAGATAAATGAAATGGGTGATTTGACAAGTATATTAGTGCGTGCTGATGGAGTAAAGAAACCTGAACATTCCGAGCAGCAAGACGTGGCACGCAGAAGTTGAGTCCACCCAGAAGCTCCGGAGAATCTATCCGACCATGGAATAACCCATGTAAGAAAGACAAACCGGACATAATCCGTCTCATCTCCAATGAAGCCATGGCAAAAGCACTCAATAAGGTGTCGTAGGGAAAAACTTCTGCAAGGATAAACGCAGTAATTTCTAAACCAAAGGTACTTACTTCAAAAATCGTCTTTACACACATTCTATAGTTTTTTTTTTTGGTCTTCGTAATAAGGATTCCATACTATCGAGCCATACTCTAATCTCGAAGGGGCTATCGAAATGGATTAAAGTTGTCAACGTGGATATATTATTAAATTACTTAGCATTTCGCAGTATAAAGGCCATCATATCAAATGCCGATGAAACTACACTGGTAACATGGATATTAAAAGACAACTTAATATCAAAATACACTCCCAAATCCTTTACTACATCACATCTAAGGAGAGGAACAGAAGCAATCTCGTATTTGTATTTTAATAAAGATTTTCTACGGGTGTAAGACATAACCCTGCATTTGGAAGTGTTCAATGTCAATCCATTTCCACTACATCATTCATAAACACAAGTCGAACACCTCACAATCAGCGTATGATGCTACAATTGAAAAAAATTATTTATTTACTGCCGCCAAAAGATTACTCCAACAAATACATTTAAAAATATAATTGTGCACGCCTATGAAAACAATTTCAAATAAATGGCAATTTCTTAGGCCCGAGTTTCCACATTGAATTTTCAAAGATAAACATTTTGGACGATGTTACAAATGTTTCGAGTTCACAAAATTAATATATGTGTACGTACAACAGCAGACTCGAAAATTATAGTACCATTACCGACTGCTTTAAGTGATTAATATTTTATGGTAAATGTGTAAAAAGGTAATTACGTACCTTTTATGAAATAATTTTACATCGAATGTTTGAGAAGTACTTAAATAAAACAATCTATATTGGCAATTGGAATATAATGGTCATGCGATGAAGTGGAGGGAAGCAAACGTTAAAAGCTCATATACTTAAAATCTAACGCAGTTCTGCTAATTAGAACAGAGGAACCGTTTTACCTCCAACGGCGTCACCCACGTTAGACAATAATCTTCGGCAAGTTTTGAACGACGCACGGCGAAAGAGAACGACGAACCAGCCGTTGGTGTTAATGAAATTCGACGCTGAAGATGCTTGACATATTTCAAAGGGTGGCAATTGAATTCGACTCCCAAAAGAGCAACTTGAACCAAAATGGTAAATATACAGCTCACCCTTATCATATATTCATTATGCTGCATTAAATTTAAGGTCTTCGAGTGACGTAAAATAATTAAACCCCTTAGAATTCCCTCCACTCCATATTGGAATCCGTTATTTACTCGAGTTTAATAAATTTCAATGATGTTTTCACAATCGGTTGAAATATAGAGTAGATTAAGAATTTGAGTTAAACATTGCCTATGTATATCATAAAAACAATCTACTGAAAGCAAAGTCAAGTTACTAAATATAAGGTAAGCCTAAATTTTAGTAAATTCGTTTCCTAGTTATCGTTAAGAAAGAAGAATTATGGTGTCAGTACACGTATTAGGCAACCCGCAAGAAAAATGTGCTAACCCAGAACATGAAATTGAATAAAATTTGACAGGTTTGAATATACACTACCGTTCAAAAGTATTTTGATACGCATATTTTCTAAAACTATTTATACAACATAGATTCTAGGAAATTCATTCTTGCCAAATTGAATAAGTATGGGGAAAGTATTAAATTTACAGAAATGCTGCACAAGTAACATGATGTAAATTACTTTATTACCTGCAATAAACTAAAATTGGTTATTGCCACTACTTGTGGATTAGTGCAATAATAGTTTTTCGAAGTTCTTCTAATTGTCTTTCTATTAAGGATACTTTTAGTAATGATGTTTTAATTACTGCGGACAAGTTTTAGGTTAGATTATCGAAATTGCCCTCATTTATGTTTCTGTATGCGTTGTGAGATATTCCTGTGCACTGACTGTTGTTAAGACTGTTAAACATGCCGAAATGAAAAGAGTTAAACATAGAAACGCGTGCTCTTATAATTGCGTACCATCAAGCTGACAAAAGCAACCGGCAAATTGTGAAACAATTAAAGCTAAATAATACCACCATAGACTATACCGTAAAAAAATACCGAGAAAGCGGCAGTGTTCTGAATAAATCACGAAGTGGGAGACCAACAGCGACAATTTCTGCTGAAGATTATACAATAGTGTTCACGAGCAAAAAAATCGACGGAATACAGTCCCATCCCTACTGAAATCAATGCAGGCTTCGAAAGAAGAATACTGTGAAAAAGACTATTTGCAAAACTTTTAAGCATATGGATCCATTGTTATGGAGTAGCCTCCCCAAAGCCCCAATCTAAACCTCATAGAATTATTGTGGTAGGAACTTGATCGGAAGATCCGGAAAGCAGTACCAACAGCGGAGGCTGATTTGTGGAAGAAGTTGCAAGAAGAGTGGGTTCGGATATCAAAATCAACAAAGATCACATAGATGAATTACGTGTTTAGTTATAATATTTAGCCCTACTGCCAGATATGTAATTAGCTATGTATATATAAAAAATAAATATATGTTCACTTTTTCACTAGTGCTTTTAATAATTTCTTCTAAATCTATGGACGCCCGAATATTTCCGAACGGTAGTGTATATATAGTAGTTATATTCAAAAATCACTTTGCATTTGTACTATCAATTGGTTTCAGAACCAATCGGTCACTGAAATTCAAAATATTCTCTTTTTTTTATAGATCAATTTTCAACAGTTGCATGTATATACTGACATGTATGAATGCAGCGCTTTTGTATAGGAGTGGGATAAAAAATACGTCGAATAAAAATAAAGAAAAGAACTTTGTGATTTAAAATTGCGTTCATTTTTCGACTTATTATCTTGCCACTTCGATACAATTAGACTAGTTCTTTTAAAAAGATTCGTTCTTGGAGTGTAAAATGCAAATAACGAAGAGTAACAGGACGATGGTCGAGATACATGAAAATTGATTCTGCCCAAAGTAGTGGATCTGTTACACTATGTATCAGCTTCCACAGAAATCCCTGTATCCTGCGACAAAACTCATATTATGGTGTTTGAGGAGTTGGTTGCAGTCAAGATTTCTGGGTAAGTATTATCCGTCCAACTTCAATGAAAAAAATATTAAACAGCAACGCTCTATGCGTTACATATGGAGCTGATGAGTGATATAATATGACGATCATATAGCTGGACAATATTCTAAAAAACTATAACAGAAGCGAAAGCTAGTGACTTTAACAAACTTTCATTTAATTGCTTGGAAAATCGCATGACAAAACTCAACTTCTTAAAAGCATAGGATTGGATTTTATCTTTGTATTCAGCAAAGCAATCGAGTACCAGAAATATTTCAAAAATTTGTATAGAATTATCTAGTAACAATACAATAGGTGGAATTAACGATTTTGTGTCTCCAAATATATTACTGTACAGCATTTGTTAACATTTAATTTAAGTTTATTTAACGATGAACAATAAGTTAACACTTCAATTTTCTCCTGAATTAGTTATGCCATGAGATAAAGACACCACCGAATAAGTTTTTACAAATGTTTAGACCAAAAGATCATCTATATACAGCACAAACAACAATAATGGACCTGTGCTTCAACCCTGATGAACGCTTAACGTGGAACATAATTTATTTGATTTACAACTATTGTACATACATGTAGTGGGTGGTCTGAAAAGTTTACGAATTCAACGCGAAGATGGCAGCACTAAGCAATAGCAGCTAGGGAATGTAGTTGCGTATCTATTGTCAGATACTCACCAAAGTTTCAGCCATTTTGGACGCGCAGTTGTTATTTGACAGTCGTTTGAGTGAGTCGATGTTAGTGTCGAGTATTGAGCTGTCATTAAATATTTGCTTTTGAAAGAGAATACGCCTACGCAAATCAAAAATTAGTTGGATTCTATGTACGGCGACTCTGTACCTGTAACTCTCACCACAGTGAAATTTTGTACTATGCATTATTACTTGACAACCTGAAGGCAGAATTTGTGGAAAAGCGACCACATTTGCAGCAAAAGGAAATCCTGTTTCACCAAGACAACCCGCTGTCTCACGCCTCTGCGACTGCCATGGCGAAAATCCAGGAATTACGGTTTGAACTGCTTGACCATCCGCCTTACTCACCAGATCTAGCCCCAAGCGACTTCTTTTTGTTCCCTCATCTAAAAATTTCGCTCGGAGGACAGAGATTTTCGTCAAACGAGGAGACAACCACCTTGGTGAACAATTATTTTGCAGAGAAAAACGTCGAGTACTATTTGGACGGGCTAAGGAGGTAGGAGCATCGCTGGGAGAAGTATGTAGAGTTACAAGGAGACTATGCAGAAAAATAAATATAAATTTTAAGAAAAAATATCTTGTATCTTTGTTAGGTCGGAAACTTTTCAGACCACCGTCGTATATAAATCACTTTATTCGATATACAAAGTTCCATAAATTTTTGAAAAAATGCACTGAATCCAAACACGTCAAATACACAAAGCAGTAATTGATGAGATCATCAATTTATAAAGAGATTCGTTGACACATTAAATTAAATTTCTACCCTTTGTGGATAAAGTAAAACGTATCAGTTTCCATTATGTTCCGCCAGAATTAAATTATATGTAGAACAAAAAAATTTCATATGCTCTGAATATTAGCACTGAAATATAAAATTCGAGGAATATAGTAGACAAACAAAGAAGGTCCTTGAATCATTTGATATAGTGGCAACCCCACTGTTTCCTTCATATTTTGCACCCTTGTAATAAAGCAGCCAAGTATAAGCCCTATGTAAATGACAAACATTTACCACTACCGTCTATTTACTGTAGAGAACTGCAGAATTATTTTTTTGTCAATTGCGTCTCTTAATTACAAAGAATATTCATTTTAAAAAGTTCAAAATATTCTTAGCAATACTGAAAAATATTTATAACACATAAGTCTTATTACAATGATTCTCAACTTGTGGGGCGCGCATCCCTAAGGAGACGCAACAATACTAAACGGAGGGCGCGAGCATATTGAAAAAATAAGAAAAAATATGAATTTATTTTTAATTGTTTAATTTCCTGAAAGAAAAGCAATAAAGCACATTCTGACAAATTACAAACAAATTTAATAAATATTAGTCACTCCCTCGAGCTTGTTTTGAAGAGCAAAGTTTTTCGAAAAAAACATTTAATAGTGAAATTCGCACTGTGAGTTATTTCTCTGTATTTAGCTGAGATCTATATTTTGTGTTAAAATCAACCGCCGTCAAAAATCCGATATTGCAAACATAGGATGTAGAAAATTGTATGTAAAATGCTCTTGTTTCAGATTTCGAAAATTCATCATCCATTCTTGCCCAAAATTCAAACAATGATTTATTACTAACTGTTTGCCAGTATAACTAAATGATTTCAATGATTACAACTACAAATTTAATATATTTCTCTTCGGTTTTGTAAGTTTTAACAAATTCATCAACAATTGCAAATATTTCTAGGTTCTCTTGCTTTATATTTCTGCTCCATGATTCCAACTTTCTACACAGGCACTAACTTTATCACTCGTATCCAAGATGCGTGTGTTTGCTTCTTGGAAGAGTCAAGATACTTAATTTTTTGAAAATGTGAATCAAGTAGGTGAATTTTATTACAAATAATAATTATCTCAAAACTTATTATCTTCCGGTCAGTTTTTCTTCTAGAAAAAACATGTTGCAAAATATCACACGTGACAATCATCTTGCCTCGCTCTAAAACAATAAAGCTGAATGCAGCAAAATTCTTGATTTAACGGGTCTCATTTTGATATAATTTAGATACTAAGGATTCAACCATTGTAAGTACAAAATTCAGATCAGAACTCATTTCATTGGATGTCAGTGCTTCTCCGTGAATCATACAATGTGTCTAGATCTACGACGGAATTTTCGTTTCACAAGTCCTTGCATACTATGGAGTCTTCGTATAATCTGGGTATTACGATGCAATTTTTCCACTCTATGTTCGTCCCGTGCACAAAATCAATTAATACATTAAATAAAGCAAATCATATTCTTTTGAATTCTATTGGCTTGTAGAAAAGTCTAGTGCTGCCGTATCATCAGAAACTCTAACACAGGCATTTAAATGAATATGTTTATTTCCGTCTGCCTTTCATCGCCTTATCAAGCTGAATTGAAAACAATTTGTTGCGCGTCTTCCCAAAAAGCTGATACTCTACATTTTCAACTATATATCATCAATTTGACGGCAAGCAGTGTCATTTAATAGAGGTATGGATTGCACTTGCTTAACAAAATCATCTCCAAACATAGTTTCTATAACATCAATCGATGCTGGCAGAATTGGTTCTTCTTCTTTTATATAAAGCTTAATAAGAGGCAAGTAAAGCTTTTCTAATTACAAATAAAGCGCTTTCAAACATGATTTTTGCTTTTTGCATGATTTAGTTTAATTTCAAAAATTTTCAGTTCCTTAACTTACGGACTAAGAAGCGTTTCCAAATGACGTTTAAGTTTATTAGATTTCAGACAGTTTGCTGCCAAAATGTTTGAGCAAATGACACACAGAAGCATTTCTTCTACATTTACTTCAATGCTGGTAAACCCAAAATTCAAGTGTTTTTGACAATATTTTCTTGATTTTATCTTCG
Organism: Dermolepida albohirtum; assembly: GCA_031893035.1. Classification (NCBI taxonomy): domain Eukaryota; kingdom Metazoa; phylum Arthropoda; class Insecta; order Coleoptera; family Scarabaeidae; genus Dermolepida; species Dermolepida albohirtum. The sequence continues at coordinate 717,574 of JAVIWB010001079.1, forward strand.
GAACAACGATCGTCTGTGTACTTGCTGATGCTTCACTATCTCTTAAAAATTTGTCCATGAATCCGTATAAATCCACTGCTACTCGAACACCGACAATTGCAGTCAACATGTAAATTACAACATTCACAATCGAGAATCGATGCCTCTGAGACTGGCTGGAGTTGAGCGAGGTGCAGTATTTATATATACATATATATGTATATATATATATATATATATATATATATATATATATATATGCATGTGTTGTAGTCGCGATCTTCCAGAATTTTCGAGAAAAGTCGAGAGGCCGTGAAAATTTCAAATATGGTGGAGATAACATAGAGGGTGATAGGAAAACACTGATTCTGATTTTATCATTTCAGCTGATCGGTGTTGTCAATTCTCAATAAATCCAGCCTTTCGTGATTGAGGCAATGTTGCAGTGTATTCCTAGCGCCAAATAAATCAATATTAATATTACAATTACAGCACGATTTCATTATCAAATTATTGATTAGGGGGAAGGGCTGTAAAAGCTTGAAAAACGCTGTCTTATTATTATAATAACTTTTCATTATTTCATTTCTAAAATATTTTCAATAACACATCTTACATTCATTTATAACCAGATTATTTTTTATTCAAACATTCTATTGAGCAAGTTAGTTCTATGGAGAGGACTTAAAAAATTTGCATAAATCAAAAATCTTTTTCGACCATAAAAAGTCGCTTTTTAAATGTAGTATACGATCTACACCCTCGCGTATAAAATTTACAGAGGGCCAGAGTAGGAAAGAAACAATATTTACATAAAGCAACGGAGAAAAGTATTCGGAAGAGGAGGAAATCTCGAGCAATTTATTGCTTTGTAAAGGCCCATTACATAATGGCGTACATATATATGCGTTATTGAAAGGTGTATGTGTGTGTCATAAAATCAACTCACATTTAAAATTAAAGAAATAATGAAATAAGAATAGAGGACATATGAAAGCATTGTTAAATAAAAAAAAAGGAAAAAACGAGGAAATAAATTAAAATTGTCCCCGTATTTTCAGTTATATATACATACGTATATTCTTATCAACACCGCTATGTTTCTTGTATTGGATAGGTTATTAGAATACACCGAAGTGCGGATGTTATAACGATACGCTTTCCACATTCTAAATACGCCGAAGTACATATAAAAGGGAAATTACATTTTCCCTATACTTTTCGAAACGGTGTTTTTTCCGGTTACATTTGCCATATTGAATATAAATTTAATATTTAGTAAATTCGCATATGTATTCATGTATTGTACACGTGGCATAAATGCTTGTTTAATATAGGAAATTCGAAAAGAAGCTATTATTAAACAATGTAAAACTAAAGATGTTTCAAATTGCGCGGTTTTTTTTAAGAATAAATAAAATATAGATGGCGCACCGAATTTGTCTGCGTATGTGGGCATTTAAAAAATGTGATGTATGACATTTATAAAAATGGCTTCGTACACGGTACAACAACGCGTTCAAATTGCTGAATTATTTTATGAAAATCAGCTTTCTGTGAAAAGAGTTTCCAGAAAACGTGAATTTTATGGTTTACATAATCGTCCATCTGGAAGCACTATTGGTCGAATTATTAAAAAATTTCAAGAGATGATGATGGAAGATCAAAAAAGTGCAAAATACAGGCGTAGTGGTCGTTCACAAGAAAATATTGGTTTGGTTCGTGAAAGTTTTGCTGAAGATCCTGAAATGTCCATTAGACGACGTTCACAACAACTTGGACTTAGTGGATCAACAACATGGCGTATCTTACTCAAGAATTTATCTCTGAAGGCATATAAGGTTCAAATAACACAGGAACTGGAGCCATTATAACATTTAAAACGTCGTTCATTTGTCAATTTCGTCAATGAATAACCAGCTGATTTTTCTCAAAAAATAATGTTTCTCCGATGAGGCACGTCTTGAACTTGGTGGCTATGTTAATAAACAAAATTGCCGCATCTGGGATGAGGAAAATCCACGAATTATTCATGAGAAACCTATGCATTCTAAACGAGTTACTGTTTGGTGTGTGTTATAGGTGATTCAATTGGACTTTCTTTGAAAATGCTGCTGATGAAGCTGTAACTGCAAATGGCGATCGATATCATCGGATGATAACCGAATTTTGTGGCCTGAATTAATGAATATTGATCTAGAGGATATATGGTTTCAATAGGATGGCGCTACACCTCACTTTGCATACGAATCAATTGATTTATTCATAGAAAAATTTCCTGGACGTGTAATCTCAAGAAACGGTGATGTTAATTAGCCACCAAGATCGTATGATTTGACACAGTTAGACTATTTTCTTTAGGGTTATGTGAAAAGTCAGGTCGTGTCACTGGTGAGATAGAGCCTCAATTATGTCAAAATGTTATTGAAAGTTTTAACAAAAGAGTGAACGTCTGTGGAGCTGCAAGGGGAGGCTATTTGGCAAATATTATTTTTCGCATATGAATGTCATAACTGATACTTCAATCACCAATAAAAGTTTTTGAAAGTGAATGCAAATTATGTGTTTTATTTATTTCTTAAAAAACCGCGAAATTTGAAACACTTTTAGAATAATGGAAATAGTGATTGCAAACATAATTTTAACAACAAAATCTTTGTAATACAAGCAAAGATACACAAGTAAACTATTTAGTCCAGCGTTTCTCAACTTTTTAATATTTGCAGCCCAATTTTCAATCACAATTCTCGTGTTTTAATTGTAATTGTACTATAAAATAAATAAAATCAGAATTCATGTTACACTTTCGCTCTCTGTGTTATATCCAAGGTACTTGAAATTCTCGCGACTTCCGGAGAAGTTCCATGACTCATATACATATATACATAGTATAAAAATATTGCACCTCGTTCAACTCCAACCAGTCTCAGGCGAGCCGATCCTCGATTTTGTTGACTGTTATTGTCGTTATCCGAGTAGCAGTAGATTTATACAAAATTACGTTTAAATTTTCAAGTGCGCGCAAGCGAAAATTAGACTATAGTGAAGCGTTGTTCCTAAGACGAAATCAAAAATACTTGAATTTTGGGTTTGCCAGCATTGAAGTATATGAATTAGAAATATTCCTATGTGTCATGTGTTCAAAAATTTTGTTAACAGGCAGTATGAAGCCTGATAAACTTAAACGAAACTCACGCTTGGAAACACTTCATAGTGAGTACGTTAATAAACTTCGAAAATTCTTAGAATTAAAATTAAAATTAAAATTGCGTTTCAAAAAGGCTTCGTATATGAATTAAAAAGTTATAGTTGTAATAAAATAGGCAGATGTAAAAAACTTCACACTGCGAGTATGCTAGCTGCGATTGAACTTATAGAAACTATATTTGGAGATAATTTTGTAAAATAATTGCAGTTCATACCTCTATCATATAATACAGTTGCTGGTTGAATTGGCAATACAACTGAAGATATAGAGCATCAGTTTTTGGGACGTCGCATGACAAATTATTTTCATTTCAGCTTGATGTTGAAACATAAAAATATCTTCGTTCGATTTTCTGATGGTACGTCAGCAGTGGACCTTTACGCAAGCCAATAGAATACAAAACAACATCACTTGCATTATTTAATATATTAAATGATTTTGTAAACGAAGCGAAGGAAAAATTGCCTCCCAATATGCAGCGATGTTGTTCGTACAATGTATGGAGCACTCCAAAATTTGCAAGTATTTGTCATTCAAAAATCTCTACAGTGTGTCTGTACACACTGTATGATTCACAGAGAAACTCTGGCTCTCAGAGAAATAGTCAACTAGAAAAATGAACATTGGATGTATGTATTTCTGACTAAAAGAAAAGCCACAGACACAGGAAGGAGCAACTAGCCTAATGTTTTATGTCACTGCTTCAAAATGACCTAATTTAGTCATTTAATTCGGAAATCTGACACCTCTGCACTACATGCTTTTTCACCATCTATAAAACTTTTACTTCGGTTGTATCAGAGGAGATATACCTATTTGCAAAATCGCAAGATGTCGAAAGGCCACGGTGAATAACTGTTTATTGATTCAGTTATTATGTATGATGCTAAAATAATACAAATTTTCTAGTTTATATAGGATTAATCAGATCAAATTCCTCAATTGCATCATATTCAACTAGAAAACACGCGTGTTAGTAAAAATCGCTGCATCATAGAAAAATGTTGGCAAAACTGGCATATTCCAAGAGGGGCATATTTCAGAAAAATGTTCTGAGTTTGCAGTGGGTTTGTTTAATCTTGAAGCAGTTAATAATTTTATGAAATTTCCAAAACAAAGTATATAATTTTACGACATCCTACCATACAAATTAATCAATCGCGGTATACATAGCTTAAAGTTTCAGATTAAATTTGAGCTAAAAAGTGAAAGCTAGCTGTATTAAAAATAAAAGGGCAGTAAAAGAAAATCGATGAGCCGAATTGGAAGGATAGGAATTTATTTGTTGGACGGAGAGTAATGAAAGGAAAATCTCCCTGCTAAGGAAAAAAGATGGAAAAGATGATAAAGGAAAAAGATTGCTTCAGCCAGTAATTACTTATTGTTAAAAAATTATTATGGGTAATCAACAGTTTTACCACATCCATATGCACTAGGAATACTGTAGCTGGATGGACACAAAGTTTAAAGCGATAGATATCAAGAACAGAATTACAAAATATAGAGCGCAACAACGACATAATGTCAATGTCAGGCACATTGAAAACTACTATATCTAAAGACATCAAGAACTAATAAGTTATCCTGATAACTGCTTAAGAATATTTTATACAACGTAGATACAGGGTCAATATACAGATCGCGTAGTTTTCAAACTAAACTGATACGACATGATAGTTTCTATCAGACCTAATATTCAGACGTATCTAGAGAGCTATACCTCTAGTTGCTATACTAAAATCGGCACCTGTTTTCAAATTCTAACACCTTGTTTGGCATTTTGTCTCTTTTTAATATATCCAGAACTTCTTGACAACTAACCAGTTGCTTAGCATTATTTTTGTCGTACACATTCTTTCTACTACATTATTATCGGAAACAGTTATTTTTCTTCTTTCATCAGTACGCTTGTTAAACAATACCCTATTGAACTTATGGGAGATGTTTAAAATTTCTAGGAATTCGAGTACAGTTGCTTGATTTCTACAATTTTCATCAAAATTATAACAATTTTTCAATATAATCTCCATTTAATTAAATACACTTATCTCAACGTGAACCTAATTTTTTCGTCAGAACTTTGCCCTGCAATACTCCTATTTATTACAAACTTTACTTCAATTAGGTTCTAAAATCATACTCGACAATTTTTCGAATTTGGAAATTGACGATAATTACCAGGAGTTAAATTTGTTGAATAGGATGGATGTGGAAGCAATTCCATGGATAATCCATTAAAAACGTCCTTCGTGTAATATGAAACTTTACATTTCCCTGTTATAACAGCGGACTCTTATGTAACATCTCAGTCCCTTTCTTGTATTGCAATAATACTCTGTGTTAACTGTATTACCTTCTGACAGAAAATTTATAAAAATAATCCCATCGTAATTTCAGAATACATTACTTTAGCATTGTTTTTCCAACAGACGTAATTGCACGTGCTTTAAACGGAGATCTTCGTCATAATTGAGCCAATGCTCGAACTGATTCTTAGTCACAAAAGTGAAGGAAGATACGTGGGCAAGGTGAAAAATTCTCGGCCTGACACAGAGATGGCGTTACAATTATCAGAAATGTTATGTTTCCTGCGTGGCTGCATGCGTCTTTAGTTCATATGAAAACTTTCAACTTGTTCTCTCAAGTAGTTTGTTTGCAATAATTTTTGTAGTAGTCGTCGTGCGTGTTATTTTTTAAATGGATAAACTTGAATATCGTGCTGTTATAAAATTCTTCGCAAAAGGAATCTTGTTAATTGATTACCTTTGAAAAAGGCAGAACAATTACAGGCGCACTCTAACCTTCTTGACCAGCTGGATGCCAAAATTCGCGAGAAGAGGCCTGGTTTGAAGAAGAAAAAAATCATTTTTCATCAGGACAACGCACCCGCACACAAGGGTGCGTTGGCGATGGGAAAATTGCAGGATTTGGGGTACGATTTGCTCAGCCATCCTCCCTATTCTCCTGATTTGGCACCCTCCGACTTCCATCTATTCCCGAATTTGAAAAAATTTGTTTCTGGAAAGCCATTCACATCCAACAAAGAAGTTGAGAGGACCATAGAAGAATATTTTGACAGCCTTCCAGACTCTCACTTCCAGGAAGGATATTGATGTTAGAAAAACGCTGGACCAAGTGTGCAAGGGAGATTATGTAGAAAAATAAAATCATTTTTAAAATTTAAATCGCAGTCTTTCATGGTCAGGCAGAGAACTTTTCATCTTGCCCACGTACTCATGTTTCCCATATTTCATCAATAGTTACTATCTGTAACAAAAATTTGTTTGACGTAACGGATCTTGTTGGCGGCATCTGTCGGACATGTTGAATTTCTGTTCTGGTCCTAAAAGCCGTGGTATCCATCTCATGAACCTGTTGTGTACCTATTGTTACATTAGCACTAATGTCACGAATAGTTATTCGCCTATTATCGCTCGCAACGTTTCTTTCATTGAAAGAGGTGCTCGTGCCTACTAGGCGAATTGTCTATTAGTGACTTTCTACCGGCTTTTAAATGATAGACCCATGGATAGAGAGTATTTTCTGTAAACTCTTCAAATATCCTCCGCAGATAATGAATAATTTTTGACTCTTTAAACAGAAAGAAATTGATAGCCCTTCGTTATTTAATCGAATCTTAATGTGGTTGCAAAATCAGCGGTACAGAAAAACGTAAATATTAGTCCAGTAACTGAAGTAAGCTAAACAAGAACAGATATTATGGCTGTGGAAACTTGCCAAACCTTGTCAAGCTACAGCGTTACATATAAGATTTATCCAATTGAACTAAAGATTAATGCCTAGAACTTTAGAAACGTTCCTCGTATATTATTTTGCAGATTGTATCGAACTTCCATATCTTTTAAGTTAGTTCAGTAGTCAGGCAAATATGATCAAATTAATAAAATTAATTTTAAACTATAATATATGTATATAGTTGTGTGAATGTCAGCATGTAAATTTTCAATATTTTATTAAATTCTGTTCCCATTTAACTACATATGTAAGTGCTTTACTCCAACGGTGATATTATTTTAATTAGATGAAATATTCTTCTTATTAATCGAAGTCTGACAATATATTTTCCATTTAGGAGGAGATAATTTATGGAACCATTTATAATGTGAAAGGTAATAATTTAAATCAATAAACATCCCCTTCATGAAGAGGGGTAACCAGCCAAGAATAAGGTGTTCATTAGAGGGTAATTAAGACAAAGGATATTACTCCACAGAGGGCGCTTCGACATTAATTAAACAAACTAACGCAATGCTTATAATGATCGCGCCCTTCATTTGTTCACTAAATGCGTACAATTTTTCTTATTTCGCTTAGATAGAAAGCGGAGGATGTTGAAGTCGTTTTCCTACGGGCGATTTCCCGATTTTCCGTTTTACAGTCGGGGTTTTCGTCGGGGATATTTTTCTAAATCCGGTGGTTCGATATAGTGGGCTGACGGTTAATAACTGGGGTTTGAGGGTATACAACGAAGGGGTGAGCGGTTCCATAGTACGGAGGAGCGCCTTACGCAGTGTCTACAACAGCTGTTCGGCGACAGCTGTTCTGAACAGCGACACATATAATATATAAATACCCAATTTTTCAGCAGGAATTGCTAGCAATTTTTCAAGATATTTACATGCGTGTTTTTATGAGTAAATTACACATGTACCTACATGTATACAGTTTGTATTTTTCAATTGAATAATGTAGACAAAGTTTACATGTTTGATTCAACTTCGCTAAAACATAAGGTATTCTTATCCAAAGTCTACTACTCGTTATAAAGTTTCAGTTTTATATTTTACTAGCATTGATATCTATAATAATCATCTAACATTCCATATAATATCTACGAGAAATCAATAGTGACGCACACCGATTAATACATTTTCATACAACTTTCATTTATGCGAGCACGTTATATTTTCATTTAGTTTTCTACTTAAATCTCTATGAATTGCTTAATCTTTTCTGTTTCTAATATGAGGCAAATTATAAAAGTTTTTGTCTAACAATTCTAAATGTTTCTTCCTAATAATATAAAATATGCTTGTCTAAAGAAGATAACCGACGATTACTGTATTCTATATTGTATTATGTTAATTTTATGTTATGTATGTTGTATTTTACATTTATACTTTTTTGAAAATACATACATATACGAGAGTGGTCTGAAAAGTTTCCGACTTCAACGTGAAGATGGCAGCACTCACCAATAAAAGCTAAGGAATGTAGTTGTGTATCTATTGTCGGGTACTCACCAAAGTTTCAATCGTTTGAGTGAATCGATGTGAGTGTCGAGTATCGAGCTGTCACTAAATATTTGTTTTTGAAACGCAATACGCCTACGCAATTCAAAGATGAGTTGGACTCTGTGTACGGGAACTCTGCACCATCATTTACCACAGTGAAATTTTAGGCAGCTGAATTTAAACGTGGCCGTAAGAGTTTGGGAGACCATGAACGTTTGGGACGTCTAAAAACTGCAACCGCTGACGATAACATCGCTAAAGTTCACCAATTGGTGCTAGTCGACCGTCGAATTAAAGTGAAAGAGATAGCAAAGGCTATGAATATGTCCAAAGAACGTGTTTGTCACATGTTAAATCAAGATTTAAGCCTGACGTTAAACGAGAAACGTGTTCGAATGAACATTTCCAACGCTCTGTTGGCGCAGTTTAGAAGCAATAAACCCCAGTTTTGGCGCCGACTAATTACTGTAGGTGAAATTTGGATACACCATTATACGTCCGAAACAAAAATACATTCAAAACAGTGGAGTGCGAAGGGAGAACCGGCTCAAAAAAAAAAACAAAAACAGTTTTCTCGGCTGAGAAAATGATGGCGACTGTGTTTTGGGATAGTCACCGAATTATCTTAATCGATTATCTTCAAAAAGGAAATATTATTACAAGAGCATACTACGCATCATTACTTGACAAGCTGAAGGCAGATATTGTGGAAAAACGGACACATTTGCAGAAAAACGAAATCCTGTTTCACCGAGACAAAATCCACGAATTACGATTTGAACTGCTTGACCATTCGCCTTACTCACCAGATCAAGTCCGAAACGACTTCCTTTTGTTCCCTCGTCTAAAAGTTGCGCTCCGAGGATAGAGATTTTCGTCAAATGAGGAGGCAATCGCCTTCGTGAACAATTATTTTGCAGAGAAAAACGTCGAGTACTATTTGGACGGGCTAAAGAAATGGGAGCATCGCTGGGAGAAGTGTGTAGAGTTGCAAGGAGACTATGTAGAAAAACAAATATAAATTTTAAGAAAAAATGTTTTTTATCTTTGTTTGGTTGGAAACTTTTCAGGCCACCTTCGTATTTTATATTGTATTATGTTAGTTTTATATTATGTGTGTTGTATAATAAATTTTTACTTTTGTAAAAGTACGTAAATATATTAGTATTATGATTGACGAGCGTAAATACTTTCGTTTTCATTTCCTCAACCTATCGCCGAGAAATTCACATACTTATGGGTTTGAGCTACATATACATATATATATATTAAATTCTCTGGGTTTTCGCAATGTTAGACAGAAGTTCTCGAAAGAACCAGCGTCTCGATGTTTCGATGACATCTCAATCATCTTCTTCAGGAGTTTTTTCATAGTTTTGTAGTAAAGCATCAACCTGAAACTGACCAGTACTGTCAAACGTACCTAATGATAAAAAAGAGTAATGAATATTTTGGAGATATTTTCTTTGAAACCAGATTGATATGGGGAACGAAACTTACATATATTGCATAGTTATATTATTATTATTTTGTAAATATTTATTTATTTTTATTTAATGTATGTTTTATGTCTTTCTTATTATATTTCCTTTACTGGCTAATGCTGTTGGACGCATAATAAACTATTATTTTTAAGATTATGACGTAGGTTTCACTCATTTCCACATGCTAACGTCAGGAGACTTCTCACTCAGTTAATAATAACAGCACGATCTAAAAGCTATATAATGTCATATTCCAGCAATACAATGCACCTCCTCATGTTGCAGATCGCCTTCTAGTGATATTCTGTCAGCTGTAAAATGATCGACTCATCGATAAACAGTACTTTTACATTCTGCTGAATCTCCAAAGAAAATTTAGTTATATTGTCTACCCTACGGTAGATAGAGCACAAGTACCTCCATCCTATATGTTAGTCCACAAATCTATACACTTCCAGAGTATTTATTATTAAAGAAATAATAAAACTATATTTTGTATTGTCGAATGTACTACTTGCAGATTATATAGGTCTGATATTACATTTAGGGGCAACATATCTCGAACTTGTCACAAACTAGAGCTATTATAAAATATTTTCACCATAGAAACATTCTTCTTCATTGGTAAAATTATATTACTCCGTAAATAAACCTCAACTCCCGATTTAAACTCGAATTTTTAAGTTCATCTTTAGAGATGTCCTTTAAGATCGCTGTCGACGCCTTTTTAATGGCTTCGACGTCGACATAACGCCGTTCTTTCATCGGCAAATGTAGTTTGGAGAATAGACAGAAATCACAGGGGATTAAATCCGGTGAATACGGTGAATGGTTGATGGTTAAACTGCCATTTGTAGTTAGAAAACAGTGATAAACCTCGAGCCATGAGATAGTGCATTATCACGTAAAAAACGCCAGTTACTATTTTCACGATATTGAGAAGGCACACGACGAATACACGCCAAAAGACGCATCAAAACACTAAGATAATATACAGTGTTGACTGTTTGACTAATTGGTAAAAACTGTTTGTGCACCATGCCCTTCGAATCATAGAATCAAATCAAGATACTTCCATTCAGAGCTTTGAAGCTTGATCTCTAGATCATACTGAAAACATCACGTTTCATCACCAGTTACAATAGAATACCTGAAGTTTTCGTCTCTTCTTGAGTCTTTAATTAAGTCTGTACAATGCTGAATTCAGTTAGCTCGTGTGGTACAAACTTTGCACAAATCTTTCTCAGTCCCAAATGCTGTACCAAAATGCAATGAGTTGAATCTTCGGAAATATTTACTTCCATTCCCACGTATCGAAATAAGGATTTCTGATAAAATCACGCACAAGTTCGATGTTACTTTCCGTAATCACAGATCGTCATTTATGTCCGTACGACCGTTTTTAAATCGTATACTACGCATACACACTCGTACGTGATTTCATCATACAAATACTAAACGTTTCAGTAAGTGATTTACCTAGCTTAAAACAGAACTTGGTATTTGGTTTTGTTCAAAATTCATTATTCGACCAATGCCAAATGCACGCTGCCTCTTGTACAATTCCTCTGCTTCTAATGTTGCAAATATCATATTTTCATATGATATTGGTGAAAGATCTACCTTACAGACGCATATTTTTTAATAGATGGCGCCACTAAGAATTACAATTTTTAAAAAAGTTTTTAAAATCAAGGCTAGTCATATTTAAAAACTAGCAAATTTTAAATTTGTTTTAATTTGTTAGTATCATTTGATTTGCATTAATCTTCTCTTTCTTTTCAATTGTCTCTCCCGTCAGTAAAATTGGCTAGCAATAACATTTAGTCAATAGTTATTTCATTTAGGAGTATTTTTGCACAATATAGAATTAATTAAAAATGTAAAGAATAATATGTAAAAGGGAAACGAAACATTTTCAATGAACTTCCAAAATTATTTTAGTAATTTGTGTTAAACTTGAGCGAGAACTACGCCAGAGACGTTAGCGCAAGATATATATTAGTTTCCCGGTCAATGTATCATCCTTTCCTTCGAGGGCCAAGAGAGAATGATATATAACTCGCAGAACAAGTTAACAATTGGACTTGGAAGATGTATGTGCCGATTGGTGTAACGTTTTGGGGATATTAATTAAGACGTAGATAAAGTGGAAGCCCGGAATTTATTATTATCCCTAACTTTAAGACCTTCCTGAAAACTAGCAATCACTTTGCGAGAATACGAAGAAAAAAGTAAACATCTACCGAGGGTTGATATTCATGAAAATTGTGTTTTGTTAGGTAACATTGCCAATATTGGATATCGCGATTAAAAAAGATTACATCGCTTCCGTTAAAATATCCCATGAGTAGAGACGTGCATCGATTAACTACGGAACCATCAATCAGACGGATAACAACAGGAAGTGACGTCACAACACCTTTAGTGTCGTTAACAATGCATTCATTGATTGATGAATCTGCTGTTAAATAAACAAGCTCTTAGAAATTTTCCGATAATGAAATGATTCACATTACTGGCTGTTGAATAAGGCGATATAAAGAAAAATAATCTTTAATAACAATGGATGTACCCCTTTTTTATTTTGTAATTGTATAATACCTTCTATTTTAAGTCAGTTCTACTGTTAATATATACATAATTAGCCAGAACACGCTGATTCAAGTTGTTTATTGTTTATTTAGTTGACATCCTGCTCTTAGGGTAGAATAGTGTAATATACTGTGAAATTGGGATGAAGGGCGAGACAATATTTTGGTTTCAGACGAGCCCGACATCAAAGAAAAGAAAGAAAATTTTTAATTTTTCCATAAAACGTGAGGCTGCGTTGACTACAGGATTGGTGAGCTAGGGTGGAATTAGTATAGGATATAGGACTACTCTAGTATTCCTTCGAAGCTATCTAAATGCTCAAGAATACGATTACGAAATATTTTAATCATTGGCTTTACTATATACCAAGAGCTGCATAATGCCACACTCCACCAAAAGAATGCCCATCCCCATTTTGAAGCTATTACATTATGATTCCTGTAATAGACCAACATTAGTATTTCTAGTTCACCTGATCGGATTATGATAGGTCAAAGAGTCGGTTTGCTTCCAAACCCTTTCAATGAACTTACAACAGTTACATGCTGTTCCATAGGAGTCAATAAAACATCTTATTAAAAGTTACCCAGACGAACAGCAAAATGTAGCTTTTTAAATGGAGAATCAACTCATTATTAAATTTTCTCTATAAAGGGTACAAATCTTTCAATGGAAATGGGACTCTGCCAGCTGACTGCTGCGTTTTCGGACGTTTCGGACGGCTTTCGCCAGCTGTGCGCCACTCAGATGACTGCTGCTTCGACTCTGGAGTGTAGTGATGTATCCATGTTTCGTCCATGGTCACGTAACGACGCAAGAAATCTTTTTTGTTGCGAGTAAATAGCGATAAACAGCTTTCTGAATCATCGACTCGTTGCTGTTTTTGTTCCATCGAGAGCAATCGCGGCACCCACTTGGAAAAAACCTTTTTCATGCTCAATTTTTCATGAAGGATAGTAAATACACTTCCATATGATATCTGTGTCATCTCAGCAATCTCACGGAGCTTCACTTTACGATCTTTCATTATAATTTTTGTCACTTCACTCACATTTTCCGGTGTAACGGCTTCCACAGGTCTACCCGAGCGTTCCGCGTCATTTGTGTCGGTACGACCACGTTTAAACTCGGCAAACCACTGACAAATCGTTGCTTTTGATGGACAAGAGTCCGGGTAACATTTTTCAATCCATTGTTTTGCTTGCGTGGTGTTTTTACCCATTAAAAAACAATGTTTTATCAGAACACGAAACTCGGTTTTTTCCATTGTTTAACCAAACTACAAAACGACTTTACTCCAACCTCGATAACTCAGCTGTTTCTGGTCCGATCGACTTAAAATTTTGACACGTTTCAAGCAAAGGTTAATACTCTAGAAAGACGTGGTTACTGGTTTACTACGAGCGCCATCTATGGGTTAGTCTCGGGACTTATTGATCCATGTGTTAAAAACGAAGTACTCTTTTTTGTATAAGTAACAACACAACACTTATCGACATTTGATCTTAATTAAAATACATCACACTGGGCTTTAACAATGCTAAGATTTTTTTGAAAATTTTGAATATTATCAAGTGTCGGAAAACGCATTTATTCGTCTGCAAAAGCTAAACTGGCACAGTCCAGTTTTAGATAAAGATCATTAAAGAAAGGACAAATAAAAGTGGACCCAGATGTGGAACATTTGACTTCCTTCTTAGAGCGGTACCCATTGTAATGCACAAAAAAAAAGGATTATTCAAATGTGACGTTATAAGTGCAATTACAGAAAGAGCAAAACCGAAGGATCTAAGCTGGATAGAAGAGTTTGATTGCGCAGTACATCAAATGCATGCGAGAAATTTATCCAAGGTCTCACATATATATTGCAAAATTGTAGAAAGATTACTTAAAAACAATCTTCCACGAATAAAGCCATACTAACTTATTAAAAAGTCCGAACGTTTGAATATACACATAGATGTATATGTCACTTGCTCAAAAACTTTTGCAAAGTTAGAATAAATTTAGGGCGATAAGTAGATAAAGATGTTTTTGTAAATGAACTGATAATATCCAGAGGATGATAAATTATCTTTCATCATCATAAATTCTTCCAGGTATTAGAGTTAGTTTTCTTTAACTATTTACGAAACTCCTGGGTGATTCTCTTGTTTTTGTATTATATATTATTGGGTTGGCAACTAAGTAATTTCGGTTTTTACTGATAGAGAGCCTTGCTTTATATTTTGTATAACGTATGTTAGTGCTGTACTTTACCGTTTGTCGCGTGATACTAGTCACATTGACGTAACTTCAGAAGCAAGTAGTGTGTGATTTTTATTAAAGCTATTAGTTGTGGGTTAATTTTAAATGGAGTGCAGAAACAAACATTTTCGACATATTTTACTCTTTTACTTCCGTAAAGGAAAGAAAGCAGCTGCGGCTCACAGAAAGATATATGAAGTTTATGGTGCTAATTGCTTAACAGAGCGCACGTATCAGAATTGGTATAAAAAATTCCGTTCTGGAAATTTTTTCCTCAAAGATTAGCAACGTTCTGGTCGGCCTACTGAAGTTGATGATGACAAAATCAAAGTCATAATTTAAGAGGATCGTCATATAACTGAGGTTGCGGAGAGGCTACATGTATCGCACACAACAATTGAAAAACTTTTAAATTATCTTGGGCTAGTTAAGAAGCTTGATATTTGGGTACCTCACGAATTTCATTTAACATAAAGAATCAACTTTTGCGATATGCACCTTAGACGAAATGAAACCGATCCTTTCTTAAAAAGAATCATAACTGGTGATGAAAAGTGGGTCCTGTACAGTAACATAGTTCAAAAACGATCACGGAACAAACACGATAAACCAGCTTAAACCACATCGAAAGCTGAATTGCATCCAAAAAAGATCATGCTGTCAGTTTGGTGGGATTACAAAGGTGTTGTGTTTTTTGAGCTGCTTCCAAGGAACCAAACGATCAATTCTGATGTTTACTGTCAACAATTAATAAAACTGGATGAAGCAATCAAAGAAAAACGGCCAGAATCGTCAAATCGAAAAGGTGTAGTTTTCCACCAAGATAATGCAAGGCCTCACACATCTTTGGCAACTCGTGGGAAACTATTGGAGCTTTGCTGGGAAGTGATGCCACACCCCCATACAGCCCTGACCTAGCACCATCTGATTACCATTTATTTCGAAGTTTGCAGAATTCTTTGAATGGTAAAACTTTCACAATGACGATGACCTTCACTCGCACCTGGTTCAGTTTTTTGCTGATAAGGACCAGAAATTTTATGAGCGCGGAATCATGCAGCTGAAAGAAAGATGGCAAATGATTTGAATTGAGCAAAATGGAAAATATATAATTGATTAAAAACTATTCTTTGTTTAAAAAAAAGTGTTTTATTTTATACTACAAAACCGAAAGTACTTAGTTGCCAGCCCAATATATAATTTGGAAATATAAAAGGAGCTTCTAGTTGTTAGCGTTCAATTAAGTTTGACGTAGTCAATTCTATTTGGCTCTTATGACGCTTTTGGCGCTTATAGAAAGAAATACCTTCAATATTTTATACAATTGTCTGAAAATAGTTTTGACAGAAATAAATTCCAACCACAAACCACTTGACGTTAAGTCCTGTAACTTATTGAGTAACCCACCATTCTATCACACTAGTACCAGGCTGTTCAATAAGTTTTGTCATTCGATATGAGATGGTGCTATTAACTTCGTCGTTTTGTTTTCCTAAAAATTGTACTACTTTTCTATGAACACGTGTGAAGTTTTATCATTTTATATTTTCTCATTGGTAGATTTACAGGTGTTCAAAGTTGACGTGTCATAGTACTTTTTCAAATTGAAAAATTGAATATCGTGCAATGATAAAATTCAAAAATTCAATTATAACACTAGAAAGATGGATTGTTGAATTTACAGTCCAGAAAGTGCATTAATAGCAGCAATCGTAGCAAAAATATAGACTATGGTATTGGAAGATCGTTGACTAATTGATAGAGATTTAGTACAAGACGCATTCATTAACGATGGGACAAAAACATATTCAAATATGATATTCTCAGCAAACTTTTGGAGTGTTTCAGAAAGAATAAAAACGATTTTGTGCATTGTTTTATCACTATACATAGATGTGATTTGGGTCTACCATTATTATTCTCGCTCGAAACAAGAGGTTAAGGAGTAGTGTGAACCCGGTACTGGATGTAAAAATTCATGAAAAAAGACATACATAGTTTACAGAAGAAAAAAATCATTTTCATCTTGTCAACGCACTCTCTCACACAACTCAAAAACTATCACGAAAATCAGTGAGCTAAAGTACGAATTGATGCAATATCCACCTTATTTGCAAGATTTAACTCCTCCTGACATTTAGCTATGCTCATTTTTCAAAAAATTCATGTGCGGAAAACGATTTTCTTCGAACGAAAAGGTAATAGCAGCTGTGGAAGCGTATTTCCTAGGTCTTAAGGATTCTCACTTCAGGGATAGAATCCATAAATTAAAAGACCACTGAAACAAGTGTATTAAAGTTCAGGAAGGTTATGTTGAATAATAAAATGTATTTCAAATCATAAAATGGTGTTTTTTTATTGAATGACAGAACTTATTGAACAATCGAGTATTATACAATCGTTTTAGAAAAAAGTTCTTATAAAACTGTTCTTTCTTATACTGAATTCACGTATGTAAATGTGCTGAAATGTTAATACTTAGATACTTGTCTCAATATCTCAGCATTTCATATATTTATTGATTTATAGACAGATATGCTGTAAGATGAAATATGTACATGCGTATAAATGTGTTTTAAAATGTTTTCTTTCCGAAACAATATGACTTCTTTCGAAAAATTAACTGAAGTTTTGCTCTTTTTAATAATTCCTCACAGCATACTCAGAATATATAATTTAATATCACTAATTAAATGCATACTTACATTAAAAAAAAGAGTATCTCACTCCCTTCGTCGGAGAATCTTTTGCCTCCGCTCCGTTTAGGGATCATCACGTCTTCGTTTTTCTTACCGCACTAATAAGGACTAGTAACAAGGATAACGAATAAGCCGTAACACAATTAAACAGAATAGGAATGTTTGGAATTCTTAACACGCCCATTCTGTCGCCTTAATTAAAAACTACCCCATGTTTTAAACAAACGCACGGCTCGTTAATGCCGGTATAGGCATGTACGGTAGCGTTGTGGAAATATCGAAAACTTAGACGTGCGATTGCTCGTTCTGGCGGCTGGTGGTTAGACACTGTGGTAGCTTAGCTATAACATATGCAAAATACGTCGCCTCTATAAAAGTGCACAAGAAATACTGCTTGCTAAATGAAAGTCGCTTTTTTATGACCTAGCTTGTGTCGTTTTTTCTTCCGCTATTTTTATGTGTCTACTTTTGTTGTCCCATTTGTCAACTACACTACTCTTATTACTTTTTCCTTCAAAATTTTTCAAAATATAGTCAAATCAAAAATTTTAGCGACTTATTTTGTAAATAGTTGATATCGATTTAAGCTACAATAACTAAATTTGACTTACCTATAAATATAATCACCATCCTGGAAGACATAAGTGAATATTCTGTTTAATAAATAGTATTGATTAATGAGACTTTTACTTATAGCTAGTAACTGGCATTAACAGCATACGAGGGTGGTCCCATAAGTACCCGCCCTGACCTAGAGATGGCGGCAGTTGTTTGGAAAATATCAATGTATTAGAAAGTACATAATCTATAAAGCATATGTTTCAAGTTTGAAGACGTCACGTTGTTTAGTATTTGTTTGGCAGCCATCAATAGTGAACGTCTTCAGTGAATTTGTAAAAATGGAGAAAATTGGTCATCGTTACGTGCTACAATACTTTTATTTGAAAGGCCTCAGCCCAACAGATATAAAAGCTGAACTGGATTCTACTCGGGGTGAGTCTGCATCTTCGTTTACAACAATGAAATATTGGGTAGCAGAGTTGAAACGAGGCCCTACTAACTGTCAAGGCGAGCATCGCAGTGGTCGACCAAATGAGGTGACGATTCCAGAAATGGTGAAGAAAATCCACAAAGCGGTACTGAATGATCGTCGACTAAAAGTGAGCGAGCTAGCGGACATAGTAGGCATTTCAAATTTGTGTGGTACATCGCATATTATTTGGACATGAGGAAGCTGTGTGCAAGACGGGTGCCGCTTTTGCATACACGTTTCGATTGAGTGTTTAGCCAAGTTTCACAGCAGCAAAACAGAATTTTTGCACCGTTTCATAACCGTGAACGAAACATGGGTCCATCACTTCGCACCTGAGACAAAAGAACAATCAAAACAATGGACTCAAAAGGGAGAACCGAAAGAAGAATATGTTGAAAAATAAATATATTTCTTTCCAAAATTTTTGTGTTTTCTTTGTTGAGTCGGATACGTCTGGGACCACCCTTGTACGTAAAATGTAGATAATGTCAAAAATCGTAGCATTGAGTTAATATAAGAGAAAATGCAGGCGAATATACTTTAGACATGTATTTGCAAGTTTTTTCAGAATTTTGGAGCTAAGGCTGATTGAGATTTCTACAAGATAAATTCACGCACAATATTATATTTTTATTTAAAACTTTACCTTTGTCTTGAATAAGTGATGCTCCTTACATGAAAGAGGATTAACTCTTCTCTTAGAAAAGGCAAACTACAACTATATCCTAAGTATCAGTTCTGAGTCTAAAGCTTTTAGAATGATGTAGTGAATTGTCACATAAAATACAGTTGTTTTCTTCTTTTTGGTAAAGAAGAAAAAGCTTCATTATTTCTAAAACGCGAAAAGGTTTGTGATCCTTGCATATGCGAAAGAAATAAAATACAAACCACAGTTCTTTTTTATTTGAATAAATCTTTCGCTATAATCTCCACTTTTATTTACATATTTTGCCACCGATTATATCGCAAGTTTTCATTCGACTTATACATCTCAGACATATTTTTAACTGAATTATCATACACAGATTAGAGTATAGTGAATCCTCTGGAATCAACAGATAAAATACGATATTAGTGCTTCCACTTCGATCTGAGGGATGGACGTATTATTCTCTCTTATTATGTTATTACTTGAGTTTTTTATGTGGCGCATCAATTTACCTATGATTTTTATGTACTGCACAGATACATAAATAATTTGTTTATAAAAATTAATCAACTCCTCTTTTGTTTTAATACAAATTTTCCAAAATAAGTACTTAGACGAATTTTTTATTGAACAAAAATTAGCCATCATTGTTATTTGATGGAATTATAGAACTTGTTATTTTGACTGTAAGTAGCGTATATTTTCTTACTTACTATTTATATATTATGAATACGAGTTTACTTATGTTTTTTAATTTCATTAAGTTTCCTATCATGTAGTTTTTGAATACCATTTATATTATACATTTTAAGAAGCTGAAACAGTTAAATGAATTTAAAATATTGTAGATTTAATTTCTTTCGGCCTCGACTTACTATTACTGATATTGAAAGTTTGTCAGTTGTTATGAAACGTTGGATGGAATTGTTTCTATGAAACTTGTTATACAAATGAATAGAACTCTTTCCAGAATACTAAAGCGATCCTTTAAATTAGAATCAAAGGGGTTGGAAATGATATATATCTGATAGACCCGCAGTTGCACCGCGAATCTAAAACAAGTCGAGCGAAAATTCCGAGCAGGAATGCAAACCTAATTTGTCAACTTGCGTCCTCCCAAACTTCGACAACCGAAAGAATATAAGAACGGTTCGTATTCCAAAGTGAAAGTATTCTATTGACCCCACGCATATATATATATATATATATATATATATATATGTATATACATATTCTATGGATGGTTGCCAGTGTAATACGTGTGTGTATATGCGTAAATTGTATATTGATACTACTTCCGTAATATGCTAAAGTTGTACTTACATTTAGTTCTAAAATTAATACTTTTTTTTACATTTTAATTAGATTTATAAACTGAACTTCGCTACATATTATATGACTAACGAACATAATAGTTAAAGGGCATTTCATTAAGAGCTTCCTACCTTTAAATTTAAATAAAATAAAGTGTGTGTGAGATATCGAAAATTTTTATTCGTTTGAAAGGCCAATCGATGCCATTATTTATGGAATATAACATCGTGCAAATGTCCGCCACGGTTTCGATAGTGGCGCGCATTCGAAATGTTCAATTTTTCATGACCTTGACGCATAAATCAGACTGAATTTGACCGATGGCATGGGTTATGTTGGCTTTGAGGACCGCTGTAGTTTGTGTCTTATTCGCATAGACCAGCGACTTAAGAAAACCCCACAATAAAAAGTCTAACAGTGTCAAATAGCACGATCTCTGACCAGTTTACATCACCTCTACGTGAGATGACCATACCCTCAAATCGCTCGTGCAGAATATCCAATGTGGCACATAGCGCCGTCCTGTTGAAACCACATATTGTTGGTGTCTAGGATCAGTTTCCAACTGCTCCAGAGCCTATTCAGTGAACACAGGTCGTTATCTATGGTACTTTACTTTCAGCTCCTGGGTCAGTTAAATTTTATACGAGTGCAGGCTCAAGTCACGACCCAAAATTCGCCAAGTTGTGGTCTGCGATAGGCCGAGTTCTTGTGAGCGACGCAAAATTGACTGCCTGGGAATCTCGCGTTTCGTCGTCGTACATGTGTCGGTTCATTGTTTACTGAACCAGTGGGCCCAAATTTATCCACCATATTGACCTTTGCACTTTCTGCCTTCGAAATTCTAGATCTCTTAGTTGATCATGCCTTTCTATCTGACATTTCACCCAGTTCATCTTCATCGTAACTTTATAAATCCTTATTCTTGATGAATCGAGTTCTTTTTACCATAGAGAATTCTTGACCATACAGCTTTAGAAACTCTACCGTTTTTTATACTTTTTAAAGAACTAATTAACAAGGAACCCTTGACCTACTCCCCGAGATTACTTCTTAAGTTAAATTAACGCCCTGTAGGTCAAACGAACGGATCGTGTATTTATTGTCCTGCTAAGCGTAGGACGGACCATTACACAGTTACAATTTGAGCCGCTGAGAAAATCTACATATATTCCTTCAGAGGTTAAATATTAACCAAAAGTTGTATATTACCAGCTTAAGTGATTGTAGCTCACGTTAAATAAATTTAATGTAAATAGTTGTCATAGAAGGGCATTAAAATCTTTATTCTAAATTCATTAAGGAAAGTTGTATCAGACTTTTGCCCTAATAACAAGTAAGAAAACTATAAGAGACCTTTCCGGACAGCGATCATCAAATTTTATCACAAAATCGTTAGCGTTAAGCTTTTGAGGAATGTGGAAGCATCAATTCTTATTATTATTATTAAAATATGCTGCTTATCAAATGATATCTTATACACAACATTTAAAAATCAGTCGATATAGATATTAATATACTACCGATTATTACTCGCCTTAATATAATCTAACAATGCATCTAGTAATGAAGTAATGACCAAAAGTAAGAACCAAATCATTAACATTATCCTGATCACTAATTTTATCCTATGCGTAAACACAGATATAACACAATCAAACAGAAAATACTCCTGTATCCATTAGCAAATTAAAAATCTATTCGGTTACTGTTCAGCGTTGTTGTTTTCTTCCAGTCCTTAGTTTCCCCGTTGGTTTGTTCGGATATTTCGCTTCCAGAGATAAAACTAGAAGTTTTTCTGCTTTTATTTAACACAAACTAGTAATATCTATATGATTTCTTCTATTTTTCGTCTTGTTTCCTTTTCTCCTTATAATTATACGATAATTAATTAGTCCGTGATTTCGAATTTACTTCATACAAAAATTATTTAATAAAATAAAATTTTTAGGATTTCAACAATTTCTTTCTTTATTATCTTCAGAATATTAATAACTTGCAACACGAAGAACATATAAAACCTTAAAACCTGTTCATTACAGAATTACAACAATTATTAAAATGTACGTGTATTATCAGGGGTGATTAATTAAAATTTAAATGAATAAAAATTTCAATTTTATCGGATATTCTTTATTATCATATAAAAGAACAATTCTCAACACTTACTTTTTAAAAATTATTTTCTTCAAATGTTGGCCATAACTGCCCCTATCATGGTCAATTCTCAAGTTCCAATTTTCGATGACGCGTTCAATCCATTCAAGTGGTATTTGAGGAATAACGTCAGTAATGTTGGCTTTCAATTTTTCAATCGTAATTGGCTTACCTATCCATGTGGACTTTGGACTTTACGTAGCCTCAATGGAAGAAGTCTAAAGGTGTGATATCACATGAGGTTGCCATTGTAGAGGTCTATTACGTGAAATTAAATGCTTACCAAGTAGCGCTGTCTTATTGGAACCAAATATCGATGAGAACACGGCCTTCAATTTCAGGTAGCAAATAGTCCGTTATCATAGCGCGATAATAGGCGCCATTCACAGTTACGTTGTGGCCGTCTTCATTTTTAAAAATATGAATCGACGATTCCACTTGTCCATAAACTACGCCAAACAATGGTTTTGTCTAGATGTAATGGCAACTCTTGAGTCTCTTCGGGTTGTTCTTCACTCCAAATACGTAATATTGAGCCAGAAATTCGAAAACAGTAGATCTTTTTCAAGCTTTTCAAGAGTTCAAAGACTGAAACGGCGACAATTCGAAAGGTTGGCCACTTTCAATTCTTGAACGACTTGAATTTTGTATGCTTTCAAACCAAGATCCTCACATAAAATACGCCAAATTGTAGCAGGTCTACGTCGAATCGATTCTTCACGTACATTCTCAGCTACCATCGCTACATTTTCTCCATTACGTGCTCGATGTGGTCTATTTGGTCGCGTACTATCCAATAATGAAAATTGCGTTTCAAATTTTTCGATGGCGTTGCGAATTGAACGTTCGATGGACTGATTACGTATACCATAGGTTGCTCTAAGTGCACGAAACACATTTGTCGTGGAACGCTGATTTTCGTAATACAGCTGAATAATTTGTAGACGCTGTACCGGTATGAGTCTTTCCATAATAAAGTGTCACAATACTTGACTAACTTTTTTAAAATCACATCGTATATATATTTACTTCTTATTTATGTTTCTTAAATAAGTTTGTAAATAAATAATATATGTTTAATAATTTAGTTTGCAAACTAACAAACAAACAAATTAATTGATTTTCCTTTTAAATGTGAACCGTATGTAACTATAATTCGTTTTAATGCGGAAACCCAAAAATAATTTTTAAAGAATCATTTGTACTTTCATTAATAAAATTATGAAATTGCTTGGCTCCAGCATTACTTATAAACTTATACATATTTATTTAATTTGATTTTCAGTAGTATTGCTAGTGGATTCAACAGGTCGAGTTTGCTAATTTTTGACTAAAATATATTATTCTTAATTGTTTCTTTAATAATGGTATTCTTTACTTTTGTTTCTTTAAATTATGAACTCCTTACCTGAGTTAATATTCAAACTATTTATATTATTTTATTTTTTAGGAAACTGCATCTCACTTCACCAAACCTTTTTGCTTAACAATATTAAGATCTGATAGCTACATCCGAAACACAATTTTGATCGGCGTAAAAAAAATAATTAGCTTCAGAAAACAATCGTCTGTTGATTAGCTATCTAATTTCTTCCTGTATTATTAGATATTTGTTAACCAAGAAGATCGAAGAAATAACTTCGCAAAAGTATAGGGGGAGACTGAACATTCTCCGGAACGACAAAATAAAAAGTTAAATAGAACCGAATACAATTCCAATATATCAGTGCTATTGCCAGAGGCGAATTAGAAGGGAAAGGAGAAGGAATACTATAGTAAGAAGATGTTAGAACGAATAGCCGAAATGCTTTAAAAAGGGGGATATTAAATAAAACAAAGACTCTGCGAGGGTGAGGTTACATTTTGTTGTATGCAAACATATTCGGGAATGTATGGATTCGACGACTTGTATAAAGAAGAAAAATCTGATTTTCTTTCGAGAAAAGGCACGAAACTTAACAAAAAAGAAAACTGAAATATCTAATTATAAATGAGCTGAGAAAAGCTCTTTTTGAGCGGAAGTGAGGTTAATTTTTAAAATTTTGCCGGAGTAGTCGACCGGGTCTGAACGTGAGGGGTTTCGAGATGTCTGAAATAAACGGAAGTAACGTCACGACTTCGGTTTGATATCAAGCCGCACGCTACATTAACGAATTTAAAAATATATTTTCGTTTAAAGTTTTATGCGTAAACCGGAGGGGATGTGAAGACAAAGAAAAATTGTTTCAGGAAACCTCAAATATTTATATCGAAGAAAAACGTATTGCGTTTTCATTCCTTTTCGTTTATTCATTTTGTGCGTGTAATATAGATACGATCCTTGTGGTATAAAAATTAAAGAAGATGTCTTAAGACTGTTATTTCCAAAATTCCACTAGAGTTTTGATAAAATATTATATGTTAATAATAAAGGGTTTTCCAATAAGGACTTGACAACTTTTTTTCAAAATAAAATGCAGACCATTTGATATATTTCAAACACTTTACTATCGGGTTGAAGTACAATCAAAACATTTATGAATGGAACTCGACTTTGTTCATATGGCCACCGCGGGCACCTTTGCAGCGGTCGATTCGTTGGACCCAATTTTCGATGACTCGGCCAGACAATTCGGCCGAAACGGCTGCTATTTTGCGTTCAATGTTGGCTCTGAGCTCTTCCAACGTTGTCGGCTTCTTGGCATAGACCAATGACTTGACGTAGCCCGAAAGGAAAAAGTCTAGAGGCATTAAATCGCGCGAACGAGGCGGCCAATCGACTGGTCCATTTCTTGAGATAACAGGCTCATCAAACTTACTCTTCAATAAATCGATTGTAACGTGTGCTGTGTGGCTTGTGGCATCGTTCTGCTGAAACCACATGTTGTCCAAGTCTATATCTTCCAATTCGGGCCAAAAATAATCGGTAATCATGGCGCGATAACGATTACCATTCACAGTAACGTGACATTATCGTCGACGAAAAAATATGGCCCTATGACGCCGCCGGCATGCAAACCGCACCAAACAGTTATTTTTGTGGATGAAGTGGTGTTTCATGAAGCACATGTGGATTTTCACCCGACCAATAACGCATATTTTGCTTATTGACGAACTCAATGAGCTTCGTCACTGAAAATGATTTTGCGATGAAATTGATCATCTTGGCACATCTTTTCCAGAGCCCAATCAGAGAAGGTACGTCGCTTCAAATGGTTCATCAGCTTCAATTCTTGAATCAGCTTGATCTTATATGGGTGTAAACCAAGATCCTTACGCAAAATTCGCCATAAAGTAGTCTGGGCGATGCCCAACTCTTGAGAACGCCGTGGAATTGACTGATTTGGATCATTTGCTACGGACGTTTCAACGGCAGCGATGTTTTCGACACTTCGACCAACCCATTGTCTCACTGGCACGGCAACATCACACAACGAATATGTAGACTCAAATTTTTGCACTAAACTTGTTACTGCCTGTCTACTAGGGCGAGAATTACGGCCGAAAATCGGAGTTAACGCTCTTAAAGTAGCGGTCACCTACTCCGAATTTCTGTAGTAAATTTTTATAATTTGCAGACGTTGTTCGTTCGTGTACTTTACCATGATGAAAATGTTAAGTTTACTGAATAAATTGACAGTGACAGTTCGATGATTAGTGAAAAGGTGCGTTCATAAATTGAATTAAAATTTGTCAAGTCCCTATTGGAAAACCCTTTACTATATGAAAAATTTACGTTCTGTTATTCATTTCGCAAAATTGATAATTTTCAAAACGAATTTCAGTAAATGGTATCCAATTTCGTTTAAATGTTCCTCAATTTCGACTTCATAAACCCTCTGAATTTAAAGAATCTCTGTTGAAAAGTCCTGAAGTCCTAGAAGAGCTCCAGGTGCTTCATAATATGAATAATTAAGTGTTTTGAATTAGGTTCCTCTGCCTTTTACTATATACGGTGATCAGAAATTCACGAATAGAACGATTCTAAGGATTCTAACACAGATATGTTGTATTGTCAGTCGTTAAAGCACATGAAATCATCAACGTTGGAAATGTGCAACAAAAAATTTCGATTTTCTTGAAGTTTTCAGAGACAAACCATGTTTTTTCTCGTTGAATAAAATTATACAACAATCCATTGGTGTAATCAGTCGTTTTATGTTAATATTTGGCTTTATTATACATTTCTTATACTACCTTTTTGCATTAAACTACATAGGGCAACCTAGGCCCAGAATAATGCCTGTTTAAAATTAATTATTTGTCAAATTTTGACGTTTGTCAGTTTAACATTCATTATTGTTCCTTCCATTCAACGAATACACTGGTATGTATATGCTATTTGGGTTTTACAATAGAAATGCTCACTTGGCAAAATACGAATATGCAATACAGTATCCACACCATCTACCCGTACATTTCGAAAATTAGATCAAAGACATCGTGACACAAGGACATTCCTAATAATGGGTGTTTTAAGGTGCATCAGAACTATCGATATCGATAACTATCGTTTGACAGCTGATAATGTCAAAGAGTGTTAACATTTCTGTTCACTAAGGTTTGGCAGGTCATCGTGAATCATTTAACGCCAGAACAACATTTCCAAATTGTGGAAATTTACTTTGAAAAGAATAAATCTGTTGGCGAAGTTTATAGAGCACTTCGTCCATTTTACGGTCAACATAATCGGCCTAGTGAGCTAACAATTCATGCAGTTATTGATCGTTTTCGCACTAATTTTACTCTTCTCGATTCAAAACCATCAACAAGATAAAGAAATGCGCGTACCGAAGAAAACATTGCTGCTGTATCGCGAAGTATTGAAGAAGACAACGAAATGTCGATTCATCGTCCTTCTCAATTTGTTGGTGGACAATTTTACGTAAGGATGTTGGCTTACGTGCCTATAAAATACAGCTCGTGCAAGAATTGAAGCCAAACGACCATCGTTTGCTGATTGTGCTCATTTGAAACTGGCCGAAGGTAAGCATTTTTATCGAAGAATTATGTTTAGTGATGAAGCTCATTTCTGGTTAAATGCCATGAAATTATCTACCAGATTATAAAAAAAAATTTCTTTCCAACAATATTTCTGTCTTGTATTATCATTTTAAGTTCTCAAGCCCTTAAAAAACGCCTATGTATATACGAGGATAGTTTGGCAAGTAGTGAGAATGACACATAGGTGGCGCTCTAATTGGTAAAACAAATGCATTGTAATTTAGATTGCCTATTTCTATTTTTTTCAGTATCAGTGCAGTAGTTCAACCCTGAAGATGTCCCATACAAATGGGTACGAAACGTCGGCAGATATACTAGTGACGCGTTTCCAGCCCGGAAACTCAGGAGCAGATTGTCTATTTATATGTTTACATATTTGCGTAATTAAGGGTATGAAAGCTACCGAAATAAGAGATGAGTTACGGGAAATTTATAGGGGCTTTAAATCCAAACAAACTTTGTTTTGGCTACTTGACGCACAAATTTTCTGAGATTAGCAAGGAAGATCAAATGCCGGAATATTTGTTTGGTAATTGTTAAATGAGACACCTTACTACAAACCCACAATTTAATGCGTCAATAAACGAGATTTATCCATATTTACTATATATTACGCACCATCATTATCATTTATTCCGCTCTCAAAATTCACTTAATCGGAAATATTTTGATAATTCAGAGGAGCACAAACTCTGAAATATTTTGATAGGATAACAAAATGCGTTTGGAGAATTTTTTAGAGATAAGTATCAAGTTTTAGACGAGGGTAATTTTCTGGTACATAGTCAAAGGTTATAAGGCTTAGATTATTGATTAGCTTATTCAACCATAATCTGTTAGGAAACTTCCCGACCAATCTAATAATTTCTACACGGACTATTCTAAAAGCTTAACTCACACAAAGTTAAAAAACATACATTTGTTTTTAAATGTCATTTATTGAACATCAATACAGTAAATTTAACGTCTCGTTTAAAGATTTATCTTCATATTTAATCTTCACTACCTGGGAAAACTGACGCTACAGCTTCGTTCAATAGACCACCAACAATAGCAACGGTCTCTTGCACAACAGTGTCATACATTAGGTCTTCAGTTAAGTCATTTATTAGGCTTTCATATGAATCAAAGTCAGCACTATAGAGGTCTGTTTCGAAAGATCTAAAAATTGAACAAAAATAATTAGTTAAAAGTATTATAATGCATACGAAAATGTATTAATATACCCTATATTTAAGTCAAAATCATAACTAATAGGTGTCATCGTGTCTGAAGATAGTTCAATAACATAATCGGCTGTTATTTCATCAACCCAAGCATATAATACTCCATCAACTGTATCACCTCTGACATTCATTTCAAAATTATATCCAGCCTAAATGATAAAATGGAATAAATGAAAGCTAATTAACTATATTAACAATCAAATATATGAACTTACGACAATATCTGTGAAGCTAAGTGGTACAGTTATTGTATAAGATTGTGTGTTGTAGCTATATACTACGAGCACATCATCTCTTCTGGAAACTGTAGACAAATCTTGTATAAAACCGTGAGTCAGACTTAGTGTTCCGGTGTATGTAATTAAAAGGGGACGCTAAAATTAAGAATTTGTTAAAAATATAGATATTAGTCGACAATATTTGTACTACTAATTTAGCATCTAAAGTTTTGGAAGTAACGAAGGTGTTTAGAAAACAATTATATCATTCATATCTACTCCAAGTATGTAAATTCGGAGCCATCTTTGTCAATACTAACAATTTATGGTTGTTGTCAACTTGTTTTATCACACAAATTTTACTACGAATTTGTTATTATTATATGTAACTGTTAGTTAATTTTGTAAAAATATTCTTTTATTAAGTTCCGTAGATTTTCTACTTCGCTGTTTTTGTGACAATCCTTATTTATTAGCCCTACAACTATATATATATATATATATATATATATATATATATATATATATATATATATATACAAAGGCTACTAGGAAAGTTTCGCAATATGACGCAACAATGAATCGTAGGAAGCTGCTTGTTACTGCATGTTGAGACATACGAGTATGTATTCATACGTGCATAGTAGCCACTGCGCCATCTCGTTGGGCTCAGTTATTCATTAGCAGTGATTGATTGATTGATTTATTTATTTAGCATTTCTTGTTGCTATTACGTAAGTATACAATTTCAAATTAAACATTAAAATTTTTCACAAAAAAAACATACATTAAATTAAAAGTATGCATCTAAATTCAAAAATGATCGATACTTAACATTAAAACATTAAAAATTTCCCTTGACATAATCAATAATCTCACGTTTAAATACATAATAATTTATTTCATTTTTTATTTCTGGAGGCATTTCATTGAAAACGTTCAGACCTTTATAAAATATAACATTTTGACAAAAACTTGTTGTTGCCAAAGGTAATCGTTGGCGTTCCTCAAATTGTATGGTTGGACTTCAGCTATACTGACTAGATATCGTTGCATATAGTTTGGCATATTTCCTGTCTTAATTTTAAACATAAATAATAGAGTGTTCATAACGAGTCGTTGGTTGATGGAGAGCCACTGCAGCCTGTTCAACATATCACTTATATGT
Organism: Dermolepida albohirtum; assembly: GCA_031893035.1. Lineage (NCBI taxonomy): Eukaryota > Metazoa > Arthropoda > Insecta > Coleoptera > Scarabaeidae > Dermolepida > Dermolepida albohirtum. The sequence continues at coordinate 747,789 of JAVIWB010001079.1, forward strand.
GTCATTCTGTTGCATCTCAGAATACAGCGCATGCCTTTATTTTGTAATTTCTGTAGTCTTTCTTTCATTTGCTGATTACCTAAGAATAATATCATGGAACGGTACTCAAAATGCGGTTTTATAATTGTGTTGTAGATAATAGTCGCAGTGACAGTTGAAACCCTATAGCAGATTCTTCTCAAAAATGCAATTTCTTCTTTTTTTTTCGATATATTTTTACAAACATATTCAAAATGAGGTATGAGACTCAAATCATAGTCCACTATTATACCCAAATATTTTATTTCTTTTACTTTTTCAATATTTTCATTTTCAATACATATGTTATAACATTGCTTTTATTTTATTCGTGTTTAACTATATTTTACTCATTTTAAGATATTTCTCAATTTTTGCTAAGTCTTCATTTATGTTACTTACACATTCATCTGAATTTACACCACATGTATAGATGAGTGTATCATCAGCAAACATACAGACTTTACATTTTTGTAGAATTTTTTCCATGTCATTAACATAAATTAGAAATAGTAGTGTTCCAAGCACTGCGCTCTGAGGAACACCTATCTCCATTGTCCTTGGTGTCGATATATATCTGCCACACTTTGTTCTTTGAGTTCTATTACTCAAATAGATTCTGAACCATGACAGTTCTGTACCTTCAACTCCATATTGAGTGTGTAAAGTGCTTGCGATGGCAACGTGGTCAAGAAATGAAATAAAGGCAGTTTTGCGTTACAATTTCGTGCGTGGCTTAAACATAGACCAGTGTTTCGAAGAAATGAGTCTTGAACTAGGTGATATTTGTCCACATCGCACAACAATATTCAGGTAGTATAGACAATTTCAAAGGGGAAATTTAACTGTGGAGGATGATGAAAGGCCGGGAAGGTCACGAACGTCAGTTACGGAGGAAAACGTTATTACTGTGAGGAAAATGCTTGGCTAGGACAGGCGAGTGAGCTACCAACAGATAGAGGGTACTTCAGGCCTAAATACACCAGCAATTGGTTCGATTCTGCATGATCATTTGCACGTGAAGAAACTTTGTTCTCTTAGTGCCGGGAGATGCTAAAAAAGTTTAATAAGGGACAATCTCGGTATGTGAGCAACATCGTGAGAGATGACGAGACTTGGCTGTACTATTACGATGTGCCGACCAAAGCTCAAAACAAAGTTTGGGTCTTTGATGATGAGGACACACCTGTAGTTGTCAGAAATTCCCAATCTTAAAGAAGAAAATGATAGTTGTATTTTTCGAATCGAGAAGAATTGTGGAACGCGTCGTTCTGGACACACAGAAGACAGTCACAGCTAAGTGATATATTGAACAGTGCCTGCCTAAAGTCATTGGATCTATGAAGAACCTCCGGCTAAAGTCAAGAACGGACACCTGGTTCCTCCATCACGATAATGCTATAGCTCACCGAGCCAAAGCCTGCACCGAATATTTGACCATGATAGAATTGAAACTTCTCGAGCACCCTCCCTACAGTCTAGATCTTGCGTCCTGTGACATTGCACTGTTCCCGTATGTGAAAATGAAGCTAAAAGTGAGGCGGTTTTCCAGTGATGACGACTTCTGCGGGCTTGGGACAACGAGTGTGCTTTACTCTCTCGTGAAACTTGGGAGAACTGGTTTAAAGATTGGTTTCGGAGGATGGAGAGGTGTATTGATTGTAAAGGAAATTACTTTGAATAAATTATATAAACAAAGCTCTATTGCTAAACTTTCCTAGTACCCTTTGTATATATATATTTTTAACATTCCTAGAAATATATAAAATATATTAAATTATAGGGCGTAGAGAAGTAGATATTTTTAATACAAATATACGATGCTTGTGCAGTTAATGATAATATGTTAAAGTATCACAAAAGACTAAATATATTCGCATCTATGAAAACATATTTAAAAAAAGTAGTTTCATGTTAATGTGTCCTATTTATATAGATTAGATCTTTTTCTGTACATATCAAATATTACAAAAAGGTTTAAGTGACTGTTAGTTCTAAAGATATGTATTCCAAGGTTTATGGTATATCATTGTAGAATTACCAGGGAGCGTTTTTATATTCGCGGAATGAGCGGGTTGTAGAGGGGTGAGTAGGCGCATTGGGGGCGTGGCCTGTGCAGCGACTCATGATTAGTATAAATACGAAGTTTCATTGTTATTAGACAGTTAGTCTTTGAGCTATCGTCAACCAAGTAACATAATCAGGAGTGAAAAGTGAAATATGGAAAAAATCGAATATCGTGCCGTTATAAAGTTCCTTACCAGGCAAGGAAAATCAGTCGCGACCATAATGAATGAGATGTCATTGGTTTACGGCGACTCTTGTCCAGGAAAAACCATGGTGTACAAGTGGCATAGTTTGTTTAAACAAGGAAGGGAATCCCTTGAAGACGACCCGAGGCCGGGCAGGAGCATTGAGGTGACCACGCCAGCACTTATCCAAAAAGTTGAACAAATTGTACTCGAAGATGCTCGACTAAAGAAGAAACAACTCGCAGAAATGGTTGGAGTATCCGATACAACAATTTTTAAAATCCTACACGATCATCTCGGCATGTCTAAGGTCAGCGCAAGATGGGTGCCGAGAATGCTCACGCCGCCGCAAAAACAACAGCGCGTAGAGTGTTCGCGTGCATTTTTGGACCTCTGTAATGAAGACAAGGATGGTGTATTGAGTGGAATTGATACTGGAGACAAAACTTGGGTTCATCATTATAAACCTGAGTCCATACAAGACTCCATGCAGTGGCATAAAAAGGGCACAGCACCTCCCAAGAAATTTAAAGTGTCACAATCAGCTGGGAAACTCATGGCAACGGTATTTTGGGACTCGGAAGGAATATTGTTGATTGATTATAAAGATAGAGGTGTTTCTATAACCGGAGAATATTACGCTTCAATATTAGAGCGACTAAAAGAAGCCATTGAAGAGAAAAGACGGGGAAAATTGACAAAAGCTGTTCTGCTTTTGCACGACAACGCGCCCGTCCACAAGAGCCGCGTTGCGTTAGCTGCCCTGCATAAGGTGGGCTTCGAAATTGTGAATCACCCACCCTACAGCCCAGACCTGGCCCCGAGTGATTATTACCTGTTTCCGAAAATGAAAAAAGAGCTGCGGGGTAAAAAATTTACTGGCGATGATGAAGTCAAGGAGGCAGTTTCGGCGTATTTTGCAGATAAAGAGAAATCATTTTTTTATGAGGGTATAAATAAATTAATTGAAAGATGTGAAAAATGTATCCGTCTTGCAGGTGAATATATTGAAAAAGAAAAATAATTTTTTTTTTATTTCCACCCCTTGTCCCCCATTCCGCGAATATAAAAACGCTCCCTCGTATGTCAATTTTAATTCAGTTTTGATCGCCGGCACTTTCTAGGATTTATGTAAATATCCCAACAAGTCGCTGAATGAGAAAAAACAATAGTACTACCACAGCCTAAAAAAATGAAGTTTTTATCAAAAAGTAGGTAATGGTTTTGGCTATTTTTGATGTGTTAAGAGAAAAAAAAACTTCCCTTTTCTTGTAGCAATTCTAGTTCTTGAAGCACAGGCTAGTAAATTTTAGTTCTGATAGAAGAAAAAAACAATGGAGTAATGATATATTTAGAGACCAAAATTTAATTTCGTTTCTAAAATTAGAATCTAATTAGTCAGTTTAAATTACTTAGCAGTTCCTGTAGCCGTACAAATCGAAAAGAGTTATTAAAATTAAGTATGACGAACATCAGTACCCGATTTGTGTCGATCTAAAAATGATATCTCCTTGAAAAACAAAATGGATATACAAAATATCCTTATTTTAATCCAAAAAATACTTGCTTTTCTTGTAGCATTTCTAGTTCTTGAGACACAAGCTAATTCATTTTAGTTCTGATAAAAGGAAAAAACACTGGAGTAATGATATATTTAGAGACCAAAATTTAATTTCGTTTCTAAAATTAGAATCTAATTAGTCAGTTTAAATTACTTAGTATTACTCATGGCCCTAAAAACCAAATCCGGACGTAAACTAAACATGAACAATATCAGAGTTTGATTTGTGTCGATCGAAAATGGCAAACATTTCACTTTGTCTAAATCTCACACTACGAGGGTAGTCCCATAAGTACCCGAACTGACTAGAGATGACGGTAGTTGTTCGAAAAATATCACTGTATTAGAAAGACGCCATGTTGTTTAGTATTTGTTTGACAGCCATCAATAGTGAATGGCATTGGTTTTTTTGGGCTGCGCGTGGAATAATTTTCATTATCTTGAAAATGGAAAAACTATCAATATTATGCGAACTTATTGCAACGTTTGAGCGAAGAAATCAAACAAAAACAGCCGCATTTGGCTAAGAAGAAAGTGTTGTTTCATCAAGGCAATGCATCAGCTCACAAATTCGTTATTGCAATTGTCAAAATTAATGAATTAAAGTTTGAATTGCTACTTCATGCATCCTATTCGCCAGATTTACCCACTCTGTTCCCAAACTTGAAAAATGGCTCAGTGGTCAAAGATTTTCCAGCGATGAAGAAGATATGTCGGCAATTAATGGCTATTTTGAGGAGCAAGACAGTTCTTATTATAAAAAGGGTATCGAACTTATTGAACATGGCTGGGAAAAGTATATAGAGCTGAAAGGAGATTATGTTGAAAAATAAATATATTTCTTTCCAAAATTTTTGTGTTTTCTTTGTTGCGTCGGGTAACTCTGGGACCACTCTCGTATATTGTATATTTACTGCGACTAGTTTCATCTATTAGGATATTATCGAGCCTTATTATTATAGTTAATTCTTCCGTGATTAATAATTAAACGGTTAGTACATCCAATTGCTAATTATGTTGAGATTGGAATTAGTTTAAAAAATACGCTATTGAAGAAGACTTAATAACAGTATTCTGATCGCTAACATGTAAGCCACTGAAGCAGGATAATTAGTAGTGAGCGGGAGATCGTTTATATAAATTAAAATCAGTGTAGACTGGAAGATCGAACCTAGAGGAACACCTATACTAATAATTTTTTAATCAGATTTTATATTATTATAAATATCTCTGCTATCACATAAGCTAGATCTGAATCAGTTATTAACAGTACCCCCTGATGCCACATAATCCCAACTTGTGTATTAAAATCAAGTCATTAAGGCAATCACAGAGACGAGAAAGATGAATAGAAGGAGTCTGATTATCAATATTTTTATAAACCATTTTCAAAAATTATAATAAGGCGGTATGAGTAGATTACTTCGAGCGAATGGTGATGAGCAGTAGAAATTGATGAAGGTAGTTATGGTGTTAATTTTTTATTCAAGTTGGATTCTTATATTTTAACAAAAAAAGCCGGGACTAAATTAATTGGGCAGTAATTTTTCACATCATTGGCAGCTCTTCTTCTAGAAAAAGATTAGCAATCGCATTCTTTAAAGCAAAAGGAAATATACTTTTGTTATTAGAGAAATTAAAAAGATATAGCGGTGATTTAATAAATAATTGATAGCATTGTTTGAAAATAATGGAAAACACATGATCATTATCATATTGAAAGGAGATATTGAAACTTGAAATTGATTCAAAAACGTTCTCTTTATACATATGTGAAACGATAAATAAATGATTAATTGGATTTATGTAAATTTCAATGTAATAGTAATTAAATTTGTTAGAAATGATGACTTTAAGAAATAATTAGTTAGAAAAAAATAGAAAATATTAGAAATATTATAGTTGAATGAAAAGCGAATAGTTAGTTATTAAGAACTATCAATGTATTTTTATTCTCAATAATGTGTCTAAGGTGTTTCCCTCATTTAATAATAATAATAAAAATTAAATTAATCTATACAATTAACTCGCGGTATAAATACGAACCACAACAGTTCTAGAAAATTCGGAAAATAAATTATTCTGAAATAGAAACTTTCACGCAGTAACATACAATAGACGAGACATTTCATTAAATAAAAATACTAAAGAGACATACCTTAATCACTGAAGGTTGATATATAACCCCTTTCCAAATTAATTTACGTATTCTGTATACGTATTTCGATAACTAAGTTGTTATCATCACCAGATAATTAAATAGTGTCGCACTTGGAAAACTACTTACCGTTGAAAGCCAGAGCCCACACGTTTTTATAGGTAACACCCATAATCTTCAGAAAAAACATATAGAGAAACACGATAAGCATATCCTTCAAGCAGAAGAGATATAGAAATTATGGCATCAGAAGTAGGTCAAAATAATACCAACTAAAATTTCTATCACTGGAGTAATTCCTAAACAATTTCATAAAAGCCTTGTAAGAGCTTTATCTCAACCCAGACATATGTATATCCTTTTGCAAAAAATTGTTATAATAAATACTTGCTCAATCGACAAAAGATTTCTTAAATACAAAAGGTCGAAATCCTAATTTCATTTGCATTTCAATACAAATATATTATTAAAAATGATTGTAAAATAATACTCTTAAGATACGAAGCCTCCCGGGGAGCAAGCCATTGGAGTCGAACCCGAAACCTCCCGGTGTGATAAGCCAATAACTTATACCACTAAGCTATCAGCTGGCACATTTGTACACCTGTCCAAAATTACATTGCAAACAATATCAACATGGTTTTAAGGCAAAATAGTTAATAATTAATTTAACTAATTTTACTCAATAAACGCAATATTGTGTTGCACGTGCTTACTTGAAACAGCGTGAGAAAATATACCTCCTTCCGAAGAACAAAGAATGGTACTTCCTTTAAATGACGACGCTTGCATATTGTAGAACAACATTGGCTCTCAGGGCCTCACAGTCAGCATTTATGTACAGGCAAAGAAATGTAGTTTACATTTACTTAGAATTAAGTAATATCAGAAGCATACTCTAAGCAAAACTCTTAAGCGTTACGAATGACAATAAAACTAATTTGTTTTTCACTTACATATGTGAAAGTAACACTTTGATCGCCAATATCAGCCGGATCACTTCCTCCAACGAATAATTCTTTAGCAACTGCACTTATTATGTCGTCAGCGACTGCGTTGTAATCAGTGTCACCGTCCTTAGTTTGTGCCCTAGAAATGAAATTTGTTAGACGAATATTGATGAAATGTTATATTTCCGCCTTACTCTGCCAAAATTTGTTTAACTTTCAGCGTATTTTCAGCATTAACTATAGCACCACCACTAGATCTAACAGTACCCTTATCTATTGAAGAAACTGACAATATGTGAACTTTTTGTTCTTCCTCAACAGATACATCAGCTGAAGAAAAAATCAGACAGTTAAGCAGAAGAGCAATTACAAAAAGGTGCTTCATTTTTCGTGACTGGTTATAATCATATGAGTGAGAATTTAATTTTCCGCGCCTATTATATTGCAAAATTTGTCTAAATCTACGATAAGATAAAATATCGCATCTTAATTGTACATTAAATTACATGTGAATATTAATAATATTGTCCTCACTTGAACAGTTTTCAAAATTATGAAACTTTGAAATTCATACCTGAGTATGAAAGCATCTAAGCTTATATTTGCATTAGCTGTGAAGTTCAAGATAATTACATCTTTTTATAATTTACTATTTTCTTTACCATCTCGATCAACATTATAAAATCATGTAGCTTCTAGTGATCGAAGCGAAGACAATATTAGATTCAAATTACATAATAAAAAGCTGTGATTATGTGTAGATGAGACGATGAACTCGAAAAAATTCCATTGCCAATGTTGTAGTATGAGCACTGGAACTTCTCCAATCCTCATTGTTATCGTAATTTTGCCAGCAAAAGATTAGAAAAATGTACTTCCAAAAAACAATGTTGAAAATAGAGCTAAATACATTTATAAAATTTCAGTTATTATTTTTTCAGTTTATTATTATTTATTATTTTTATATTTATTTAGTATTTATTTATTAATGTAAACGTGTGGATTATTATACTAAAAATGCGTTTAGTAATGCATGTAATGTGCAAACTTCATGCTTTACTTCTTGTAGCAGGAACTATTAGAAAGTGCTATACAGAGATAAGTGAAATAATAATTCAAACAAAAGCGATCAGCTAAAATTTCAAAATATTGAAGTTTTTATAGATATGCAAACTATTGACGATAATTACAAAGAAATTAATTAAGTCAAAAGAAACATTTCAAAGCCCTTCACTATCGTTAACGAACTCATTGCAAATACTGGACAATGTGAACTTATACTTGAACATCTTCAGTGACTTGCTTTAGGGAGTTCAGTAGAGCTTCAAATAAAGGCTCGGACTTTATCAGATTAAGAAAGCTTCCCCCTTACATAACTAAGACGATTATTATAGTCGTTTTCTTTGTATCTATAAGAACATTTTCTCATCGCTGCCAACATCGCTGAGTGAAACACTATTGGAAGTATATAAAATGCTGCAGGTGTAAAGCCAAGGTCATTCAGTTTGCTAATATTTCAGGGAAGAGTTAGAATTTTATATTTTATATATCATTACACCCTATGCACCTATTAATGATTTACTGCGATGCGAAGACTAGTGATAATGCTAAATAGGTAAATAGTAGATAGTAATTTGAAGGAATAATAATAATAATTAATTAACATTTTTTTTGGGCTAATGTAAATTGTATTACATCTGTAATCAACTGCAATGAACTATTTTGTTGTCCGTTGTCTTTATTACATTCTAAAAAAGCTTTTTTGTTATTATAGTTTCTATATATGCTTATAATTATGTGCTTTTACTATGGGAAACTGAAAAATTAAGTCTTTTAGAGCTTTTACATCGTATATTCATTACAGAAGTTAAAAATTTCCTACTCTCTGATGAGACGTGAATTCACGATCTCATCCTTACCGGGCATGTGCCTTACCAATCGACCACAGAGAACGTCTACTAACATACCATAAATAACATTATGGATATGGATATTAAGTGAAACCCAAGGTAGGTTTCAATTTTATATAATTATGCGCTTTGACAATGTAAAACATTAAAATTTTAATTTTACCGCTTTTATATCATATATTCATTGCAGGAAATTTTTTAAAAATTTCCTTCTTTTGATGAGACGTGAACTCACGATCTCATGCCTTCTGCAACGTACAAATGTATATCCCTATAAAAGGGGTAAAAATTAGAATTTGTTTATAGTTTTTATATACATATGTTTTATATCATGTATTTTTCATGGACATGTACATATATATATTTCTCTCGTTTGTCATGTTACTGTGTATCGTTCACTCAACCACATACCTATGGGTCTGAGCTCAGACTGTACACGACTGATATTGTACAGTTCCATTATCTACCACAAAACGATATTTACTACAAATTTTATGATGTTTTGAATGCCCATTTAAAGGTTGTTATTATTGTTGTTGATTGTGTTGATCAAATGATGAATATTCAGATTATTAGATTCATTGTTGATTGATAAATTATCTGACTATTGCTATTGCTATTGTAATGACTGCTTTTTGAATGTTTATGTGTGTATGTGAAATTATTTATTTATAGAGTTCGTATGTGATGGAGAAATTGTTTTCTTGTAATACCTGTTCTGACCTTATAATCGGTACAATTGTTTTTTACTTCCAAAACTCTTTTAGTTCAATTGCATGTGGTATATAATTTATATCATTTGGTATCGCAATGTCTATTACGTAAGTTTTCTTTTGTTTTTTTATCAATAAATGAAATATCTGATCTGTTGCTAGACATTTGTTTATCTGTGTCTATTGGCTTGTCCCAATATAGTTTATACCCCTTATTTTCAAGAACACTTACTTGGGTGTACGTACTTTGTAATATACCGTGTTAGTTTTTACAAGTTGATGTTTGAGTGAAGGTTTTCAATGTATAACTTCTGCTGCAATATTGTGTCTCTCGGTCTAATCCTTAATCAGTAAATAGTTTACACTCTCCTGTTATACGTTCTGTAGCTTCTTTGAATTGGTGATATTGTCTCCAATTATCATTTTCTAAAGGTTCTTTAATTATGTGTTTTCTATAGTTCTTTGTGGGAAATTTATCGTCTTGTATTGTTGAAATAAATCCTTCTGTTTCTCGAAATAATTGCCTTTAGCCATTGGTATAACAATCCTTTACTTATGTCTGTGTGTTTCACGATATAAAGAGCGCTGTGTAGTGTTCTTCTGGACTATTTCTCTTTCTTTTCTAGTAAAACTTGTAGTAGTAAATACCGTTTTGTGATGGATAATGGAACCGTGCAATATCATCTGTGTACCGTCATAGGTCAAATCCATAGATATGTAGGCTGAATTAATGATACTTAGTAACAGGAGAAACAAAAGGAATATATATAGGCTGTGTTATTATTTGAATTTCATTTTCTACGTTTCTTGTTTTCGATTTAATGGTACATACTTGTTGTCTGTTAATACAATTAGTTTGTGTAGTGAAGTGTTTTGTTTCGAAAGTATTTTCTTAGATTAAGTATTTGTGCATTGAGTAACGTTTGCGTAACGATTATACCTCTGTCTCCTTCTTTCCTGGATGTAGTGATACGTTCTATGCAAGAGTTCAGATGTAGCATATGTTATGACATACGTTACAGAATCCCGGTTGCTTTAAAGAAACCATAAACAAAAGCTTTTAAAAAGGATAGCAGGGAAATTAAAATGGAACACAGCAAGATGTGGAAAATTACGAAAATTAAAGAATCAAGAAGTTTCCATAAAAATAGAGATAAAATTGCTATTGGTTTGGCTACTTTTGCCATTTTTCTTTCAGCTGCATGATTCCGCGCTCATAAAATTTCTGGTCCTTATCAGCAAAAAACTGAACCAGGTGCGAGTGAAGGTCATCGTCATTTGTGAAAGTTTTACCATTCAAAGAATTCTGCAAACTTAGAAATAAATGGTAAGCAGATGGTGCTAGATCAGGGCTGTATGGGGGATGTGGCATCACTTCCCAGCCAAGCTCCAATAGTTTCCCACGAGTTGTCAAAAATGTGCGAGGCCTTGCATTATCTTGGTGGAAAACTACACCTTTCCGATTTCACAATTCTGGCCGTTTTTCTTTGATTGCTTCATCCAATTTTATTAATTGTTGACAGTAAACATCAGAATTGATCGTTTGGTTCCTTGGAAGCAGCTCAAAAAACACAACACATTTGTAATCCCACCAAACTGACAGCATGATCCTTTTTAGATGCAATTCAGCTTTCGATATGGTTTGAGCTGGTTTATCGTGTTTGCTCTATGATCGTTTTCGAACTATGTTACTGTACAGGACCCATTCTTCATCACCAGTGATGATTCTTTTTAAGAAAGGGTCGGTTTCATTTCGTCTAAGTTGCATATCGCAAAAGTTGATTCTTTGTGTTAAATGAATTTCTTTCAATTCGTGAGGTACCCAAATATCAAGCTTCTTAACTAGCCTAAGACATTTTAAATGTTTTTCAATTGTTGTTTGCGATACATGTAGCCTCTCCGCAACCTCTCGAATAGTTATTTGACGATCCTCTTCAATTATGACTTTGATTTGGTCATCATCAACTTCAGTAGGCCGACCAGAACGTTGCTCATCTTTGAGGGAAAAATCTCCAGAACCGAATTTTTTATACCAATTCTGACACGTGCGCTCTGTTACGCAATTAGCACCATAAACTTCACATCTTTTTGTGAGCCGCAGCAGCTTTCTTTCCTTTACGGAAATAAAAGAGTAAAATATGTCGAAAATGTTCGTTTCTGCCCTCCATTTAAAATTAATCCACAACTAATAGCTTTAATAAAAATCGCACACTACTTGCTTCTGAAGTTACGTCAATGTGACTAGTATCACGCGACAAACGGTAAAGTACAGCACTAACATACGTTATACAAAAAATAAAGTAACGCTCTCTATCAGTAAAAACCGAAAATACTTAGTTGCCAACCCAATAGAATGAATAACAAGAGTAAAAAAAACTAAAAATGTTAATATAAGGAGAACAGGAAGACGCAGAAAAATAGGCGTGAGAAAATTGTGGAACTATGAAATAAGATAGAATACATTGAATGAAATGAAAAGATTGATAAATGGTAGAAATGAATGAATGGGGGTTTATGAAGATGAAAAGAAAAAGAGGAACGGATGAAAAAATTTATTACAGGACAGGTACTAAGACTGTCGTACCAGTTCAATGCGAATTGTGATCTACATCTAGCAACAGATAAAGTTTCATAATCATCAAAATTAAGAGTTTTAAAATTTCGAAAGTATATATGTTCAAAGAAGACTACGTTATACATATGTTAACTCCTAAGTCACAAAGATTTACGAATCAGTTTTTAACACGATAAGCGACCATAAATATGTAGATAAATAATTTCTTATTTTGAAAAAGACAATATTTATTAATTGAATAACAATATTTTTGAACCAATACTTCGGTTCGTACAAATTACTTCCTGAAAGAGGAAGAGTGGTTTTATAGAATTGAATTTCTACGATTGTCGAGAGCGTAGAGAATAGTATGGACTATACAAATGTATACTGAAGCATTTACTGGACAATATACTATTGTTTTAAAGTAAACAAGATAAATACATTTCAACGTATTTACCTAATTATGTATCTTCTCCGATAATCAGGTAGAAAATGTTCAGGAAAATCCTTTGAATGTATTGAAGATGTAATTGATAATGTTTCCGTTCATTTGGAATACAGCCGAACAAAATTATTGCAACAAGGCGCTTAACTAACATATAAACGACAATTTTTGTCTTCACAGTACTAGAGTAGTATAGTAAATTTATTAATTAGCAGAAATATGTATATCCAGCTGTATAAATTTCAGCGAAACAACTTCCTTACTAAATTTTAAAAGCAAAATACTACCAAAAGTATAAGAAAAGCATAAGAAATGGTGACATGTTAAATTCAAAATTTACAAATATAAAACAGTTCAATTCCTTTATCACAATAGTTTTAGCAGCGGCGAAGGCAATTAAATTGCAAGCGTTAGTAGGTACAGTGTTCTGTATGTTAGAAGAGGTTAATTCATGATTTTTAAAACATTCGTTTACTAAACAATAAGAAACTTCGTTTTGTTTCTCACATAATGAAGTTTGATTCAATTGATTCAATGTATTATATTAATGAATGTGTCATGAAAACTAATATTGTACAAGGTCTTGGCGTTTTATTTGATTCAACCCTAAGTTTTGTTCCACATATTAACAGAGTCTGCATTACTGGTTTGGTACTGCGCGTTAGCAAATTTTTACGAAGTTGTCTTGCTTCTGCTAACACGGAGAAACTATTCACTCAATCCACATCTATGGGTTTGAGCTCGGGCTGTACGCGGCTGATACCTCAGTCTTACTATGTCATTATACATCATAAAGAGGTAAATTAATACAAGTCTTATGATGCTTTGTATTTCTATAAGCAGGAATATCATTATCGTTGTTAATATTTTTGTACTCAAATGTATATAAAATTAGGTTCTATTTTATTCCATATTCAGAAATATTCTGATGATTTGGCAGATATTCAACACAAAAATTTATTATATATTATAATATACATATATATATATATATATATATATATATATATATATATATATATGTATGAAGATGTATTTTCACGGGTTCTAAACCGCATGTGAATTGTCTCATCGAGACAATCTTCGGTGTTAGTAAGTGACAGACCAGCTCCAGAAGATGGCAAGCGAGATCTCGTCGAAACGTCGAGAGAACGATTTTTCGCCGGATAAAACTCACAACTTGCATAGAACCCAACAAAATATATCTTCATTGAACGTCTGCGAAAATATTAAGTGTAACACATTATATATGGACGAATATCAAGTTGTTTAAGGCTTTCGTGGAATTCTTTAGGAATTTCTCCAGTGATAGAAATGATAATTGATGATTAACCTGTTTCTGGTACCCTATGCTTATTGTTGAATCTCGTTTGTTAGAGGGATACATTTATTACGCTTCTTTGTACACTTTTGCTGAATGGCATCGGTATTAAGTACAGAAACGTTAGTTATGCAAATTTCTTATTGTGTTTATGAAGTGTAATATCTGGTATACGTATATTATGTGTTCCAAATTTTCTAAAACTGTTTGTGGTTCGTATTTATACCGTGGATCAATTGTGTTTACTAATTTGTATTTTTGTACAAAATTCCTGTACATATATTTATAGATACCGTCATGTCGTGTTATGCACACGTTAATTTTTGTTTGTACATGCGCCTGCGATATATGTTATTGTTTCTTTGTGACATGATCTGGGTATGTCTTCAATGTTGTTTTGTTTTGTTTTATGATATATTTACTACACTTTCGAACTTTCATCACTCGATCTTGGTTTGCGTGAATCTTTCTGCTTGTTGGTTATTATATGTTCTTCTGTGTTGAGATTTAATGGTGTAGTTTTGTCGTCTGCTTCTATTATCGTTTTGTCATGGGTATAGCTTCCCATTGTCAGAAAATATATTTTTACGTTACTTATGTACTTGTTGACAGTGTGTATTTTTTATATAAATGAAAGATACTTCTTCTCTGGCGTAAACCGTACTACCGTTGAATGTTTATGATAAACAAGATGTTCTATGGCTGGTCCAGAGGAGTCTACTGAGGTAGTCTAACTCTTATGAGTCGGAGTGATTAAATCAGAAATGTGATTTATTTATTATATTATTATTATTATTTGTCAAAAGCTATTTTTTCCAAACTCAACAGAAAAAGAGCAGCTCGTATATGTTTAAAGAATAAGGAATCAGTTCTTCTGAAAAAACTGACTATATCAACAGTGAAAGATTCTTTGTTGTATCAAGCACAGAGCACACGCCAGAAAAATGCTATACGTGCTTATATTATATATAAATACGAGGATAGTTTGACAAGTAGTGAGAATGGAAAAGAAAAACGAACTTTTTAAATACAAAATAATTTTTATTTTTCAATATATTCTTCTGAAAGAGCAATACATTTATTCCAACAGTGCTCCAATGCCCTTATGCCATCTCTAAAATGCGATATCGGAAGGCTTGCAAAATACTCATTTACGAAGATGATAAGCTCGTCATTAGACGAAAATTTCTTTCCACCTAGGGCCGTTTTCAATTTTGGAAAAAGGTGGAAGTCGAAAGGGGCTAGATCCGGCAAACAAGGCGCAAGCGGTACTAATTGGAAATGCAACTCGTAGATTTTGGACATCGCAACTGTGCTGGTATGCGAGGGAGCGTTGTCTTGGTGAAACAGAATCTTTTTCTTTGCCATTCCTGGCCGTCTGGCATGAATCTCAACATTTAATTTTTGTAGAAGTTCTGCATAATATTGTCCGTTTATTGTGTCACCTTTCTGGATGTAATGAATGAGCAAAATGCCCTTTAAATCCCAAAAAATTGATGCCATCACCTTGTTTGCCGATAAAGTGGTTTTCGTTTCCTTTGGAAGTGCAGAACCACATTCTAACCATTGTTTCGACTGTTGTTTAGTTTCGGGTGTACTGTGGTGTATCCAAGTTTCATCGCAAGTAACAAATCGCCTACCAAAATCAACCGGATTCCACTTATAAAGGTCCAAACACTTATTGGAAATGCGAGTGAACTTTTGATCAGTCGTAAGCAATCGCGACACCCATCTTGCCGAAAGCTTGAAAAGGCCCAATTCTTTCGTTAAAATGTGGTGTACGCGTTCTGTTGAAATGTTTACCATGTCTGCTATCTCTCTTACTTTGAGTTGTCGATCTTGCGTAATAATATTATGGATTTTTATAATCATTTCCTTAGAAGTCACGATTTTGGGTGCTCCAGAGCGCGCTTCATCAACACAGCTTGTTCTACCACGTTTAAATTCATTTGCTCATCTACTTATTGTGGCGGATGATGGAGCAAATTCACCTAATATTTCCCGTAACTCATCTTTTATTTCAGTAGTTTTCATACCCTTAATTACGAAGTATTTAATCACCGCACGATACTCTGCTTTTTCCATTTTAACAAACCGCGTGTTGCTTCTTTTTCAATCTGCTGTCAAAAATAAACTAATCAACCGATTTATCTAAATATCGGAATGTACACATATAAATAGGCAATCTAAATTACAGTGCATTTGTTTTACCAATTAGAGCGCTACCTATGTGTCATTCTCACTACTTGTCAAACTATCCTCGTATTATAACTTTAAATAATTATACATTGTCAATAAAATTTAGGCACTTTCAGCAAATTTTTTGTAAGTACGTATATTTTGCTACATATTTAACTATCAAATCAAATTCAATTTTCTCATTATTTTTATTGTTAAATAGATAAAAGCTTTTTTTTCATTATTAATTTTTCATACACATATTATAGATAATAGTAGAAGTGATAATAATCTATAATTTAAAATAATTTGCTGGTATTGTAAGATATGAATCGTATGTAACAAAATCTCAACGAAAAAATCTGTATAATTCTAGGCAATTAAGTAATAGAAAACCTTTTATATCAAATGATCCACAATCTATGATTTTAAAACAGATACCAGTAGCACTGCAATTTATTTATATATTTTTTACAAAAAACAACAATACGTTTAAATATTTAAGAGAGCATATTTTTATCGCTTTCTTATGATTAATGCTTTAATTGATTCGTTTTTATTAATGTTCACACGTTTGAACTGTTATCAACTTTCATAAAAGCGTACACAAAAACACATATTAAATATATTTATTTTAGGCAATTGCTTACAATTAAGATAAGTGTTTTTTTTAATTTGCATTTAATTCATACTCTATAAAAGTTATCTATCATAAATGGAATTGAAAATCATTTAGATTGTATCACCAATAGAATAGATATTTGGAAAATTTTCGAAGCGATTTTAAAGTGAACGGTTATCTTATGAGATCAGTTACATATTCCCGCATTCTTCAATTTTGAAAATACTTCTTTGGAAAATGAAGATTAGTATTCGTTCGAGAAGATGTAATTACCAAAACTAAGAGCTCGCTTCACAAGGATTGCGCGACTGACCAGGAAGACTTGAATGACATTAGAAAATAAGAAACAAGAAAATATAATCAACGCAAAAAGAATAATAATAAATTAAGTAGTGATTATTACATCCATTTCACTGACTGTATTCTCCCGCATAGCAATGTGCTGATCCACAAAATAACCAGATACTATATGGCCGATTGTTTTAAAAAGGGTATTAGGAAAGTCTTGCAATACAGCTTTGTTTATTTAATTTTTTCAAAGTAATTTTCTTCTACACTCAATACACCTCTCCATCATCTGAAACCAATCTTTAAACCATTTCTGCCAAGTTTTACTAGTGGGTAAAGCACACTCGTTGTGCCAACCCCACAGAAGGTCCTCATCACTGGAAAATCGCCTCCCTTTTAGCTTCATTTTCAAATGCGGGAACAGTGCAAAGTAGCAGGGAGCAAGATCTGGACTGTGGGGAGGGTGCTCGAGAAGTTTCAATCCTGCCGTGGTTAAATATTCGGTGCAGGCTTTGGCCCGGTGAGCTGAAGCATTATCGTGATGGAGGAAGCAGGTGCCCATTATTGACTTTGGCTGCAGGTTCACACGTCGATGCGGCACCCAGAGAGAACAAAGTTTCTTCACGTGCAAATGATCATGCAGAATCGAACAAATTGCAGGTGCATTTAGGCCTGAGATACACTCTATCTGTTGGTAGATCACTCGCCTGTTCTTAACAAGCATTTTCTTCACAGTAGTAACGTTTTTATCCGTAACTGACATCCATGGCCTTCTCGGCCTCTTAGCATCCTCCGCAATTAATTTCCCCTTTGGAATTCTCTATACCACCTAAATATCGCTGTGAGCTGTGGACAAACATCATCTAGTGCATGAGCCATTTCTTCGAAGCACTGGTCTATGTTTAAACGACGCACGAAATTATAACGCAAAACTGCCCTTATCTCATTTCGCGACCACGATGCCATCGCAAGCACTTTACACTCTCACTGCTAATGAATAACTGAGCCCATCGACATGGCACGGCGGGTACTATGCATGTATGAACATGTCTCTACATGCAGCAACTAGTAGCTTCCTACGATTCATTGTTGCGTCATATTGCAAAACTTTCCTAGTGTTCTTTCTATGCCGCATTTTTTCAGTACTTAGTTCTATATTGTTACTGCCACATCAGTTGTTTATTGTGTCAATATTTCTTTGCAACTTCTGACAATCAAAACGAAAAGCTATTTTGGGAAAATTTTAAAAGCATATACATAATTAGGGTGGAACTCTAAAGAAGACTGTAATAATAACTATTGTAGTACACACAACAAAATCTATTATAAACATAAGGCTGTTATCAATTTCGTTGCGTTAGAGGAAAACCCAATTGAAGAAAATATAGAGACAAGAGTCGTGTAGTCCATTGTACTAAAAGTTTTTGCAAAGATATATGTAAATGACCTTTATTCTTGTCTTTAATCTAAAAATTTATTAAGTAACTGCGTTATCGTAATTAAGTTAGTCATGGTTGTCTACCCACCTTGAAACCGTGTTGGTGTACCGATCTTGATGATTTGATGTTGTAATATATTCTGGAGTACAGGATTTGTTCAAATATTTTAGCTGTATTACATAAAATACTGATCGATAGTTATACGGACTGCTATGATCAGAAATTAGGGAAATGAGATGGGCTAATAAGTAGATTAACAAGATGTCTGCTGATCACTCCATTCGCAGTGCATCAACTGTCTTTACCAACGTCGTGCACTCTACTCCGGCTAGTGGTTAGAATGGTACAACTCACCTTAACTTTATATTGTGATATCGTCAAAGATTACATGCTATAGTTAGTTTCGCGTTGTACTTTTTTAAGTTACTGCAATTTGGACAATACAGCAGCGCCTTTTGACGTTAATAAAGCCCCTTAGAATAAGAAGACACTTAGAGTAAAGGAATTTTTGGCGGATAGTGACTTTTAAAATATTTTGAAGAATGATGATCGATTCAAACTAGGAATACGAAGGCAAACACTAATATTGTGATATGTTTACAAATACAGAGTAGAGTGGCACTGGTGCATTGAAGCAAATCGTGTTTCAGAAAACTCAGGAACTATTAATGCCAATTCCAGGAAACAGTACAACAATCGACTTTCTTCAAATAATTGCTGATGATAATTTTCTACAAACTATTGCAGAATAACAAATATTTGCGCAGTTGAGGCTTTTTACGTCTAAATTTCCTGTCACCAGCCGGAAAAGTGTATCTATGGATAAACTAAAATTATTTTTGTGTTTGCTGCTCCATACAGAAACAATAAAATTAAGATAACGATTAGTGAAAAATCGAGTATTTGTTCGACATTACTATTTTTCGAAAATATATATGTCACGAAATATACTTCAACCTATTTCGAGATGCTTACACTTTATAACTTTAGATATATGTCCAGCTGATCGCCAAGAATACTTATGTGACATCTTTTTTCATACAAAAATAAAATTGACTCCCAGGAAGAGAACTATCATCGGACGAAGCTATGCTACTTTTGCGTGATCGTTTACAATTCAAGCAATATACGCAGCAATAAACGGAAAAAATATGTGATAAAGTTATATATACACAAAGAAACAAATGGGCTGATTTTAAAATTTCGTACTATGAAGATTTTTCAGATGTTTATAGCAACCAAGCTATTCCAGACAAATACATATTGTACTTAAGAGCTGACAGAAACGACAGTTCAAAGTGAAAGGAGAATAGGTCTATATTTGTGTGGTAAACGACATTTTCTGTATATTAGTGCAGAGTTTTCTTGTTTACAATGATGTACTAGATTCCTGGACACGAAGTTGGTATTTTTAGAAACAGAAGAGGTCAAGAATATGCAGCGCCTGTAGTTATTATTGGTACATGTCTGAAGGAAACAGACAAGATAAATGATGACATACTACCCCAAAACTATTCAATGGTATAAGAAGGTGTTTATACCTGTGCTGCAGATGAACTTGATAGATACATATTACTTATAGAACAAGTATTTCCTGTCTGATTGTGTATAACTAAACGACTTTTGCCTTCGCTAATCAGAGGATCTATGACTGATATCAAGTGTTGCCACTTGTCGAACATATGTAACCCACAGAAACAAACGTAAATTCGATGGAGTTTGTGGTAGATTAACGCAATCACTTAAAGTTGATATAAGTATAACTCCTTTCCATATTAAGTTTCGTATTCTGTATACGTATTTCGACAACAAAGTTATCATCGTCAGTGTCGCACCTGGAAACCCCAAATTCCGCACGCGATCTGTACCGTCGAATGCCTCAACACACACTCCTGTGTGTTTTGGCTTTCGAAAATGAACGTAAAAAGGGTTATATATGAACCTTAAGTGATTAAAAACAGAAAATAAATTTATTTGATATACAGTGTTAAAATAAAATAGCAATTTCTTCTCATCACACTTGTCACCTAAGTAGGTAATAGTAGCATCAACAACAACCTAGCCAAAAATCTTTGTATTTTGACAAGAATACTTTACGTATTAGAAATTCTGCACCAGAGGAGTTCGGAGTTAGGTTCCTTGACCTTGAGGAGTTAAATTATTTGACCTTGAATTATCAGGAAACCTTAATGTATTGTATTATGCCCTAGTTCGAATTAAAATGGAATATGCTTGTGAGGTTTGGTATCCGCATTGCGTTTTCTATCAAATTGTATTGAAATGGATTCAGAAGAGATTTTTAAAATATTGAACTTTCAAAATCGATGGTATTTATGCAGAACGCGATACTAATTACAAACTTTTAATGGGGCAAACATGATTTTACTTCTCTTACTGATCGCAGATTCGAAGCAAGTAGCAAATTCTTGTTTAAGTTAGTGAATAACTACGTTGATGCTCCATTATTACTTGCTCGTATTGACTTTGCAGTATTAAAATATCAAACGAACACCGCCAACAGTTTTGTTGTTTCTAGAGCGAGAACGAATATCATCTATACACGCATATGAGGAGGAATGCTAATGGAATCTATAATATGTTTGACACTTTATATCAATAATTTGAATTGTTATGTATATTATATACTTGCTTTTATTCGTCTTATTATTTGTATTAGAGAAAAAATAATTAGAATTTTAATATGTAAACATATATATATATATATGAATTAGATGACTGAGATGTCATCGAGACGCCGATTCCTTCGAGAACTTCTCTCCAACATCACCAAGAGCCCGAGAATATAGTACTACCCACATATATATATATATATATATATATATATACACAGACTTGTTCATTCTAGAATTAGATATGCGCTGTCCACAAGTGGAAAGAGTGCAGTTAGGTTAAAGCGCGCGAGAAAGGAGGATAGAATATCTCTCACTGGCAGTTTCGTTTTCTCCCACTTTTGTATTGCAAACAACTTCCCCTACTTTCTCGCGTGTTACGCGTGAGAATGTCTGAAATCAGTCTTCACCAACGATATGATGTGTGTAGGACGGGGCTGTAAATCATTATGCATTGACAATACGTACCTACATTTTTGAATTGTATAAATTATTTGATGCATTTTATTTGAATCTTTTAATAAAATGCAACATGGCTATTTTCTTGAAATGTTTTGCCGTTTGGCGTGAAACTAATAAAATATTCTTGAAATAAATGAAATAGAAAATTCTAAAAATTAAAAAGATTTTCAAACATGGCTATTTTCTTGAAACGTTTTGCCGTTTGGCGTGAAACTAATAAAATATTCTTGAAATAAATGAAATAGAAAATTCTAAAAATTAAAAAGATTTTCAAACATGGCTATTTTCTTGAAATGTTTTGCCGTTTGGCGTGAAACTAATAAAATATTCTTGAAATAAATGAAATAGAAAATTCTAAAAATTAAAAAGATTTTCAAACAATGAAAATATTAAAAGAAACTTTTAAAAATCCTAGTGTAGAATACGACGAACTGTTAGAGGTTTTACGTCAACTACTTCAGATATTTGTTTACTAGAATAAGAAGGTTCGATTTCAACAATACTGCACACCTCGATTTCCCTCTGTTCTCGTTCTTCAGGTAACTGACGAATTCTAGCTTGATCTTCGTCAAATAAGTGAATACAGTAGGGGAAGTTGTTTGCAATACAAAAGTGGGAGAAAACGAAACTGCCAGTGAGAGATATTCTATCCTCCTTTCTCGCGCGCTTTAACCTAACTGCACTCTTTCCACTTGTGGACAGCGCATATCTAATTCTAGAATGAACAAGTCTGTATATATATATATATATATATATATATATATATATATATATCACATGACAATCTTGCTTTATCATTTCAGACACTGCTTAATGTTTTCTGACACAACAACATTTATGGGACGACCTCCATGAAATTTATCGTCCAAAGAACGCCGTCCAAGTTTGAATTAATTATGCCAACGATATACTATAGTTTTCGATGGTGCTTCATCACCATATAAAGAATTCAGCTCGTTGATGCATTCTTGTTGAGATAATCCAGATTGCTAGATCCCGAAATATAAACGGCTACCCTCGTATTATTAATTTCAAAAAGTAGTGGTAAAATATTTAAAATTAGATATATGTATATTAGAAATAAATTTCTTAAAAGATTTATATTTTTTTAAATACATATAATGCAAATAAAATTCTTTAAATTTTTATTTTAAAATGGAAGTGATTCACGAACATAAACAATGTGTTATCGGAGTTGTGTAAACAGACTACAAATCGTCCTAAAATGCACACTTTGGGGATATGACATTACTTTTTTGCCGAGTGAACATTAGATACTACTGTAATTACACATATTACTTAGTTAAGATGTAAAATATGCAATAATATGCTTTGGAGAAACGAATAATCAACAAATAGGGAATATATTTTATTATTTACTTGCATATACAGTATGTTAGACATAAAAGAGAAAATATGTTAGACATAAAAGAGAAAAAGATTTGTGTACATAGTTATAAATGTAATTTTAATTGTGTGAAATAAGCAACTTCTAATAATTTCAAGAAACTTCGTTGATTCGATTAACTTGCTCCCATAGCAGATAACACCGAACGATTAAGTGCTTCTCCAACAATGTCATTAATTTGCTCAGTAATTGTATCACCCATGAGATCTTCGGTTAGCTCAGCGACCAATTTTTCATACGAACTGCTAATACTGCTACTAAACACCTCAAGTTGTAAAGACCTACAAATGCAAAATTAATAAAAATCGTAAATAGACTTCATAACATATGTAAATGTATATACTCGTAATTGACTGGAAATTGTCTAGTATTAACAGTCATCGTGGGAGTGGCAATTTCAGCTTTATAATCAGCGGTAACACCATACACCCAAACAGCTAATACACCATTCACAGTATCTCCCCTAACGTTCATTTCAAAGTTATAACCCGCCTAAAATCTAAATTGTAGTCCAGATGAAATTAAACCGAAGTTGGAGTAACTTACAACAATGGTTTGGAAACTGATTGGTATAGCTACTTCCATCAAGCTTTCGCCTAAAACATAAGTAATAACGGCATCACCTCTTCTAGAAACGGTGGATAAATCTTGGATAAAGCCATTTGTCAGTTTGAGAGTTCCAGTGTAAGTTATTAGCAGAGGTTTCTGAAATTCAAACGTTTGATTATGCATATATTTCGTTCAAATATGTAGATAACTGCAAGTTGTCTTGACTTTGATATTGAACAATAAAATTGACTGTAAATACATTTTCAAAGGTAAGACAACACTGAATATTGAAAACAGGCCAAAGCTGGAAACAATATTGTCGAGTACAATAAATATATTTAAGACAACAAGAGTAAGTAATGGGTCTTCCAATAGGGACTTCCGAACTTTGACAGTTGATAGGGGCCATATTGTTGAAGCTACATCTACCGATTTGACTGCCATTTATTCAGTCTGTTTTGCCAAATGACCATGGACGGATACAGCGTTCAACAACACGTGCAAATAATAAATTTGTTTTATAAGAATTGGTGTTCTGCTAGGGCAACGTTCCGCGCTTCGCCAATTTTACGGTCGCCATAATTGTCCTACCGAGAGGATTATTCGCAGTGTGGTGGATAAATTTGAGTCCACTGGCTCAATAAACAATGGGCCAACACTCATACGATGACGAAACGCAAGATCTGCCGAACACATCGTCGCTGTCCGTGAGAGTTTGGAGAAGAATCCGAGGCAGTCGATTTCGCTTCGCTCACAAGGACGGCCTTTTGTAGATCACAACTTGGCGAATTTTGCGTCGTGATTTGGACCTGCACCCATACAAAATTCAACTGAGCCCGGGGCTGAAGGTAAACGGCCATAGAATGGGCCCTGGAGCAGTTGGAAACTGACCATAATTTTCATCAAAAGTCATCTTCAGCGATGAGACCCATTTCTGAATGAATGGGTACGTCAACAAACAAAATAGTCGAATTTGGGACGATACCAATCCACATGAGTTCGAATGCATCCTGGAAAAGTCACTGTTTGGTATGAATTTTGGGCCGGCAGCGTCATCGATACATATTCCTTTGAGAACGACGTTGGCCAGGCTATCACCGTCAACGGCGAGCGCTATAGGTTGATGATTACGAATTTCTTTTGTCCTAATTTAGATGATATGGACACCAACGACATGTAATTACAACAGGATGGTGCTACGTACCACACAGCTCATGCCACATTGGACAATCTACACGAGCGATTTGAGGGCATAGTCATCTCACGTGGAGGTGATGTGAACTGGCTACTGAGATCGTGCGATTTGACGCCGTTAGATTTTGTCTTCTAGAGTTTTCTTAAGTCGCAAGTTTATGCGAGTAAGCCATAAACCCTCAAAGCCAACATAACCCATGCCATCCTCAGATTCAGCTTAATTTATGCGCCAGAGTCATCGAAAATTGGACATTTTGGATGCATGCCATCCAGCGAAGCCGCGGCGAACATTTACACGACGTTATATTCCATACATAATGGCATCGATAGACCTTTCAAACGAATAAAATATTTCGATGATATCTCACATACACTTTGTTTTATTTAAATTAAAAATAGGAAGCGCTTAACGAAAGACCGGTTAATTTTTTACAAATAATTTTGTTCACATACGTAATTTGAAAGTCATATAATGGCAATTAAAAGATTGAGTTATGTTATGCAGTAGCCTGAGGGTAAAAAGGCTCTGTCACGCTAGAAACATGTAGCCTTAAATTATTTTATACACAGAAAAATTTCGTCTGAGGTTTTGGTATTCCTAAGAAACAATAAGTACACTCTAATAATGTCCTAGAAAAGCTTTGGTGCTCAAAGTAGATATTAAAAGATTTTTTTGTTAATACTATAGTTCTGAAAGACAAACTCGAAGTCTTATTAGAAAAATTAGTCAATCACTTTCCAATTTGTCCGAAAACCGAACACAGTATCGAAGACATTTCTTAAATTCCATTGCTATGAAGGGTGGGGAGTGCCTTGGTAATAACAGCGACACAAGAGTTTCATTTGCAAAAATCAATAGTTGTTCCCGAAGGGCAAACTACCAATGGAATTTTCCCTGAGTATTCTAGAATGTCGAGACTAGAATTCTAGAAGACATCATTCAGCAAGTAAGTAAATGACGAGAAGACAAGTATATTTGTTTAAATACCTAGCCTACATAGCAGCTTTCCATCAAACTGATAGTATTATTAAAAAGTGGCCCTGAAAATATGGGGGGAGAACCTTTTTAAAATATTAAATTATTAATATTTTGGTAAAATTCATTTATTTTATTCAAAGTAGTCGCTTTCGGCTTCAATACAACCTTTTGTAAGGTCAATTAATATGTGGAATGAATTTTTAAGTTCATCTTAGAGATGTCTTTCAGGATCGCTGCCGACGCCTTTTTAATGGCTTCGACGTTAGCATAAAGCTGTCCTTTCATCGGCAAATGTCCGGTGAATACGGTGAACGGTTGATAGTTAAAATGTCATTTGTAGTTAGAAAAAGTCAGTGATAAGAGATAGTGCATTATCATGAAACAAACGCTAGCTACCATTTTCACGATATTGAGGGCGCACACGACGAATACGCGTCAAAGGACGCTTCATAACACCAAGATAATATACAGCATTGACTGTTTCACTAGTTGGTACAAACTATGCCTTTCGAATCATAAAAACAAATCAAAGTTGTCTTGACTTTTTCGGTCTGTCTTCGCTTGGATGCTTCCATTCAGAGTTTCGACGCTTGGTCTCTGGATCATATTGAAAATAACACGTCTCATCGCCAGTTACAAAAGAATACCTGAAGTTTTGGTCCTTCTTTGAGTCTTTAATCATGTCTGTACAAAGTTGAATTCAGTTAGCTCGTGTGGTACAAACCTTGCTGCTTTTCTTTGCGACAGGTTTTGTATATGTACAAAGAATAATGAGGTGAAATTGAATTAGTTAAACAGTGAAACCTTCATTGTTGTAACAATTTAAAAATTATGTAATGTCAATAAATTTGAGCACTTTCAACATATTTTTAAGAACGTATGTTTATGGTAACCTTGAAATAATTTACTGGATTGTTTTCCAATACTTTTGACAATTAGATAAAGGCTTTTTCGACGTTATTAATTATAACAAACGTATATTATAGATAATAGTAGAAGTGATAATAATCAATAATTTAAAATGATTTACTTGTATTCTAAGATATTGATCAAATGTAATATATTTTTAATAAAGAAATCTGTGTAATTCTAGGCAATTAACTAAGATAAACAATAGAGAAACTTTTATATCAAATGATTCACATAAAAGGTAATCTATCATCTAAAAACAAATACTTGTAGCACTGTAATGTATATATGTATTTTTAAAAAAAAAACAATATGTTCAAATACTTAAGAAAATATATTTTTATCGTTTGATGATTCATACTTTAATTTAGTTGTTTGAACTGATATCAACTTTCATAAAACCTTACTCAAAACACTTATTAAATAGATTTATTTTACACATTTGTTGATAACTAAGATAATTTTTTTTCACTTTGCATATGGATCATATTTTCTAAAATTTATCTATCATAAATAAAATTGGTAATTCAACTCATTTAGACTCTGTCATCAATGGAAGAGATGTTTGGAGAATGCTTGACGGGATTTTAAAGTAAACGGTTATCTTGTATGTTCCCACATTTTTCAGTTTTGAAAAACCGACTCTTCTTTCACGTTTTTCGAAAATATTTGTCACGAAATAGATTTCTACCTATTTTAAGATGATTACACTTTATTACTTTAGACGCATTTCTAGATGATCACCAAGAAAATATTATGTATGTGATAGATTTTTTAGTACAAAAATGACATTTACTTCCAAAAGGAGAAACGTTATAGCAATTTCATGGAACAACCGGAGAAGATAAAGAATCAGACTTGATCAAGTTGTGCAAAATACCTTTGAAAATTCATTAGCAAACGCTTCAACAATATCGTTTGTATTCGAAATTCCTCTAACACACAACCTGGTATTTATGATATGTCATCTTTGTTGCCTTTGTAATTTCAAAAGTCTTGAATTAAAAGTAATTTGACTTTCGACTGCGGTAACACACCTAATCCATTTTAAAAATGACATAATCCTAATTTAGTTAATTTGGTTGGATTTCGTCCGTATGAGAATAGACATTTTTGTAATATGGTACGTGTTTCAAATAATGGAGCGTCAGTAGTACAATAAATCACAAATAGAACTTAGAGAATAGCCGTTTATATTTCGGGAACTGGCAACACTGTTAGTGTTGCCTCCAATCTGATGATTGCATCGTGAAATTTGTTGTTTTTGACAATATATTTGACAGTAACTTCAAATTTTATGTCAGCGAAAAAATGGAATTAACTCGCGAACATTTTCGTGCAATTATTTTTCATAACTTTCGGCGTGGATTATCTCAACAAGAATGCATCGACGAGCTGAATTTTTTATAAGGTAATGAAGCACCATAGAAAACTGCAGAATATCGTTAGTATACTGCATTCGAATTTGGACGGCGTTCTTTGGACGATGAATTTCATGAAGGTCGTCCCACAAATGTTGTTGTGTCGGAAAACATTAATACAGTGTCTGTATTGATAATTCAAGACCGTCATGTGACATACCGTGAGATCGAGGCATCTCTAGGTATTAGTATCACTAACGTGCATAAGACCCTGCATGGACATATAGCCGTTAAGAGGCTATGTTCACACTAGGTCCCACATAATTTGACAACCGCTCAAAAAGGAATCACGTCGATTGGTGCCAAAAATACACATAAAATATAATGGCGGTGTTTCAAAGAACATTTATAAAGTCGTCACAGGTGATGAATCTTGAATCTATACGTATGAGCCCGATAGTAAACAGCAGTCGACTGTGTGGGTATTCCAAGATGAGCCAAAACCAACAAAAGTTGTTCGCGCTCGAAGCACATCAAAACAAGTGGCCGCCTGTTTTTTGGGAAAAACCGGTCATGTTGCAACCGTGCCTTTAGAGAGTTGTAGAACGGTCAATTCCGGTTTTTGAAGGAATAAGGAAAACAAACCGAAAACGACAGATCGTTCTCCATAAGATAATTCGTGCTCTCACAGGTCGGTTTAAACAATTGAATATTTGACCGGGCAAAATATTGAATTTATGAGCCATCCACCGTACAGCCCTGATCTAGCACCCTGTGATTTCTTCTTGTTCCCACACGTTAAGAATTAATTTCGCGGTCAACGGTTTTCTACGCCGTAAGAGACAGTTGAGGCATTCAAAATTCATATTTTGGAGATAACGTCTTCACAGTGACAGCTATGCTTTTCGGATTGGTTTAAACGAATGCAAAAGTGCATTGTTTTTCAAGGAGAATATTTTGAAAAGTAATAAAACTATTTTCGATAATAAATTTTTTTTTGTTTGCCATTCCCGATATATAAACGGCTACACTCGTATAAAGGATGGTATACTTATTGCTGATTTCAGGACTATTGATTTCAATGACTTCAAAACATACATTTTACAATAAATATGCAAATAATGTTATAGTATCTATAAAATAAACAATTAATATATTCGGAAGTTATATTGCAATATACTAAAAATTTTGAATATAAATTAAGTTTACTTACGTATTCGAAAGTAATTTCACGGTCACCTAAGTCCGCTGGATCACCATTGCCCATAAAAAGTTGTTCGGCGACTGAATTTATTATACTGTCAGCGCCAGCATTAAAATCAATTTTTCCATCCCTTGTTCTGAAAAGACAGTTTTAGATATGACTTTAAGATAGCTAAAGTACTTTAACAAACTCTTTTGATATTTGAATGGTTTCAGTTGCACCAGCTAATTTTTCAGCATCAATAATATGCTTCGTCTCTGCATGGGAAATTGATATTATTTTAATTTGCTCATGACGACTCTCTTCAAAAGTTACATCAGCTGAAGACAAAAATATGTTTCCAACCAAAAACACTAATGCTAAGATATATTTCATGTTGGTGATAGTTGATTATCTACTCTAATGTGCAGTGTTATTATAGTTACGTTTTTATGGAAAGATAAGATTCTTGATAAAATTACTTTGTCTGATTGGTTATGATTCTAACGTCTGCAAATCTAATTAATTGTATATTTTTTTATTCAATGAATAAGAACCGAAAAATATAGAGCTAAGAAAATAGCCCTATATCTATCGACATTCAACGTCTTCATAATTTAATAATATTTATGTAAAACAAGTTACTTTATTCATTCTTAATTATTCAATGAAGTACTGAGATAGATACCGAAAAACCGATTTCAATTTGAGAATAATGAATATCCATTTAACTACTTACTAATTATAAAATTTTTATATTTAAAACAATTGTGGACTCATTCTAAATTGTTACATAGATTAAGAAGCATTTATAAAATTATTATTATTATCACCTTTACATATACAGGGTGAGTTAGAAGGATCGCATCAAATTCCAAATTTTGTATGTAGAAATTTTGAATTTAAAAAATGCTGAAATATTATCCGTTTTCAAGTTACAGTGTCATAACATAATTCCCCCACGTTGTTCTAATCATTGCGTTCTTGTAATAAATGTTTAAAAAATATCGCCATTAACTTTTAGACATTTTGTGCCTCATTTACGTAGGGCTCCCGTTGCTCTTCTGATTGATTCATATATTTCTTTAATATCAGATGCATTTCTAATACGTCGAATTAGAACATTTCGAGTGTCGACTTTTATTTTGTAGATAAGATTTCAAAACCAGTCCCCTGTTGCGAGTATTATTAATGTCGTCGCTGATGAACTTTGCTTCATCGGTAGAACTATATACTAAGAAATTCGAGCATTAGCACTCATCCACCAACAAAATTGCTTGTTTAATGTTTGAATTGTAGATAGTATAAACGCTGTAGTTGGTATAGATCAAGTATGGGTAGCCTTCGGCATGTTGTGGGCCAAACTTTAATGTGCAAATACGTTCGCGTTCAGGTTTCCCTGGAGCGGTCGTTTGAGTTTGCTGAATAGCCAGAAGTCACACGGAGCTAAATCAGGCGAATACGGTGATTGCGGCACGATATTGGTTGAAAATTTGGCGAAAAACTCAAGAAGAATTAATGCAGTATGCGACGGTGCATTATCGTGGTGCAAAAACCAAGAGTTGTCGGCCCATAATTCTGGCCTCTTCTTACGAATAGCAATGCGCAAACGACGCATAACACTCAAATAGTATTCTTTGTTGATAGTTTGGCCGGTCCGAAGGAATTCGAAGTGCACCACACCTCGATAATCGAAGAAAACTGTCAACATAACTTTGATTTTTGACTTGCTTTGACGTGGTTTTTTGGGCTTCGGCTCACCTTTGATACGATATTCGGCCAATTGATCGTCTGTTTCCGGGTCATAAGCATAGATCCAAGTCTCATTTCCAGTTATGATGCCTTTCATTTCGTCTTGATAGTCGGAAAGCATTGTTTCACAGACGTCAACGCGATGCTGTTTTTTGAAAAAATTGAGTGGTTTTGGAACAAATCGTGCTTTCACTTTTCTTAGGCCCAAATGATCTTTCGAAATGGTTTCACTGATCCTTCCAATATTCCAACGATGCCAGTAAGGTCTCTGACTGTTAATCGCCGATTCTCAAGCACCAATTCCTTGATTCTATTGACGTGTTGATCATCAGTTGATGTTGATGGCCATCCTGGATGTGGTTCGTCATCAACGCGTTCTCGACCCTCTTTGAATAATTTGTACCAATCTAAAACACTTGCTCGCGACAAACAATTATCACCGAAGGCCTTTTGCAACATTTTGAACTTTTCGGCACCAGAAATTTGATTCCGTACACAAAATTTAATGAAACTTCTTTGTTGAATAATTTCACTCATTGTAAAAATCGCCGAATGCACTTTTTGTACTTCAGAAAGACAAGCGTATACTAAACACTAATGATTATTTTGATGTGATATTTGGCACAGATGTCACTGACAGTCCTACCAACCTAGAAAAAAAATATTTCGACGAATGAGTTTTCGCGCGAAATTTAAATTAATAAGTCTTACTATTTTTTGTCCAGAGTAGTATACTCTGTGCGGATTATTCTCGTTTGAGGAATACCCTCTGAATAAACTCCTTCTGAACTAATCGTTGGAGTTTTTTCTCTAAATGAAGAATATTTTCAACTTCATCTAAACCATCTTGATTTGAGGCTCAGATTTTATGTTAGCATTGGGAAGCATTTCAGATCTCTCACAGTTTATTGAAGACTTTGATAAATTTTTATCAGGAGTTCTCTGGTATTGAAACTGTTCCCTTTACAAAAACTATAAACAAATACCATATTTGCATCCTCGAAATCTGAATAAGTCTTTGTCATTTAGTAACCCTTTCTTCAATATTATCTCAGTATATACATATACTGACATTGACATACTGGCTTTAGTTTAAAACGCAGTTATTTGTAAACAAGCGAAAATATCAATGTTTATTGCACGAACTCTACGATTTCTTCATCTTTCTTCAATTCTCTATGAAAACAGCCCATTTTTTTTGTTGTTGGCCATCTGTTTTGCTTTTGCAAATGAAATGGAAAGGAAATAATGTTTCCTCTCCATTTAAAATTTCAACAACGCTATTGTTTCATGTGGTTCTGCGTCTCTCTCTTCTCTTCTTTCATATTTTCTTGGCTTCCAATATAATTTTAATTTACTTGCTTTTATCCATTCTAATAAAACGTTCCACCATTTACGTTTCTTTTCTTCCACTGTATATTTCAGTGATTTTAGTTTAAGTTCTTTTCTAATATCTTCGTATTTTTTCTAACTTTTTAATTTTTTTATTTGAACTTTTCGAAAATGCCTGATTTGAACCGTCTGCGGTCTCTTTTATTGTCGTATAAATTATTATGTACACTCCTAAGTCGGCATTTATATTGTTTGTAGACTTCAGCATCCATTTATGTAGCTTTTTCGTTTTGTTTTAACTTTCTTTAATGACCTCGACTAGCAGACATATAAACAATGAAGGATGCAACACATCGCCTTGTTTCTCTCCCACTTTATTTATAAATATGCGCCATGTTACGTTCTAACTTTGTTTTCAATATTTCGGCAAGTTAAAATTATGAGAAAAACACGATCTTTCGGGCTATTATACTTTCTTATTATGCAGACAAAAAGGGCAAATTGTTTACCATTGTTTGCGTGAAGTTGATTCATTTTTTTAAGTTTACTAATTTTTAAACATTCTGATAAATTTAATTTATGTTATTTGTTTTCTACATGCATTACTTTACTTATATTCGTAAATCGACGTTTTTGTTATACTGCGTGTTTCAAAAAGAATATACGTATTACAAAGTATTATTTCGTCCAAAATATCGATCGCTGCGCCTCGGTTCTGCTATTGAAAAAGAGAAACGGATACATAGTCTAGTTTATTTAATAGCCGCTAGATGTCAGTTGTCTTCTGTTTTTCTTGGTAACCGTCATACGTTTAAAATGGCTACTGCGCAGCAGAAATCATTTTGTGTTCTCGAGTTTGCGAAATGCAATTCCGTGATTACAATGCAAAGACGCGTCAGGTCGAGCTACCAAATTGATCCTCCGAATGGGTGGAACATTCGCAGATGGTATCGATAGTTTGCAGATACAGGATATGTATGTAAAGGAAAGAGTCCTGGCCGCCCTCGTGTTTCTGAAGAAACTGTTGCACGAATTTAAACTGCTTTCCAACGTAATCCTTCAAAATCAACTCGTCGTGCCAGTCGGGAGTTACAACTGCCTACAACAACAATTTGGCGTGTTTTGAGACGTCGGTTGGTTATGAAGCCGTACAAGTTACAGTTGTTACAAGCTCTGCGTCCTGATGACAAACGGAAACGTGTGGCATTTTGTAACGAGATTCATGATGCTATTGACAATGATAACACTTTCGCACAACGCATCGTGTTCAGTGATGAAGCGACTTCCCATGTTAATAGTCTGATAAACCAACACATGTTCGAATTTGGGGTCTGCAGAACTCAAATGCAGCCATTTAACATGTACGAGATTCGCCTAAAGCCAATGTGTTTTTGCGATATCCCGAACATCTGTTTACGGCCCATTCTTCTTTGATGGAAACACGGTCAACGGTCAGCAGTATTTCGCTATGTTACAAAACTGATTGTTTCCGAAGCTGCATGGAGACAATTTCATTTTTCAACAAGACGGCGCACCCCCTCACTGGAGCCGCCAAGTGCGTGAATATATGAATGAAACTCAACCGAACCAATGGATTGGTCGTCAAGGAGCTGTGATTTCTTCCTGTGGGGTTTCGTTAACGACAACGTTAATGTACCACCACTCCCACAGAACCTGGAAGAGTTGAAGAACCGGATCCGTACTACCATAACATCAGTGACGAAGGACATGCTTGCCCTAGTATGGGAGGAATTTGAGTATCGATATGATATTGTCCATGTCACTGATGGAGGACATATTGAGCATCTGTAATCTGAACTTGAGAGGTTCGTAAATATGTGTGTAAAGTTTCATATTCGTATGTCTTAAAGTTTAATAAATATATGCATTCGAAATACGTATATCGAAATACACCCTGTACTATATTTATTAAACGATTGATGAAAGAAGAATCCGTTCTTTTGTATTTACGCACGAGTTACTATGTTCTAATAAACAAATAAGCGAACATTTTAACAGCCTTTATGTTTATTAATATTAGTTATCAATATTAATATTAGCTATCAATATATCATCAGCAAAGTCGAATCAATTCAAAACTACAAATTTCAAATTAAAATTTTGTAGTGATCTAAAACATACATTGCAATGATTTTAAGTAGCTTGTCTTTATGACAGCGTTGAGGAAATGTAGATATATGCTGGTATAAACAGCGATTCACAGACAAAATCGTACGATGGTTACTAGAATCATTTTTCTACTTCTACTAAAAAATTCCTAAAAATATTCGAAATCAAATAAGATCTAAATTTTAAAAAAATACAAGCCGCAGCTAAAACGGTACGGTATCAATTTTATTGGAAAATATTAGTTAAAGCGAGGAATTTTCTGAAGCTTCATAACGAAAAGTATAATTGCAACGATTATTGATAAACCGAAAAATACAGAGCAATACATAATTGAAAAATATATAAAACACTATGAAATAAGTCATTAAAAACGTCAAATAGAAAGTTGTCTATTAGGAACGAATTAGGGCTATTTTAGAAAGTAAATCGGATCGTAAAATTTATCAATATCCCAACTACCCTTACAAAAGTGTTTTCGGTAGATAATAGATTCTGTATATATTTGGGTTAATGTTTAGAAGATATTTTTTAACAACGTGTGGCTTGTTTCAGTCAAATTCTTATAAATAATACTATAATTTTATACGCAATTTTCTTGCTCTATTAACAGTATTATTTTATCTACACATAAAATATGTGCACATGGTTTCGTTTTAATAAATGTGTCCTTTTTAAGATTTAAATGTCTAAATATATTTTAGCTATAATCTAAATAAGATCTGCGAGTATCTATTGAAGTAAATGCGTTTAATTTTTAGAGTCAACAGATGTAAGTTGTTATCAGATAAACTACAATTAATAAAATCAATTCAGGATCTTCGACGTTCTTTTAATACCTCTAATAGAGAAGATGCTTTGATAAGGCGTTTAAAAATGTTAATAATATAAACACAGATATGTTGTTTTGTAATAAATCTATACTAACAGGTGTTATAGTCAATATTAAATAAGCCAAGTAGTCAAATCAATCTATGATCTTTTGAAATGGTACCAATAGATGGAATCAAATAGGTAAAATGCTAAAAATTATTGATATTTTAAATATAGACACGTTATTTTATGATGAATCTACGCTTATAGTTATGTTATTAATATTTTGCATAACTCGAAATTGATAATAATCATGTGTTGGGCATGCTAATATGAAATATAGATGCAAAAATACATCTTTTGTAAAAGCAGAGAGTACGAACGGCCACACTTTAAAAGTTTAGAGCAGGGGACGAACAAATAAATTTGTAAGCTGCAAAAAAAGAAACTTAACTATTTGATAAACCGGAGTAGTCTTCCCAAGACGCAGCTGTCAGCTAGCCCAAACGGAGACGGTCATGTTGGTTACTTAGTAAATGGAAACTAATAATAATCAAGCGCGCAACCTCGGGGTTATATATTAACCTTAGTGATTAAGCGCGTAACCTTGTTTTGAAAAAAGCGACATCCTGTACATAAGTAGGTGGGAGAGTAAGAAAGAATCTCGTACCTGTCTCGAGACCTTATAAAAATCTATAACAAAACAATATAAAATAACAACTAAGTATATGTAATTAAAACAGAAAAAGCAGTACACAGTGAAATGATTAAATTTTAAGAATAACTGTCTTAACGAAAATGCAAGTTACAGAATTATTATTATTATTATAAATTGAATTAAAAAAGTAACTAATCCGGACACCAGTTAAGATTTGAAGTTTACTGAAATGTCTTACTACAAGAAAAGAAAAAAATTAACAATATTTAAATAATCTTCCCCGAAACGGTCCTAGTTTCGTTTACATCAACTGTATTTACATGAAATAAGACAATCTTCTAGAAATGTCTAAAATGCTAGCCTATTCTATGTCACAGGTGACATCTAATTTTCATTGCTAAAAAGAAAAGAACTAAAAGCGAAAATTATAATAAATAGTATGCTAAAATTAATAAGGGAGTGTTAAAAATCTCCAATAAATGTGAATTTATATATATATATATATATATATATATATATATATATATATATATATATATATATATATATATATTATAATGATTACATTACATTATAAAATACAAAATATTTAATTATATTTACTTAAAATTATTTAATATTTATACATTGAAACAACAAAAATCTTTATATTAATGTAGTATAATAATTACAATTCACGTAATAGAATATCTATTAAAAATAATGTTAAATAGTTCCTTAAATTGTAGTCATATTATTTAAAGATTTTTATTATTTATAATTTAATTAAATTATAGTATCATTTTGTTCAAAATTTATTAAATTAACAAAATTTATTGCTTAATATAATTGTCTAATTAATAACTCATATGTCAAATACACAATCTATTAAATGTTAAGAATATATATCAGGTGCGCAATTAAGTTCTGGCTGTTTTTTTAATGAAAATGCAACTTTATTGTGAAAAAATGTTTACAAACGAATCATTCAAAATATTGCCCATCGCTAGCGACAACTTTTTCCAATCTTTCTGGCAGAGCTCGATTACCGTCACGGTAGAAGTGTTCGTTTTTTTGAGGCTATACACGAATCAAGCTATTTTGAGATGTCTTCATATCAGCGGAACTGATGATTAGCCAGACCATGTCCCATCGAAAGGAACAAGTAATAATCGGACGGCGCAATATGTGGGGAATATGGTGGGTGGAGTAGGACCTCCCATTTGAGCGTTTCTAAGTAGGTTTTAACGGGTTTGGCAACGTGAGGCCGAGCGTTGTCATGCTGTAGAATCACTTTTTCGTGCCTCTGCTCGTATTGTGGCCGCTTTTCGCGCAGTGCTCGGCTCAATCGCATCAATTGAGTTCGACACCGTTCCCCAGTGATGGTTTCGTTCGGTTTCAACAGCTCATAATAAATAATATCGCCCTGGTCCCACCAAATACACAGCAAAACCTTCGCAGCGTGAATATTCGGCCGAACCGACGACGTAGAAGCATGACCGGGCAGTCCCCATGATTTTGTTCTCTTTGGGTTGCTGTAATGAATCCATTTTTCATCACTCGTAACGATGCGATGAAGAAAACTCTTCCTTTTTTTGCCGCTGGAGCAGTTGTTCACAGGCGAAAAAACGACGCTCAACGTCTCTTGGCTTCAAATAAGGAACCCAAGTTCCTTGTTTTTTAATCATTCCCAGCGCATGCAATCGGAAAATGGCTTAGCGGGTAACTCCTAGTGCTGAAGCAAACTCTTTTTGCGTTTGGCACGGATCCTCATCGAGTAATGCCTCCAATTCAGCGTCTTCAAAGGTTTTTGGTCTTCCTTCACGCGAACGGTCATCAACATCCAAATCACCGTCTTTGAAGCGACAAAACCAATCACGGCACGTTGTTTCACTTAGAGCAGCATCTCCGTAAACTTTTTGGAGTTCTCGATGCGCTTCAGCCGCCGTTTTCTTCGAATGAAAGAAGAAAAGCAACACTTCCCGCAAATGACGATTATTTGGCACAATATCACACAAATTTTCTCACAACCAAAAGTATATGACGCAAAAACAAAGTCACTAATGTGTCAATGCGGTTTGTTTAACATATATCTAAGCTTAGTTCATGACGTTTTGGTTATGTCACAATCGACCAGCACTTACTACTGGAGCCATCTCTTGAAAAACAGCGAGAACTTAGTTGCGCACCTAATATATTACAAAAAGCACGAGATTATAATAACATTAATAGTTAACCTAAAATTTATGTTATATGTTAATATTTATATCAAATTCTCAACTAAAATACAAAGTGTATTGTTTATAAAAAGGAATCATAGCTTTGGAAAGAAAAGCAAAATAGAAAAGAGAACGTTGATAGAATTTTAAAATTTATATAAATATGCAGTCAGAAAAATGTATACTCTCGTTGAATTTATTATAAATTATTTATTAAATGTAAATAGTTCAATAGTATGAATATATGAATAAATCCCAACGTTTATATGGTTCTAGAAACATATTACCTCAGAAGCATTTATGTCATTGTGCGTGGCCCAATTGTGAATTAAACTGATTAAACCGAAGAATGAATAATTATTATTGTATTTAAGTCCGAGGAATCACATTCCTGAGATTAGATGTTTATCAGGTATTAATATTTACTTATAATCAGTGTCAATATGATCCAGATATTCTTCAAAATCCTGAAAATTTTGCTATTCTAAGATATTTAAGATATTTGCATCATGGGAAACATCAAAATATATCAAACGATCTCATGTAAATACAAAAGGTACCTGAACAATAATACAAAGAATTCGATTTCAAATATACATATATTAAACTGTGCTAATTAAGTATGTACATATATATATGGGTTGCCGTTTGCCAAGTAAAAAGTGTTCGTCTGTTATTTATCGTGAAAATATGGATAGGCGAATACGCACTTCGATCTTTCGTTCGTTTAGATGAAAGAGGGAGGTAATGCTTTTTCATATATTAATTCACTTAATGAAGATAGGTACTTAAAAATACTCGTTTTTTAAACAAAAAGAGACCTAGTACTATTTATCATCAAATTAAATAATATGTACTTGCTTAATTTATTATATAAATAAATATGTATATATTTATTATACTTATAAAGATGTATTGATTTAACCTTAAAGTCGAATTTTAAAAAAGTAGTTAAATGTTTTGATTAAAAAAATATAAACGTAATCAAAGTTTACTTACCCTAGAAAGTTATAATATATTAATTTCTTCACAGTTTTTCTTAATATATAATTATAACATTTTAGTATTTAATAGGTTTTATATTAATTTATTAAAATTTTTATAGGTATTTTATTTAAAGTTCAAATTAATATTAATAGTTTGTGTTATAAAATAAGTAATAAATATATGTTCAAACAATTCTTAATCTCATATACCACCAGAGACAGAATATATGCTAGCCGAGCTATATATCTATATCTATTATATATACATATATATATATATATATATATATATATATATATTACTTTGTGTTTATAGAAGTAAATATTTACATAATTTAATTAGTTTTCCAAATTTTCTTGGTTATTAATTAATTATTATTATTATTACCCTTCCATTAATTGAAGCAAAACGTGGAACAAAAGAGTGCATAACCTTTCCAATATAGACATACATATAGATGCAGGAGGGACTGTTTTTTCCATTCCTGACTTGAAGGCAATTTCCGAGCTTTGTGACCTACATATTAACCTCATGTAAATTACGGGTTACGTAAATATCTACAAGAATATTACTGGAAAAACTACGACAAATTGGTACTATAAAACAAAATTGTGACTAGTATCTAGCACCCTAAAATTATGCAACAAAACACGCACTTAGTAATACATATATACATATATATATTTGTGTGTGTGTGTGTGTGTATAATATTTAGCCAGACGATAACATACAACAAATACAGCTCAAAGAAGATACCAGAAAGCAAAAGTAGAAAAATTTAGGATTACGATATCACCACAAGCAAAATCATACAGGATAGCAGAACAGATCTACTACTAATAAACAAAGATGCTCCTAAAATCTTTGATATATTTTGCAATACCGACGACTTCAAATTAACAAGCAATATAACTAAAATATGAAACTATACAGATTCAGAAGTAGAGGTAAAGCAACAGAGGCGTATAAATAGTTTAATAGTCTTTCAGCGAAAATATCGACAGCCCTCAAAACCAACGTCGAGGAGATAGAATTATAAAAATCTGGACATAGTGGTGACACAAGCAATAACATTAAATAACGTAATATAGGATTTTTCTCTTTTTCTTTAATGACACATTTTGTTTGGAAAATAAAATAAAATGTAATGAAAAACTGTAGATCAATTTTAGTTCGACGCATACTACAGTTAATACAATAATTGATGAAAAACAATACCATTTCTGTCAGCGCTGACAGAAATGAGTTCAATGTATCCAAAAGTCCATTATCTTTTTACATAAATTGGATCGAATATCAACAACAACGCGGTCAATGTTGCTTTTTCGTTGGCGTAAACCAACGGCTTAACATAACCTCATAGAAAGAAGTCAATTGACAGGCCCACTAAAAATAATCGATTCAGCAAACTTCTTTTTCAGTAAGTGAACTGTTTAATTGTCAATGTAGTAAGTGGCGTCATCTTGCCCAAACTATATATCATCCAAGTCTAGAGCATATAATTGGGGCTAAAAGAAACCAATTAGCAGTGAGTGATAGCGAGTTCCATTCACAGCAACGTGGTTATCAACATAATTGAAAAAAGTAAAATCTAACGATTCCTCCAGCATGAAATGCATACCTTGTAGCTTCCTTCTGTCTATATTTATATTACTTTCCTCTGCCTTCCATTATTGCTTCTGCTTCATGACTAATTCGTTTTTAAGTTTCGGGCAGTATTTTGTTTAACCTTCTCTTATTGATTTCATAATTTTGTTATTCAAGGCGTCAATTTTTGAACCTGATGCAGTTTTGGTTTTTAAGGTATCTAATAAATTGTTGACAATTTTCAACGTTTTCCGGATCATTCTAGTTTGCCCATGGTTTGGATCAGCCTGTATTTTCATGATGAGTGTTAAAAATTTTATCATTTCATATTTAGATGAGAATATAATAAAAGAAGTCTAATGTAAATTATAAAAAAATAGGATATTATTTTATGTTCTATTAATAATGTTTATTCCTTTTTAAAGGAGAATTAAAACATCGTATTATTGTAACGGGTGTTTTTATAAGAACCTGAGAACTTTAAATGATAATACAAGACAAAAATATTGTTGGAATGAAATTTTTTTTATTATGATCTGGTAGATAATTTCATGGCATTTATTTTTTAAACATGATTTCCGGTATATATCCGCCGCGGCTACGAATTACATGATCCATTCGATCAGTCCAATTTTTGACTACTTTTTCCAATAAATCTGACCGTATGACGTCAATGGTGGCTTGGATATTGGCTTCCAATACTTCAAATGTTGCTGGTTTGTCGGCA
Source organism: Dermolepida albohirtum (assembly GCA_031893035.1). NCBI lineage: Eukaryota > Metazoa > Arthropoda > Insecta > Coleoptera > Scarabaeidae > Dermolepida > Dermolepida albohirtum. The sequence continues at coordinate 789,057 of JAVIWB010001079.1, forward strand.
TAAACCAATGACTTAACATAGCCCCATAAAAAGTAATCCAGAGGCGTTATATCGCACGAACGAGGAGGCCAGTGAACAGGACCACTTCTGGAAATAAAGTTGTCACCAAATTGATTTTGCGATAAATCGATTATTAAGCGCAGTGTATGGCAAGTTGCGTCGTCATGTTGGAACCAAATGTCGTCGATGTTTAGTGGATTCATTTTTGGGAACGAAAATTCAGTCAGCATGGCTCGATAGCGCTCGCCATTCACCATAACGGCAGCTTCCTCATTTCGAAAGAAATAAGGACCGATGATACCGCCAGCGTGTAAGCCGCACCAAACGGTCAATTTTAATGCATGTAATGGTGATTCGTTAACGGCTTGAGGATTGTCTTCGCTTCAAATGCGGCAATTTTGCTTATTGACGTAGCCATTTAACCAGAAATGAGCTTCATCACTAAACACAATTCTTTGATAAAAATGCTCACCTTCGGCCAGTTTCAAATAAGTCCAATCAGCAAAAATGCGACGCAAACGATGGTCATTCAATTCTTGCACGAGCTGTATTTGATAGACACGTAAGCCAAGATCCTTACATAAAATTTTCCACGTAGCCGAAGGACAAAAGCCAATAAGTTGAGAACGACGACGAATCTACATTTCGGTGTCTTCTTCAATACTTTGCACTACAGCAGCAATATTCTCTTCGGCAAGCACATTTCCTTGTCTTGTTTATGGTCTCGAAGAGAAGAGTAAAATTAGTGCGAAAACGATCAATAACTGCTCGAGTTGCTTGCTCACTAGGCCGATTATGTTGACCGATGGAGATGGACGAAGTGCTTATGAACTTCAGGAATAGATTTATTTTTTTAAAGTAAATTTCCACAATTTGGAAGCGTTGTTCTGGCATTAGACGATTCATGATGACTTGCCAAACCTTACTGAATAGAAACGTCGACACAGTTTGACATTATCTGCTGTCAAACCATAGTTATCGATATCAATAGTTCTCATACAGCTTAAAAAACACCCATTATATACATATTGCTATAAATTTTAATTTTATATATATATATATATATATATATATATATATATATATATATATAAAACATGCATTATGTAACGACAATCAAATGTGAAAGAAAATATGGTGTGGTACTAAAGTTACACATAATACACATATATTCGTGAATTCACTACGTAAAAGGTTTAGAATTCTGAATAAAAACATTACATCTATGTAAGTATACGGAGATTGATTAGCAAAAACGAAATTACATTTAATCTTGATAATTTCACGTTTTAAATTAGTGGTTGTACATATGTTTTGTAAGTACCAGATTTTATTTTTACCATACGTTCAGTTGACTACATTAAAATACTATAATATTAGATTGAAACTGATAATTATTTAATTCCTGTGAACATCATTTATAATGAATATGACTATTCGAAACTTTTACTAAGTACTTCATTTATTTCGGCATTTCGATGTAACTTTTGCAACTCCCTAATTAAGAAAAAATACTTTTTCAAACTTCTTTTCTCTTTATCGATAGCTATAAAGTAAACCTCAAATTATAAATTTTATTATTTATGAATTAAGATAACAATACAGTTTGCAACAATTGCTATTCAGCAATCAGTTAGTAATTAATCCACGTTGAGCATGGATTTCATAGCAGCGCTTAAATAACCACCGACAATAGCTTCAGCATATTCAATGACTACATCATTAATTAGATCCGTGGTCAAGTCTGTTATCAATCTTCTATATGCACTGCTTAATCCAGAACCAAATAAATCAATATTTGCAGAACTAAAAACATAAATTAATGAAATTTTATCTCAAAAATATAGATTCTAATAGTTTACCCGATATCAATCACGAATGACTTGGTTTCTATTTTTCCGGCTCGTAAATCGACTTCCACATCATAAGTACCTACCTTATCCGATACCCAAGAAAACAGTACACCCTCAGCGGTATCGCGTCTCACATTCATTAGGAAGTTGTAACTTGCCTAATTTGTATAATAAACATGTTAAAACTTGACACATTTTGTGACACGTTATGCTTACTATAATGTTTGTAAAACCAAGTGGTATAGAAATACGAAGCCTTCTAGAACCGTGTGATACCACAGTTGCATCAGCGCTTCTTCTAACAGTCGACAGATCCTGTAATCTACCAACAGTTAAGTTAAGAGTACCGGTGTAGGTTATCAGTAAGGGTCTCTGAAACAAAATAAGCTTCTGAGTGTGTTAAAATAAGAATTACTTTTTTAAAGTAAAATATATTTATAACTATAATAAACATTAGATCCCGTGGATATGAAATGCAGAATTCCCTCCATAGAAATAGTGCGCAATATTCTACGATATTGGTGATAAAAGAAATTCATAACGTGAATAAGCTTGTTTTTGTACATTGTGAAATTAACATATATTTTATTTAAATATTTTCATGTTCGTTTTTTTAAATAACGCAATATAAATGCCATTGAATTCACGTTCTAAATTGATATTAATTTCAATTTGAAGATAGTCTCGTGACTACAACTCCAAACATCAATAGACTGTACAATAAGACAAAACCACACGAATAAATTATAGAGAATTGATTAAAAAAGTTCTATGATAAAGACAAGTTACATAAACCACTGTTATAAAGACTTAAATTAAGAAGATTCAGGTTAACCTCGAAAGAATTATATTAACCTTTACATTGTTACATCTTCCGTCCATAGGTGAAGCTAAACGCTGGCACATAATTACTGTCATTCTAGGCAACAAATGCTAGATATATTGACATCTAATTAGTCTTGGTCTTAATATAAGCAAGGTATTCCAGTATCATACTAATGAACAATAACTTTTTTGAAACGTCATCGTCAGTTTTCATGACATACTTATGAATATACGAGGTACTGCTCAAAATTAAGGACTGATCACGTATAAAATACGATTGGTAATACTGACTGGTTTGCACGTGCGTAGTAGCTAGTCTGAAAGCAAATGTAACCTCTGTACTACCATTAGTGAATTGTTGATTGTTGTCTACATTAACAAGACACTGATAAAATGAGTACAGTATTATAATAACACACACTGTCAGTTGCAAGTGCTTTTTAAGTTCTTGATGATTGATACGCTGACATGTCTTCGTGGTAACCTGAGGAGCAATTTTTTTGCAGGCCAGAATGCAGTTCCTTCAAAACATTTTCTCTTAAGGAAACTGCAAGACTCTTTTTCTAAGATCTGAACATTGTAAACATAACGTAACCCGTAAACTAGCAGTTGTATGTACATCATATTTTCCGTAAGAAAATATCTTCTGTCGACCTATTTCAATATCTTTTAACGTTACTTTATTAATTTTTTCTCGTAATCGATTACAGTATTTTAGTAATTTATAAAGATTTTAGGATAGCTTTTGAAATACATAATCTATCTATTTTTATTAAACCATTGTAGACATTTAACACAATTTACTTTGCCTCCATGAATAAATGCCAGGACGCATGTTATATTACACATTTTGTTACCGTGGCTAACATCCACATTTGCTGGTGAAACATTTTCTCTTAAGGTAACTGCAGTACTGTTCTTCCAAGATCCGAACATTGCAAACGTTTTAATTCATAATGCCCTATCATCTTAACTGTCTAATATAAACTGAATTTAACACTTAGTTGAACTATAACATTTTAACATTAAAAAGAGATAACATTTCAAATTTTAGTATTAAAATCTTTGGTTATTGTTGTGTCAATATTTTGTAATTCCATCTCTTCTTGGTATTACTAAGTAATAACGTAAAAACGAAAGAAAATGTATACATCTACATTAATTACTTTATTCTCCTAATAATCTTTAGTAAACCCAGCTGCTCTACGTGTACTCAAAATTTATGCTTATCATGCTGACAATGACCCTACTTATAGACATATAAACATACATATGTAAATATACATAGCAGATATTGAGAGCTTCTACATTTGACTTACATATTCAAAAACTACATCCTGATCTGAAAGGTCGGCTGGATCGTACGGTCCTAATAAAATTTCCCTAGCTACAGCCCTTATTATACCATCAACACTTTCATTTATATCAAATTCCACACCAGGTTGTTTTTCGGCTCTAAAAATAGAAACTTTAATATAATTATTTATGATGTTACTAAAACTTACGCCTCCACGATTTGCAAGAATTGATTAGTTATCTCGTCGCTTATTACCAACGCATCTTCATCAATAGTAATTCTTGCCTGACGTTTTTGATTGGATGACACACGTTTAGCATCAAGCGGAGCATTGTCAACTTCCACGTCCGCTATTGAATAACATAAACATCCTATCAAAACTATCAGTACTGCAAGATACTTCATTTTTGTAAAATAACTGAACAATTTGCGTACTTCAGCAAGAAATGTATTTCTTTTATTGAACTTTACACAAATAATTGATAAGATATGAAATCTTAAGGGTCTTATCGAACTACGAGGATTATCGCTTGTTTATATTAAAAGTTTTTTTGAAGTTTATTTATTTATAAACTATACACGTTATAGAAAATATGAAAGATTAGGCGGTGTTACTATTCGCAATATATAGAATAATCCAGTCATTATCTTACAGAAATTGCTATAATAAAAGTTTTAATGTATTAAATAAGCACTGGCAGTATATTCTACTAGAATAGTATTATATAAATTCCAATAGAAGGATCTTACAGTGCAGATTTATCACCATCTTTTTCTCTTTTTCCAATTTGGAAAAATATATGGAATATATTTTCAATATTCGATCGACTAAGTGATATGTAGAAGCATACATTGGTTTCCACCGGAATATGTTAAAAAAGAAAAACTTTATAGAAAATATTTTGACTTAAATCAAATTGATTTTCAAAAACAAATCACTTAATTTAAATTGATGTCTTTAGTTACGATGGTGGTCTGGAAAGTCCATGGACCAAAAAAAGAAAAGAATTTTTCGATTTGAAACTATTAATTTCTCAAAACTATTCTCTGCCACATCAATATGTTTGGACCAGCGATGACTCAAAGTCTCTATACTTTGATAAAATTCACAACTCCAAAATTCATTAAAACAAGTATCCAAAAGTATTCTTAACATCGTTGAATATTCCCGATCGGCATGGTATTTTTCAGTGCACAGTGTGCATTTTGGTTTTCGATGATACTGATCGTGTACGGAATTTGTTTCGTGCCGGTTTTTTCCGTAGCTTTCCAGATGCTACACTGTTTAATTAGCTGCTGATGATGACAACTTAGCTGTCGAAATACGTATACAGAATACTAAAATGTGGAAAGGGGTTATATATCAACTTTAAGATATTATGATGAAGACAGTACTGGCCTTGATGATGTCAAAAGTATGTGAAAAGTGTTTTGTTAAGAATGATGTCTTTCTTATGTCATGTCAAATAGTAGCTGAACTGGGTTTTACTCTGGGTTAGTCTGCTTCTTGGTTTACAATAGTGAAATATTGGGTAGCAGAGTTTAAACGAGACCGTACTTGCCGCCAAGACGATCATCGCAGTGGTCTTCTAAATGAGGTGACGACTCCAGAAATGGTGAAGAAAATCTACAAAGCGGTACTGGATAATCGTCAACTGAAAGTGCGCGAGCTAGCAGACATAGTAGGCATTTCAAAAAGCGCGTTACATCGCATATTATCTAAAAATTTGGACATGAGAAAGCTGTGTGCAAGATGGATGCCGCGTTTGCTCACACACAAGCAAAAATAATGTTGTGAAGATGTTTCAACTGAGTATTTAGCGTAGCTTCAGAATTTTTACGCTGTTTCTTATCCATGGATTAAACATGGATCCATCACTTCATACCCCAGACAAAAGAACTATCAAAACAATGGATTCAAAAGGGAGAACCGGCTCCAAAGAAGGCGAAGATCGTTTCATCTGCAGACAAGGTCATGGCATCTGTTTTTTGGAATAATTTTCATTGACTACCTTGAAGAAGGAAAAACTATCAACGGCGAGTATTATGCGAAATTATTGCAACGTTAGAGCCAAGAAATCAAGCAAAAACGCCCACATTTGGCTAAGAAGAAAGTGTTGTTTCATCAAGACAATGCACCAGCTCACAAATCCGTTATTTTAATAGCCAAAATTAATGAATTAATGTTTAAATTGGTAGCTCATGCACCCTATTCGCCAGATTTACCCCCTTCGGATTATTTTCTGTTCCCAAACTTGAAATAGGAGCTCAGTGGTCAAAGATTTTCCAACGTTGAAGAAGTGATGTCGCCAATTAAAGGCTGTTTTGAGGAGCAAGACAGTTCTTATTATATAGAGCTGAAAGGAGATATACTTCTTTCCAAAACTTTTATGTTTTCTTTGTTGGATCGGGTACTTCTGGGACCACCCTCGTATTAATATATATAATTATTGAATGATTACTGGGATATTACAAGATACACCTCAGGGCAGAAATGCTATAAAGGTACATGATTTCTATTTAGTCAAATTGAAACAAACTATAAATACTCTTATAACCCACATGTGGGTCGTACAACTGTGAACGGCATATAAAATATTGAGTCACATAAATGTATGAGAATCTTTGTTTTTAATGGACGTATTCTAAGTTTCATTTGTTTTATTTTAAAAATGCAACAGTCCCTATAATTTGACGGTGCAAAATGCTTTCGTTTCTACGATCATGACTTGTTTACATATATACAATCCCCAGGTTTTGTAAGTGGAAAGAATCTAGACAATAATTGTGTTTCGAATAAAAATAATCATTTTTCACAATAATTAAATGTCGAAATCTTTAAAGCGGAAGTACAAATCAGTACACTTAGTATGTAATTAATTAATTATTTCAGGCCGCGTCATATCCCTTCCTGAAGATGAATTAATTATAGAACGGAGACGTAGTTTGAAACTTTGGCGAACCCTTCGCAGTTAGCAACTCGCACATTATCAAAATGAAGAATAAAAAGTATTGCAGAATATTTGGTCAAAAGATTCGCAAAAGAAATTATTTTAACAATTCCGCATCTCTTGTGTATTCGAAAAAAAACAGAATTGTTAGAGTATTTTAATAAAAAAGAAAATCAAAAGTTATTATTGATGTACTAAATAAGGAAAAAAATTAGTAACTATGTTCGTCATAGTATTTTGTACTTTTGTAGTTACGTGTATGAATGAAATCTTTTCTAAGATTTATTGTACGTGGAGGCATATGGAAAATTTGTTTATATATTTTTAAAAATGTTACATTAAAGGCAGATTAAAAAGTATTAAAAACATTTACAAATTGAATTTTCAAGTACGATATTTTTTAAGAAGAAATGTTAAGAATTAAACAATAACATTGAGAACTTTTGATACTCAAGATTTATAATATCATAATATTTTTCTAGTTTACAAGGTATTCATTCGATACAAGCAATTAATTTTCCGTTTCAAAAAATTAAATTTTTGTGATCTAAATTTATAAAAAAGCCAAAAAAAAAGTATAAAACTTATCATTCAGTTGGTTGCAAGAAATGAAAATAATCGTAGTTGAAGGTAGACGATAATCTTTGTTCCTTCATTAGCTAGTCATTCAATTGTGACGACTGTATACATATCCGGAGATATTTGCACCCTTTTGGCCAAAAATGGTCGAATTTGGGCGGTATTTTGGAAATTTACTTTCCAAAATAGTGTTTTTCGTTTAGTGTCCACTTATGCATCAAATTCGAATATTAGGAAACCATTTATTTAAAGAAATGGTTCTCCATTATATTGCCCATTGTTTGCAAAAGCAACGTCATCCTAAATACGTACAGTTTTCCGTTCAAAAGGTTTTGCAATGATTGAGGTAGGTATAAAATCTGAATATGTTTTGAAAGTATATTGAATATAATCATACTCTATACTAGTCATGTTATTTTCTTTATGTAGCAAAAAGGCGAGGTCCAATATCCAACAATGCCTTTCTATCGCGCTCCCTGAAAGTCGCAACAAGAAAATACGTACGTTCAAAGAATGCTCAGAGAACATACGCGGATAGAATGAAATATATGTGACATGATGGTGGAGCTTTGTTTCTGTAGTGTGCGGTCAAGTTGCCTCCCTGACATCAACTATCAAATTTCGGACTTTTTGATAAGACGTTATTAAATATATCTTCAAGATTGATCAGCAACAGAGATTCATAATGAGATAAAAGAAATCTGATCAGCTCTTTCATTTTCTAATCTTGATAAGTAGGTCTGTGAGTTCAAATGTGGTCGGACAACTACTAACAATGCACCACGTAGGATAGTATAAATCTGTTGGTTAACCTCGCTCCATATATTTTTTCGTTCCGAAGATATTCGCATGATTTTGGCAAAACGAATAAATAGAAATAAGATAATATATTCACTTCCAGGAAGTTTTAATTAAGTTGTATTTCCAAATTTACCTGGCAATTCTCAATTAAAGCAAGTTCTCTAAAAAAAATATTTCTAAACCAAAAATGAACATTCTTAATAAATTTTATGACAAATCTTCAAACCATGTTTCTCAAATGATATTCTGATCTGTCATCAAAACCATGTATTAGATTTGTTAACATCGCATATCTGATATATTGTTACTTTAAATAATGTCATGCCGCAAGGGAAACACTCAGCTATAGACAACACAAGCATATACCATAGACCCTGGTAAAAAAAATAAAAGTAAAAAGATGCGCAGAGGCAATGGCCACTATTTAGTTAAGATGAATTTAAAAATAAAATGTAACGTGACGTACAAGAAATCACATCTCATCACATTTTTAGGTTGAGAAGAATCACTAACCTTAGCAGCAAATCCAGACCTTGCGTCAAGTAGTTTCCACGTTTTCCGCAGCCTGAAATCAAACCCTTATATGATTCACGCCACAGTTGCCACTACGCTCATATTATTCTTATACAAAATATTGCTTTTGTTCCTTGTTCTCGTATAGCCTAATGCCAAATGGCTTTTATCACTTCTTTCCATACAATATTCTCATGCATCTATATTTTTAATGTCGATTTTCTTCATAAGAGCGGAATATCTTTCATGACTGGCTTAGGAATTTGTGTATATACACCTCTTCTAATGTAGATCCATCAAATGCTTCTTTTCAATTTCGGAGTGTATCAGATAATAATTTGTTGGCCTGTGTTGATATGCCGTTTGCCATAATTTTTCTCAATTTTTTCTAAGGCCTTCTATGATTAAAGTATTCGATGGTTAACGTTTAGTTATGGTAAACGCTTATTGGACCTATTAAAATGGAACAGGAAGTCAGCATGATCATGGATCTATTAGCACTCCAGCTCAATAAGCACCTCTACAATACTACCTGGAGAAACCGTTTATAGAATTGGTGAAAATAAGATAAAAACTCTGAACATACTATGCCAATATGAGCTTGTCAAGGACACAGTTTTTACAAATGAAATATGAATATTATGAGATGGAAATATATATGGTACAAGCATTTATTCATTATCCCCTTTATTCTGTATAATTAAAAGTTCTAATATTTCTAGAGAACGTACGAAAGTGATATGAGGACTACAGCAGACCTAAATAGAAGAGACACTATCAGCCACTCAAACGAATCTACATATACACAATAAAATTGCGTAAATTACGCAAAATGTGATGCAAGATTCGCCATTCAATTTTAAATAGAAATTTTTGGTTACTTCACTTGGTTTCCTGGTTGAAACCATGTCTTCGCTACTTCCGCTGCTGAGGTTCATCTTTATTCACATGAAACATCTTCAGGATTTAACATCTGCTGCTGCTGTCAGTACATAGAAATTTGCTTTCTTTGTTTTTCTCGTATAAGGTCTTCTAATGTTCTTCCACATCGTGAATGAGATGAAATATTTGAAACATTCGAACAAAAGAAGAAATTGTTAAAGTACGTATCCTACTTGAATTTTCGTATTTATTATTTACTGAGATTGAATGTTATCCTGATCAATACACTAAAATGTTTCTGTGGCAAGCCAATGCGAATCATGTTGATAACATTTTTTAAATTTTCATCCTATCTATATTATTAAATAGCATTACACCAATTCTTTTCATAAGAGATGCAGTAAAATTTTATGATTGATATTCTATTTTGTAATAATAAATATAGAAGACTTAGTGTTTATAATCTTGCTTCTATTTATAAATGTAAAAAAGATTAATAATTACACAACGCTAGCCCTCAAAAGAAAGCCATAAACACTAAATTTAATAAAAAAGACATAATAATAATTTCCTTACAATAAAATAATAAGTATTTATCTGACATATTCGGACGAGAAATACAACGAATTGTCGAGATCCACTTCACAATGTCAGTCTAAAAATAATAGAAAAAGCAATACCCATTCCTCGAAACAAAGCCTCATATCCTAGTACCGAAACTACTCGATAGCAAACTGACCGTGTGATAAAGTCGTAAAAGTTATAGATGGCGCTGGAGATTATCAGCAGTTATGGCTTGTCTCTTGGTCATTTTTGTGTTTCAAGAAAATTGTTCAAGCTATCAAGACAATTTATGTGATTGGAAAGGCTCCTACACGAACGGGTCTGCTATCGGGGTCCAGTGACACTACGTTTATGAAATATGAGACTGAGACGATTGTTTTAACGTGTCTAGATAATTTATTGCACTCGAATCTAATGTTTTTCATAGTAAATATATTTAATTATAAACCATTTGTTTTATTGTAATCTAGTTGCTCAATATATTTTGTTGAAAGTACAAATTATGAGAAGTTCTTGAGAAATTTTTCCCTTTATTCATTATATTGGATTGCCGAAAAAATCATTGTGTATTTTTTCATACGTGACTTATTAATTTGGTTCCTAGATGTCTATCACTCGGCTCTTAATGCTTCATTAAATAATGTAAAATCTGGAAAATATATTAACTTTCCTTCCAACTTAAACAAGAGATTAAATTTATATTGAGTTGACTACGACCGTTTGTTTCGTACTCTCCGAGAAGCCGACTGGTCCTGTTTAAAATTTAACTCCTATATAAATCTTGCAGCTCCAACTTTTTACAATATAATTTATTTTTGTATAGAGAAGTATGTTCGACGAAATTGTTCTTTTAGTAGATTTTCTTATTGGCATACAAATAGACCGGCTTAGCTAGACAAATTAAAAGAGCATTACTTTAAGAAATTGAAGTCTCGTGGTTCTGCAAATTATTGTAATGAATTTGAAGGATTGTACAAATTGGTGAAAGATGAAATTAGTAGCGCCTACAATACATACATATTTGATCAAAATTATAAAGAATATTTTTAATAATTCTAAAGTCCATGCTATCTGCTTCTGGATTTCCGGGCTGGAACCGCGTCACTAGTATATCTGCCGACGTTTCGTACCCATTTGCATGGGACATCTTCAGGGCTGAACTACTGCACTGAAACTGTGCAGTAGTTCAGCCCTGAAGTGGTCCCATACAAATGGGTACGAAACGTCGGCAGATATACTAGTGACGCGGTTCCAGCCCGGAAACCCAGAAGCAGATAGTATGGACCACGACCGCGGAAGTCTACGTACCAAATTAATTTTAAAGTCTTTTGGAAATATATTTCTAATAATCCCAAAGGTTTTGACAGCAAATTAGTAATAAGTAAGCCTGCAGAAACGAGTGCGCACTCATTGGCAACGATGATTTATTTCGAAAGCGGTCGGATATATCCGAAGTTGAGATTCATATGCGTATGGTATGTGTATGAATGCCGGATTAGATTGATGATAGCGAACGATGGCGTTCTTTGTTATGTTTGACGAGTGCTAATAGATTTCTTAACCAATTTTCAATATTAGAATACACTGGTATTATTAAATGTATTGTTTGCAAAATCAACATTTTACCGTACAGTATTGTGTGTAAAAGACATGTTAATAACAAACAACACCGCCTAAATACGGCAACGTGATGAGCCATATTGTAAATTTCTATATGCCTTTATTTTTACATTAAATGTTGTTTTGGGAGGAATATGTTCCGGAATGGAGATTGTCAACAAGAGGTCAATTACAGTATAATTTTCCTCGGAAGAAAAACACGATTACGGATGAAATAAGAATAGTTAAAAGATCAAAAAATGTGACTGACGGTAGATGAAATAAAGGACGCAAAAAAAAATAGTATTCTAAATATGCTAGTACGCACTTTAAAAAGTAGTGAGATTCCCTTGCCTCTTCTTTTACGTAGTAGAATATTACAGAAGACAAACGCGTAAAGGATTAGTAGAAACTATAAAACATACCTGTGGAATGTTCAATATATCGTCAACTCAATTTCTAATGTTGGTTACAGATGGGGGTTCAAATATGGTTAAAGCTGGTTACTAAAACAATCTTATTCTCAATTGCTTCATGTAACCTGTTTGGTCATGCATGTCATTTTGTAACTGAATTTATAATATTAGAAACAGTTATCCAACAGTAGACAAAATTTATAGTTTCTACCAAAAACTTTTTGTTAAATCCCCAAAACGCATTCGTGGGTTTAAAGGGGCTTGTCCGGATATTTCTTAGCTACCACAGCCGGTATTGATGAGATGGGGAACTTGGTTTAAAGCTGTTTTATATTATAAGAAATTTTTACACATTATTAAGCCTTATATCTTAAATTTAAATCCGCAAGATGCTCAAGCAATTTCAGTAAGTCAGCGGCTGGTTTCGGATACAGAAATCCATACTCAAATAGAGCAAGTTTCCGAAAATTATTCAATTCTTTTCGTCACTATTTCCAAATTAGAGAACACCAAGCTATCAATACATGAAGCGCTAAATATAGTATATTGCCTCAAAGCCTCGTTAAGAAATCTAACAGATAGTATAGGAAGATTAATAACCGATAAATTTTGTGCTGTTATAAATAAGAATTCCGATTTTCAATCTTTAGTGCGTACAAACAATAGTTTCACTGAAAACCAAAAGTACGAATATGATGCGAACGTCCTTTTTAAATTCGCGAACATCACATCATTAGAAGCAGAACGCAAACGCAGTTTTTACTTTTGGGAATTTGGGGACAGGTAGAAGTCATATGGTGAGAGATCTGGCGAATACGCGGGATGATCAAGCACAACAATATACTTGTGTGCTAAAAACTGCTTCGCAAACAGGGACATTGTGAGCTAGAAATTTTGTCATATTTAATTCATCATGCAAAATGTGTCTTCTGTTTCGTTGTTAATGTTAATCATACCAGCAATCTTCCGACTGCTCAGACGTCGGTCTCTCCACACAATTTCATTAGTTTTCTGAACGTTCCCTTCAGTTCTTGCTGTCACAAGTCGACCAGGACGTTCATCCTTTAACATTTGTATTACTAAGCAGCACTACTAAGTAACAGCGTCCTCTACAATTACAGCTCGAAAATAAACTAAAGTAGACAGAGAGACGAAACTACGGGTTGTTACTTGGGAAGTATCAAGGTCAATGACATTTTATTTACAGTCTCGTATAGATTTACAGCGAGTCCATATCTAGGCCTGTATTTACTTACTACTGAGAATGACAACTTAGTTACTGAGATATGTACCTAAGAGAATAACAAATAGTGATGTGGTAAGAAGGATTTTAATCTTTTTAATTAATCACTGAGAAACAGTCACCAATATAGTTCGCATTAGTTAAAATACATCCAATATATGTATATATATATATATATATATAAAATTTTAATTCTTAATTTTAATTTTAAATGAATAATTTAATATCATAATCTTACTTTGTTGCAATATACCAGCGTACCGATTTATAAAAACATGCTTTAGGAAATATTTTATTAATTCCACTTCAGTGTAATAAACTACATTATTAAATTATTCCATAACTGTTCACCTCTAAAAAGTCATGTGAATAATTATCGGAGGCAAGGATACCAATAAAACATACGTAAAACTTCCTTAACTGCCGCTGAGTCGGTAACGAGCATCAGGGAATGAGAGGTCTTTTATTTCATTTTACGCGGAGTATCACCAGCTCTAACAATAGAACGCCGCCTCTGTGCACATTTCGACAAAATTTACGACTGAAGGAACACCTCTATGGCAACCTTTCACCTCTCGCATAGTCACCTTGGTGACATCACAATGAAGATCACTCCCGACTTGCAATTATACCCTCCAACAATTCACGCAAAAAAACTCCGTGCTGAGGCTTTGAATCTTGTATTGGCGTTTCCGCTTAGCCGTTCGATTTTCTACAGGTAGGCAATTGAGTAGATTTCTGACGCTTGACAATATACATAGTACGTGAACAGTTTTGATACTCGCGTACATTTCCATACAACAATAAAATACGACAATCATTATTACATTTTAATCTTGTACCTACATTTTTGTGAATAATTTTAGTACAAAATATTGTTGGCGTAAGTATATAATAATGTACAACTGAATCGGTAGCATTGTTTATTAGTAATTAATAGTATTCCAACTGAATAAAAGAAGATTGGATAAAAGAATCGATTTTACGAAAACAAGGAAAAAATTTTTTTGCAGCAAACTGTTTTATTGTTTTGCAAAATATTAGCCTTTAAGATTTATACATTTTTGCATATGTACAAACCAATTCATGAAACATTCTTTCCAGTTTAAAGTGGGTTTCTCGAAAACATTTCCTGAGGTGTTGAAAACTGTTGTTCACACGTTTTTTGTATACTCGAAAACAGAAAGAAATCGTTAGACGACATATTCGGTAAATACGGCCAATAAGACATCTATTCAATGCTTCCCCCTTCAAATAGTCAATTGTTTGACATGCTGTGTGAGAGCTTGTCATAATGTAATGGATGTCCCAAAATTAACGCAAGATTTGAATTTGTCGCCATTTGTGCAGTAAAGTGTTGGCAACGCTAAGAAAAGCAATTCGACAGCCGACAGTTTAGGGTTAACAAAAAATGGAAATAATGAAAGCTTGGCGGCCGCAGTTCGAAAAATTCATACAAAATATTCTCGGAATAGTGTCTTAACTTCGTCAACTGTGAAGAGATTAATTGAAAAATTCAGGGAGACTGGATCCGTTGGAGACGCCAAACACACTGGTCGTCCAAAAACAAGCCGTTCAAATGTCAATATCGAAGCAGTGCGTAAGAGCGTCGGTGACAATTCAGGAACCTCAATTCGGGGTCGTGGACAAGAATTGCAAATTTCAAGAAGCTCTCTACAGCGTATACTCACTAAAGATCTGTGTCTCCATGCTTACAAAATTCAATTAACACAGCAACTGGAGCCTAATGACCATGCACAGCGAAGAGAGTTCGTTGAATGGATTATTGAACATCAACAAATGGGTGCTGATTTTTCGAGCAATCATTCTAAGCGATGAAGCACATTTTCGCCTTGATGGCTTTGTTGATCGCCAAAATTGCCGCTTTTGGGGTTCTGATAACCCACATGTGATTGTCGAAAAACAAATGCATCCACAACGAGTCACTGTTTGGTGTGGATTTTGGGCTAGAGGCATAATTGGACCATACTTTTTTAAAAATGAGGCTGGTCAAGCCGTGTCTGTTACTGGTGCTCGATATCGCGACATGATAACACAGTTCTTTCTGCCGAAACTGGATAATATTGATGTGGCCAATATGTAGTTTCAACAAGACGGTGCCACATGCTATACAGCCCGTGAAACAATTCGATTACTCCATGAGACATTTCCTGGTCGTGTACTCTCTCGTTTCGGTGATCAGAATTGGGCCCCTAGATTGTGTGATTTAACACCATTAGACTTCTATTTATGGGATTATTTGAAATCACAGGTCTATGTCAACAAGCCCACAACTACCCGTGCATTAAAGGAGGAAATTCAACGCTGCATCAACGAAATTCAGCCACATTTTGTTATGCACAATGGTCATGGAAAATTTCGACAAACGAGTGCGTATGTGCATGCAAAGGTGTGGAGGCCATTTGCCCGATGTGTTATTCCATAAATAACCCTATACTATGTACTTTATGATTCAATAAAGAAATAACAATCAAAAGACCAAAAACTATGTTTTCTATTTAATTCAAATCTTACGTTAATTTTGGTACACCTTATAGAATGATGCGACTTTCTTGATTGTTTTTTCTGAACCTGTCAATGTTCTTCGATGTTCCATAGCATGTTTGTGACGAATGTAATAAAACTGAAGAAACAAGTGAGTACAAGTTTTGTGGGATTCAGTTCATTCTGGAACACCCAAGCAGTAGATCATTGTTTAGTGTCCAGTTCATACGAAAATATACAAGTGTTGTCACAAGTTACGATGTTGAACGTATATACGTAGTTCTTCAGTCGAATTTCTTGAGCATCCTCTTCACGAGGGTTTTTCGAGCTTCGTTTAGATTATGCGGAAATCATCGGGAACAGATATTTTTCAAAGCTAAATAGTTATGTCAAATCGAATGTATATAACAATCTCCGATATGCTTAAGGATGTCTGTCTCTCTCATTGTAAGTCACATGCCGATCTGCAGCACCTGATATGCCCCAAATATCATTTGACTCGACGATGTACGGCGCGGCGCGTTGAAAACATGTTCTTACGAGGGAGCGTTTTTATATTCGCTAGAGGGGGAACACCATGATTAGTATAAATACGAAGTTTCATTGTTATTAGACAGTTAGTCTTTGAGCTATCGTCAACCAAGTAACATAATCAGGAGTGAAAAGTGAAATATGGAAAAAAGAATATCGTGCCAGTTCTTTACCAGGCAAGGAAAATCAGTCGCGACCATAATGAAAATATACAAGTGTTGTACAAGTGGCATAGTTTATTTAAACAAGGAAGGGAATGAAGACGACCCGAGGCCGGGCAGGAGCATTGAGGTGACCACAGCACTTATCCAAAAAGTTAAACAAATTGTAGTTCTTCGCAGAAATGGTTGGAGTAGTACACGATCATCTCGGCGAATTTCTGCTCACGCCGCCGCAAAAACAACAGCGCGTAGAGTGTTCGTTCATTTTTGGACCTTACGAAGCTTTTTTTAGTGGAATTGTTACTGGAGACGAAACTAGGTTCATCATTATGAACCTGAGTCCAAAAAATCATGCAGTGGCATAAAAAGGGCAGATATTTTTCACACAGATAAATAGGTATGCCGGAAGGAAAATCGATTATAAAGTATATAACATCTTCAATATTAGAGCGACTTAAAGAAGCCATTAAAGAGAAAAGACGGGGAAAATTGACAAAGGGTGTTCTACTTTTGCAGGACAACGCGCCCGTCCACAAGAGCCGCGTTGCGTTAGTCTCTCTCATTATTGTAAGTCACATGCCGAGTGATTATTACCTGTTTCCGAAAATGAAAAAAGAGCTGCGGGGTAAAAAAGCACTGCCGATGATGAAGTCAAGGAGGCAGTCCCGTATTTTGCAGATAAAGAGAAATCATTTTTTTATGAGGGTATAAATAAATTAATTGAAAGATGTGAAAAATGTATCCGTCTTGCAGGTGAATATGTTGAAAAATAACATGAATATTCGTATATGTACAAAGAAAATGATTGTTCCATATCTAGTGACGTAATATTTACATAATTAGAATAATCTTTGAAGTTATGTAAGAAATCTGGAAAAGCTAAAACTTTTCTAAAACTAGATAATTTTTTAGTCACTTAAGTCTTCCAACAATGGGTGTTTATCGTCCAGTATTTGCAACGATTCCACTGGTGACAACGAAAGATTTCTAATTTGCCCATTGTCTCCAGTATTCTTTGTAATTGTGAACACTTTGTAAATCTGTAAATATTTGAGTGTCTTTAAATTTTTTTTTTCTTGAATAGCTGCAGCTTCTTCCCGATTAAATTATAAAAATAAAATGTTTTTAACAACAAAACTGTATGTAACCAAGTTTCCCAAAAAAAAAAAAATGACTTTCGACGTTGATGGATGCTGGGAAACAATCTGAAGTTCTCGAATTCGTTTAGAAGACTTATTAAAAATAACTTTTGTTTGAGCAATTAATTCATTTATTTCTGAATAGCAGTTTCTGATAGTCTCTTTAACAAGATGTAAAGCACGAACTTTACATGTTACATGTATTTATTTATTACACTTACTTTTAAGAGAGTGATCCATACATACGTAACATGATTGCAGCACCGTTAGTCATTAACATTAACACTTAGCCTGTTGAGAGTTGAATGTTGGACAATATATTTAGAAATACCCTTGAAATTGCTTTTCTAATAAATTTCTCTAACCTCTTACTAGCTAGTAAAACTGACGCTGATGTTTAAAAGGTTCTAGTGTTAGTGCTACAACATTAACAATAGTTTTTTTTCAGTAGTTTCGCTCACATATAACCACAGCCTTTTATTATTCAAATCGTATTTAATATTGCTTTCAATTTTATCCCACACGTAACTTACATGATTTTGTAATGTTGCTTGGGACAATAATTCTGCTAGTGATTGCATGTAACCTAGAATTTAGAAAATTGTTTTTCACGTGTAAACAAAATAATAAATTGTAAACATCAAAAGAGTAAACATCAAAATTTGTGTCGGAAGTACAAAAATTTGTCGCAGACTGAACATATTATTTTCGCGCCATCTTTATGAAATGAAATTCTTTTATGAACTTCCTAAAATTACGTTTTCTACTTATTGTAACTATCATAACCTTATAACTTTATTATACTATACGCGAAAATACCAATCTAACAATTACCACAACTATTCTGATCAAGCTGATTAGATGCACTAAATTCAATCTGTGAATAAAATTGGTGCCCACATCCCGATTCCCGGCAACTTTGAGACGCCGCCAAGAATTGACAGCTCGACCTGTATATACCATGACTAGCAATTTTATTAAGATATTTGGACTGATTGACTGTTATTTGTTTAATTTAGATTTAGTTAAATTTTAATTAAATTTTATCATGTACCATATACTATACTACTCTTTTGTGTTAGTATCTAATATGTCTGCAGTTTAGTTTTGCAATATTAAGTACTTATGTGTCTTTATTATATACTTATTTGTATTGTTATATAATTGAAATTTGAATTCTGTTGAAGAAGTACATGATTTGATATATAATTTTACGTATCGCTATATTTATATTATTGAAACATCTCGAATCTTTCGATAAGAAAAATTATTATGAAGCAATGTAGATAAGTAAAATAGTTTCGATGCTGCTGATACAAGTTACTGCGAAACGTGATTACTTGACGATTTGGCCAATGGAAAATAGCCGGCACTGGTCATAGAAAGTTAAACATAGAAGTTGCAGCGCATAATTGTGGCAATCATTCTGATATACTGCTTCACGTAAAATACAAAATACAGCATCAAATACTGAGATTTGAAAACTGGAAACTATCACTGCAATCTTATTTAATAAATAATTACGATGTGATTAAAAGAAATATTTTCCAACAATTAATGTAGTGATTATTTACTTTAATTATCAATACCATATCCAGACTTAATAAGAGATATTTATTTTGTTGTCTAAAAGAAGTATTAATACATTCTACAGTTGTTAAATAACCACTTTTATGTAAAAAATAGAGGACACACACGGATACCTTTTTTTAAATTAAAGCAACTGCTTCGTATTAGTAATTGAATTAGCAATGAAACTAAGTTTTTTATAATTATATGGTATGTACTAATCAAGAAAACCTAAAAAAGGGATTTCAATACTCCGACATCACTAAAGTCTTTAGAAATGCACAAGAATTTACGTGCAGGTACACTGCGAAAAACTAAGTTGATAGTTAAACCTCACTTATTTTATATTCCAATAGAAATTAAGTCAATGCGGGGCCTGTAGCAAATATTAACGAGAAGCCCTTGGTTTTGTTTAGGATATCAAATAAAGCAGCGCTTGTAAAGGCTAACTTTTCTCAATTTAATATGGGTAATTGAATGTCTCTAAATAAATAACATTCGATGTTCATTGAGGTAAGGTAATATAAGCAATCCTGTCCCATCGTGTTCCTAAACTCGTATGCACTTTAATATAGAAAAAGAACGTTCCCGCTGTAGTTAGAAATCGTCGACGGTAAATAAATGCATAAGACTGTTTCTGTATCTAGGGAAAAAGATGCTAATAAAAGGATTCCATTTGGTTCACATTGATTTGCAAGTAGTACAAGATTATGTTATAAATCGTAAATGGATGGAACCGAAGAAAATATTTTTAAGTTGTCAGCATAAGTGAAAACTGTGTAGACAATTGGAATCAAGAGATTCTTAAGGTAAATGCAGAAGAGTAACGGTCCAAAAATTGATCCCTACAAAGTACCCAAGGAAGCAATAAAACAAATATAATTAAAACCATTATAAGAGACATGATAAGTTCTATTATAAAGGCAGGATTTCATTAGTTTTAGTATAAAAATCGAAAACCCGAAAGAAATTCAATTTGGAAAGAAGAAAGATTTGATTTTTGCAAAGTCAGCATATATTACATCTATTTATTGCTGTTTATTCATCGATTCTCTAATATATTGTGTTTTTTTGACTAAATTGGAAAGAATGGATCGACCTACCTATCCATGTTGGTTTATAGAAATATATGGCCGAACACAAGCACAAATTTTGGAATATAGTACTGCTCGAATATTTTAACACAACACTAATACTATCATGCTGAGACATGGGAGTAGTCTTGCTCATTTACCGGGAACGATAATCTAAGTTATATCTAATTCAAGACTATTAAAAATTATAGAAGTTGTTTCCGTTATTTCAATTTATTTAATTTACGATAAAGAATTCCAATAAACATGGACACGTAACAATATTTTTAAATCGCATTGTAATAGTAACCCTAGAATAATATGTAATTTTTCATTATATCAGCTAATAAAGAATGAATAACTTTATTACGTTCTTCTTATTCCATGTTTCTTATTACACTATTCCAATTAAAAACAGAGTTAATTCGAGTTTCGAATTTAAAATTTTATGTGTATTGTAAATAAGAAGTACTGAATACACGAATCAATGTCCGTTTTATTTTTTTTAAAATAGAGTAAAGTAATTAGCACAAGGAAAGTGAATAACAAGCCATACAAGAAAGCTCTTGTTACTGATTATTTCTCAATTTGACGTCAGGACTGAAACACATGTGGCTAGAAGGGTGGCGGGATGGGTAAAGGTGGCTGTTCCGACACAGTTGGCGGGGTAATTTAATAACCACCCCACGGCATCGGCAGCGCCCTCTCGATATCGTCTTATTGATTTAATAAAGAAATGATCTCACCATGTACCCTATTACAAGAAGCATTGTGTACAACAGTGGAAATCTGAGACCTCGTTTTACCCTAATAAGTTTTCTGAATGGTGAAAGATTAGAAATTTGTTTATACACCAATCTTTTATTGAAAATAACTTACCTCTCCTTCTTTAAATAGAAAGGAATAATGTCTTTTTATGCGAAAGAACTACATTTATTTGAAAATTCCTTCTAAAGCTTGAGTAAACAGAGTTTAGAAAAACACCAATCTCAAAAAATATTTTTATTAGTTTATTTATATTTATTTTGCGATTTTATAAGACGTTGATAATAAATAAAGTATAAAGGTACCACCTTGCTTGTATTTTTAACCTCCAATGGTTTTTGAAAGAAAAAAAGTTAAAATTATTAGATATTTTTCTTCTTTCTCTACATTATGTTTAGTTATTTTTTTATTCAATATTGAGGTATAGGTATTATTACTCATTTATTATATATTACTTATCACGCTTTGTAAGCGTCAAGGAAATGTAAATGGAAATGAAAAAGGTCCACGTTGGGCTGAGCCGAATTATCAAATTCTATTTAACTACATTATATAAAATAAAATACTAAATATTGACATAACAATTTATTAACAATTAATCCAAATGCTGTATTGAAAAGTATAGGTAATAAAACTGTGGAGTAAAATATACAAGGCTTAGTAAAAAACCTTTGCATCCAACATTACATAGCAGGTGTACCGGAAAGTCATTACCGGTTTTCCTGACAGATGTGACTAGGCTCAAGTACGCAATGTTATGATTTGACACACATGTCATTTTATTCTACAGAAATCAAGCTTTAAACCCACACATGTTATATTTTGCGAAAGTAAAACTCACATAGATTTATAAGAAAATGTCGAGTTTCGTGCCCGAAAAAGTGTATTTGCATTACTTTTCTTATATAATCAAAAGAAAAAAGCCGTTGAAAGTCATCGTTTGCTGGTAGAAACTTACGATAAGCATCCTCCAACATAAAAATATGTGAGGCATGGTTTCGACAATTCAAAAGTGGTAACTTCGATGTGCAAGACAGAGAACGATCTGGTAAACCGAAAAAGTTTGAAGATACGAAAGTGCAGGAGTTATTGAATGAAGACCCAACGCAAACTCAAAAACAATTAGTGGGAGCGTTAAATGTGGCCCAAGAAACGATTAGCGACCGATTACAAGCAGTAGGAAATATCCGAAAGACGGAAAAATACGTGCCACATCCATTAAATGACAGGCAAATGGAAAATCGAAAAATCGTGAAATGCTGCCTCAAAGGTATGATCGGGAGTCATTTCTCCATCGAATAGTGACGGGTGATGAAAATTGGACTTATTTCAAAAACTCTAAGCGCAAAAAATCATAGTTATCGCCTGGTGACGCCGGTCCATCGACTCCAAGCCCAAATAGTTTTACTCGCAAGACAATGCTCTGTATTTGGTGGGACCAGAGTGGTGTGGTGTAGAAATGTTGGAACCTGGTGAAACAGTTAATACTGATCGCTATCGACAACAAATTATCAATTTGGAAAGTAAAGTGATTTTGCAGCAATATAACGCGCCGTCTCATGCAGCAAAGTCTACCAAGGAAGCGTTGAATGTACTTAGATGGGACATAATATCGCACCCACCGTACTCTCCAGATCTTATCCCGTCCGACTAATACCTTCTCGCATCAACGGGACACGCGCTTGCAGAGCAGCGCTCCACCAATTTCAAAGAAGTTAGAATATGGTTCGATGAATAGTTTTGCGCAAAGAACAAGCAGTTTTTTTGGAATGATATCAATAAATTGCTTGACAGATAGGCAAGATGTGTAGAATTAAGTAGCCAATACTTTCCGTAAATTAATTTTTCCATTTTCTGGAAAATTATGTAATTCTTTTGCGAAAAAAACGGTAATAACTTTCCGGTACATCTGGTAAAATAATATTGTTTATTTTACACTTTTTTTAAAGGAAAATAAGATTTAAAGTAATTTAAAATTACGTCTTAAAAAAACTCAAAATAATAGTTTATATCGTAGTCATCGCAGAAATTATATCAATCTTCACCATATATATCAGCCATGAAATTGTTTATTATTGAACGAGTAATTAGCCAAACAAATTTTAAAGTTGCTGCTCCTTTCTCACAGCTACGAATTTACTGACTACCTGATCTCTATAATCTGAAAAACTAGTATCAATTTTGAAAGTTTGATACACAAAGAGAATATCCTTTCTGAATTTCTTCACTGTCAAAATATTATCTAAACATGTTTTCGAGATCTTATAGACTCTGACCGACTAACTTATAAGAAGCATCACTTGAAAAGACTCTAGGATATTACGAAAATATCTACACTTAATATCATTGCTTAGTAAGTTAACATTAAAATCACCAGCGGTAACAGAGTCAGTAAATTCTCGAGTTTTATGCAAAAACTAGAAAAGAAACACGAAGGGCATGTATAGATATTTAAGTTGTCTGTCACCGGTGATAGGTTAACGGTACAGCAATGTAAAGTCCACTTCACCAGTGACATCCAACTTGCTTCCGTTAATATATGAAAAAAGAGAAATAAGTGAAAATTTGAACAATTTTTATGTTGCTACTAATCGATATAGTAGCTTTAAATACATTGGCATTAATAATTTATGGTGTTCGTTTTCAACAGACCAACAAAATTTATTTCTGCATCTACTTCCCATTACAATAAACTATCTCCGCGTAAAGCTGTTACATGTACGATACGGTAAATGAAAATGGCATTAGATTCTCTTTAACTGAAATTAGTGTAAACTATCACACTCTAGCCCAAAAAATATACTTCCTTCTTCTCTTCTCAAAGAGTTTTATCTGTCTCAATCGATTATTTATTCCTTGTGGAATTAAGTGCTGATACCACTTATACTTTTCTATGAAAAATATATACGAAGTTAACATCATAAACTTCTGTGTTAAATTCAACAAAATCGCCACAGAAACTAACAAACTATTATAAAGGGCTTATGATGAACAATGTTCTTCCCGTATTCAAAGGTCTAAGTGATTTACAAGATTCAAAGAAGGAAGGTAAAAAGTTGATGACAACCAGCGTCCCAGTCAATCTATGGTGCAAGAACCCGGAGCAAACTTTACGAAAATCAGTCAAATCATTCAAAAGTATCACCTCCTGAGCATTCGATCTGTAGTTGAGTTGGTCAACATTGACAAAGAAGCTGTCCGTCAAATTCTTCGTGAAAAATTGAACATGAATAAAGTGTGGGCGAAAAATTTTACTGCTAACGCCAGAACATAAGGAGAATCGAGGCGACGTGTTGTCACACAACGCATTGTCTTTTAGAACGTTCCTGGCAAGCACAATGTCACAGTGATGATTATATTTGCAAAGATTAAGTCTGTGCTAAAAGGAACGAGATTTAAGTCAGTAGATACCGTCAAGATCAAAGCGGTGGAGGCATGGTCCTGCACGGCTGTTTCAAACAGTGGAAAAATTCAAATGGAGCGTTGTATGCCTAGGAAAGGAGAACATATTGAAGGTAACAATAAGCCCGATATGTAACTATTTAAATAAAAAATGTTATAAAGCCAGTCCAGTGATTTCCTAGCCACACTACTATATTAAAAAGACATTTTTGCTGAAGTTGGTATGAAACATATTACAATACTCTATTATTAACAGTAAATTCGTTATTAATAATCTTTGTATGATATTTCACTCGTATATATTTATTTCTCGGCCTTAGTCGACAACGGAACATTCGTTTATAAAATTATTAATGAAAAATGCTCCATCTGATTACAGCTTTTACTAATAACACAAACTCTATACGCGCAAACATACCTTTTGTAATATTTCCTTTAATAAAGTAATTCCAATCCAACAGAACTAAATAATAAAGGTCGACAAGACAGCTAGTGGAAACGGCGAATTAAAAGTGAAGTCGAAACAAATTGTTAAAATAATTGAAGTTTAAAGCGTCGATGAGGGGAAGTGAGCCTAATCAAGAAATTGAAGTTTCAATAAAAGCCATCATTAATTCTGAGTTTGGGGTCTAAGTTACATGACGTTCGAGTATCCCATCAGGCCAGTTCCGTACTTAGTCTACCAAATCCGGAATCGCATGGGCAAGAATAGTCTGGCCGTCAGCACATACCAATGGCCGCTGCGCTCTAATTTGAACAAATGAATCCCGACGAACTAGGCAAATTAGATTCGCACATGGATGTCCTGCCTGTGCCGTCGTAATGTCCTTTCTCTTTTCTTAATGATATATGTTGCGCCTCATTTGTTTCTTGTTACGTCTAACGCCATATTGATGTACAGAATAGACGTTGAATTTCCATCTATTATAACATTTTAAAAATTAATTATTTTCAATTCTCATATCCTATTACAAATAGTGCCGACGCACCAACTTCTTTTACAATGCTTATTCCAAGATTTATCCTAAGTATTTATTTTAATATTTCATATACACTTTGACTTTTACTGAGATTCTTTTTAAAAAGAAGTTAATCAGAATTTAGTAATATAAGTTTTACCAAAAAAAAAAACATATTTACAAATTTGTTTATAAAGAATAAAGAGTAGATAAAATTCAGGAGCAAAATTGAAACATCGATCTCTCATACTTTTTTATATATTACCAAGGAAACAAAACGTAGTTATATTGAGAGTATTCACATACTATTGGCTTGTTTGAAAAGTAATTTTGTCTTTTCTCGAGAAAATTGTTAGTTGTAATTGATCAACCAACTTAATTCTAAGATCTACTGTTCCTTCCTAACGAAAAACTTTTTGGATCTGGGTCTTGCTTATTTCTTACCGTTATTTTGAAAATGGAAAAAATGAACGCTATCGGCACATATTGCTCTTTTACTACCGAAGAGGAAAGAGTGCAGAAGAAGCAAAGTAAAAGTTATGCGAAATGTATGCATAACAGAACATCAAAACCAAAATTGGTTTGCGAAATTTTGTTCTGGTAAATTCGATATAAAGCTCGTTCTGGAAGGCCAGTTGAAGCTAATGTAGATCAAAATAAAGACATTAATTGAAACCGCCGAATAACAAAACAAAATTAAATTTATTAACGTAGAGTGAGAGACGTGAGAAAATGCAGAAACTACAAAACAAAGCCATGAGATGTATTTTAAAATGCAACCGTTATACAGTTATATCATAATGCTTAATTCACTGCAATAGTTCAATATTAAACAGGGGTTATAAATGAATACCATATGCTTTGTGTAGAAAATGAAGATGGTAAATGCGCCAGAGTATATTTGTGAAAACATCAGATATGTAGGTGAGGTGCAGCCGTATGAGCTTAGAAACGCCGAAAACTTTAGACTACAAAGAACAACGTCAACAGCAATGCAGCTGTTCATTATTCATATAAGGAATTTACATTGTATAATGAAATCCCAAATGAGTTAAAAACTCAAAGAAATTATTATACTTTTAAAAGACAATGTGTTAATTTTGTTAAAAACAACTTTATTTGTTAATTTTGTTGAAATCAACTTAAAGTTTTAATTTTAAATTCATAAAATTCTATCTTTTTTGTCAAATTTTTATTATAATGCAAATTTTAAAAGTATGTAAAAAATTCGGGATCATGTTAAACAAGTTACTTTTACATTAAAGCTGGATAATTGAATTCCACATGCTGAACGGGGTTTGCTCAGTCACAAATCACGTCTATGAATTGCTGCCGAAACACGACGAAAATTATTTATTTTTGAAGTGAATTATAACTGGGGATGAAAACTGAATTATCTACAACAATGTTTAACGCAGACGATCACAGAGCAGGAAAGATGGGTCGGTGCAAATAACTTCGAAAGTAAATTTTTATAAAAAAAAACAATTGATCCCTATTTTGTGGAATTTCAAGAAAATTCCATAATTCCAATTAAGTAGGAAGTGCACCGCTACCAGTTGGACAAATTAGATGATTCCATGAAATAAAATGGACCAGAATTTTCTAATTAACGTGTAGTTTTTCACCATTATAATGCTAGGTCTCATATAAGTTTTATAACTCACCAAACCTAATACTATTTGACTACTAATTGTTTAGTTTTTTACATAATTCTTAAATGGGAAAACGTCTAATTTCATTGAGGACGAAAGAAATCATTTTGTTCAATTTTTTACAAATGAAAATTAGAAGTTTTACAAGGCGTGGGATCATGGAATGTCGAAAGGACTGCAGGACGTCGACCTGAATATCAATGCATAACTACGGACTACAGATCAAAGAGAGAATTAGGTCATTGTCCATAGAGCGTTAGTCAAGCGTACACCCTTCTCTCGATAAATAGCGCAAATTTAGATGACGGGAAGGGAAGGATCACTCAGTGCGCAATATGTATGTTTATGTTGTGTGTGCTGGATAAGTTCTCAAGTTCTCCATGCGCTACTAAAAATTCCAATTACACAAGATTGCTCGTATACATAACCAGTGCTATGCAAGGCAACTATGGCGTTTCGAATGGGCGTGCATTTTGTCTTATGATGAAGGTGTGGGAGATACGTGGATCTTGATTTATCGGAGACGTGCTTTCCTGATCAGCTCGTTCTCAAGATCTTTGTCCGATCGAACATGTCTAAGACGCGATGGGTAACAGAAGAAAAGGAGTATCCAAACCAGGAAACGTGTCCTTAGCAATTTATTCTCTAAAACTCCTTAATCCCTCAATCAACTCCAGAGTTATAGAGCAAAAATCATATCTTCCAAGAACTAACCAATATTTAATGCAGGAGAAAAAATTGCTCGACACCCCGTTTCTTTTTCAAAGAGTTCCTTACACTGTAGAGCTGACGGCTACAGTATAGAATTTTACAGGTCTCAATATGCCCTGAACTTGTTAAGACACGCCAAAATCCGTTTCGCCATATTGCAAAAGTCCTTCTTATATGATTAACAATCAAAATTGTCAAAGTTTTCTTTGGAAAATTTTTATTTTCTTGTTCTCATTTCCATAAGTAGAATAATTTATCTAATTCATGTCGTTGATAAATATAGACAAAATTGACGGTACCTTCATAAGACTAAATACAAGGAAAAGTATAAGAATTGATCGATTTAATAATTGAATGAGATAGAGGAGACACTTTAAGCATATTTCAGTGAGGTTTCGTTTCGCCGCGGCTGCTTTACAATTCAACCCCATCGAACGAACGTTAGGTATTAGCAGCGAATTACAATTATTTTAAGTGTTACAATTCTTTGGGGACGTATTTTAAAATTCTTTGTCTGGCTGGGAAAGGGTTAGAGCTGAACGGAAAATTGATTGCAAAAACGATTCGCTGCACATTTAGGATAATTACGAGTCAACTTTGTAAAGCCTCTTTAAGCATTTTATCCTGAACCATTTTCCCTTTCTTACACTTCTGTACGGATCCTGAACTATAAAATATTTGAAATTTCTTGGCTTTATTAAGTGCTATTAATTTTTTCTACATTCTTCTTCTTTATTACATTAGCGAATCTTTAATATATTTACTAAGACAGGTTTTTTTGAGTTGGAAAAAATTTAAATATTAGCGGGAAATAGCATCTGCTCCTAATCCGAAGCAATGCAGCGATTAGCATTTGAAATGTGTAAAATAGCTGTAATCTGTGTCCAGGACCCGGTATCGATGTAGACTTTGGCGTCGCTTGGCAACCGTCTCACGGCCAAAGGCCACTGCAAAGGATCCACATACTTCAGTAGACAATATTAGAAACTTTTCGTCGGTGTGCTAAGAAATATTTAAAATAAATTTTTCGATTTTTCTCTTTTGGGAAAGTAATAACTTTATGTTCTTTAATTAAAATATCTTCATTTTAAATTTAGATGAAATTCGTTGTTTTTTAAATTTTCTACAAACTTCTAAAGTTTTCCAAAATAGTATAGTAATTATTATGAAACTACTGACAGCATACATATCATATTTTATTGCCGCGAAAGAGCTAAATTACATTCCCAGCGTATTATAACATATATATATATATATATATATACAAGCACTAGAGTTTGCCCGTTGTGACTACTAATAGATTTGTTTCATTTGTGTGTCCATAAGGATTCCAGATGTGTCATTAAAACTTTGTCAATATCCTCATTTCATTATCATATACTCTCTAATGTCCAATTTATTTCCTAATTACTTTTTATTATCTTATCATTTTCGAAAAAGTATTGAATTCTACAAAATTATTCAAATCGAGATCAATCTACAAATTATAGACAGCTAATTTTTTCCATGTCAGAAAGAAGAACTATCTGGGCAATTAAACGAGGATAATTAGGTTAGAGGTCGCTCTACATTATAGGCGCCATCCATTGAAAATGCTTTGCATTATATTCTGATTCTGTTAGCTTTTTATGGTAACCGGTGATATTTACTTTCTAAGAATTGATTTGGAAATTACGACAAAAGCCCATAACTATTAATTAATTACTCCATCCTAACTTTCGGTTTGTAAACGTCCCGTCGATAGTTCTGCTGCCGACGTTTTGTTTTCGCTCGCATGAGACATCCTAAGGCCTTAACTGCTGTCTTTGTTTCACTATAACTAGTGTTAAGTTTGTAGCGAATAGGCTTATATAGGGATGTTCTTTGTCACGGGTTTCTACTAAAACTAGTATAAGTATACTATGGACGAGCTTATGTAGGGGTGTTATTTCTCACGGGTCATTGGAGCGTTTCGATTACAGTGGAATCGTTGGTGAAAAAGAATTTCCAGGCATTGTGCAGGTGGTAACTCTCATTGCGATTTAGGTTATTGGGGAGTTTTGAGATTTCTATTAAATCACAATTTTTTCGGCCATAGTAATGACTAGTTTGGCGACAGGATTTTGGTAGAAATGAATTGGATGTGGTGCCTAGTTCCAAACTTATGCTCAGAAAGTGCATAACCAGTTACACGCAATAGACTACACCAACGCTCATGCTGTGAAATACAAGTGTCGATAGACCGCTTTATTTTTCCAATATATACAATATCTCACCAGAAAGGAATCCTCTACACACCAGATACTTCTAAAGAATCACGGTATTTTACTGCAAATGACCTGAAACTATAGAATGGGGATTCAAAATGATTTTAATATTGTTCTTAAGAAGTATTCTGCTAATACACTCAACGATGCCTTGTATATGGGACAAATGGGTATGCTGAGTATTACGTTGGGTTGCTCTAAGGTTAATATGTCGGTCTATGGTCTGTTAAATATTATGTTATGTCGTAATTAGTCGTGTAACTCGATATTTATTTTCTAAACGACTATATGTGAAAAACTTGAAACTAATCTTAAGTAGCAATGCTGCTTCGAAAGCCACTATTATAAGCATGGCGATATAGGTACTAAATTATTTGCGACCAGGATCATTAAGAACCGCAACAACTTCGAAAATAATTATTATTTTGAACAAACAGAGAATTGACATATTGAGCATATTGACTGAACGCATATATAATATCCGACACGTATTGTAGAATTGGGCATGTTCAAACTATCAGCAAGATGAAAATTATAAATAATATAAAGAATTTGATTGGAATCCAAAACAAAAATTGTTATCGCAAGGTACGATAAAAGTTACACTATGTGTCTCAAAACAACAACCGGGTACCTTCTTTATTTAAATTTTTGGAACCTAGTAAAATAATAAAGTGTGTGTAGTGGAAATTGGAAAAAAGCAGGACATTGGCAATATGTGGTACTAATATTGTTTAAAAAATTGAGCTTATTAAATGTTCCGATTAATAAAAATAGTGTTCTACGGAGAATTAATGATTTCGATGGACGAATTGAATGAAAACGGTAAATTATTGGCGAAATCGGAGAAACATAGTACTATACAAAAAGATCGTACATGAAAATAACCAGGATACCGACGGAGTTGAATGTTGTATAAAAAAATCTTTGAAAATTGTGTATAAACGAGATAAACTAATACATAAGTATCGCTGCCAGAAATTGAAAAAGAAAAACTGAAATTACACAAAGTTAAATGATTGTCGCCGTTGGGTATATAATTTTAAAGCAAATAAAGCAAAACGACACTACACATTACGACCGACCGAACACAAAATAACAAAGTCTGGCAATGTTGTAAATGGAATGTTAATTATGATGCCAATGACACATTGTTGTAAATTCCAGCACCAGCGCGTGCGATATGATCGTTTCGATCCCGAAAACCGAACTGCCCCCAATATTTCCCACCCGAAAACATCCCCAAAATATCGGGTAGTTGTTAAATTCCGGTCGACAAATAGTGATAACTATGCATCATCTCAATGCAAATATAATAATTGCACATATTTTAGGAATATTTTGTCGACGCTTACATTTAGGCAAATAATGTGTTAGGTTCTAAATTCTACAGTACATATTGTATTGAGAATACAATAAATGTTTATATTCTTGACTAGTTAGTAATATACACTTTTTTTTTTTATATATGCATTTTGCCAAACAGAATTTCTTCCATTATATATATATATAATATATACTTGAGGCGTGTTTTTTAAGTAAGAGCCGTTTGAAAATAAAAACCAAACGAAAGAAAATTTTCAAAAACCAAATTTATTTTCAGATTCTACATACATTTTTTTGTTTTCTACATACCTGCCAAGTTTGCTTAAACACTTATTAAACCTTTCAACTAAATTTTGAATACCCTCTTCATAGAAACTTTATCAATCTTGTACAGCACTGACCTCAACACACAGGAAAGTGGTTTGAAAGGGTGCTTATGGTAAAGCGACTTTTCTGAAGCATTTTCGCTTCAGAAAAGTCGCTGAAGCCACCATATAGTCTATGATCACAGATGGGCGACCGGAGCTGGAATCATCATTGACGTTGTCGCGGCCAGCTTTGAAGTCTCTGACCCACTTACGCACTTTGCCTTCACGCATGACAGTCGCTCCGTAAACTTCACAAACCTGCCGGTGAATGTCTGCAGCAGACATGTTTTCTGTAGACAAGAAACGTATGACTGACCGTACACAGCTGCAACTGAGCACAGTTATTCCCAGGGAATGCTGGGACACGACTCAATCACCCGATGCGGCGCGCGCACCAACTATTAGTGTATACAACAAAACAGTCCTTACTGTATTTACAGAAATAGGTGTCAAATAGGAATGTTTTGAATCCGCTATTTTCAACAGTAACTGACGATGCAATAAACGAAATGCAAAAGTCATGAGAGAATTAAAATTGTGATACTATAAGATGAAATAAATAAGAACCGCAGACCTAATATTCGCTAATGATATTCCTGACTGAATCAGATATGTACAAAAACAATTAATACTCTTCAAAACGAACTAAACAAAATAAATATGAAAATAAACATAAATAAGGCAAAGTGTACGCTAACACGAAAGAAAATAAAACACACGATATTAAACTAAATGGACAGTAGCGCAGCTGATTATAGATATTTGGAAATTATTGTGAAGGGAAATTCAAAATTGGACAGAGAAATAATTGAAAAAATCAAAAAGAGTAGGAGGAATATTCAGTACAATCAAGAGAACATTCTTAGACAAATGGGAAATTGATGAGAATAAAAAAACCGAGTTACTAGAGAAATTAGACAGACCCACGATAACATATGCCATCGAAACGTGGACGTTAACAGAGAAGCACAGATTGAGAATAAAGCAATGGGTGAGAAAATTTTTTAGAAAGACCAAAAGCAAACAAGATAAGAGGTAAAATATGAAACGAAACATTCAGACAACTAAGAACCGAGCCGTTAAATGATAAAGTAGCAGAAATCCTGCTAAGATGGTTTGAACATGTACATATGCCGTATGATTGAACAAAGGATTACAAGAGTTTGTGAAACAAAAGTAGGAAGGCGATGAGAGGAGGACGTAAGGACGTAAGAAAATATTGGAGGAGGATGTAAAATAAGTAGCCAAGGCGATGAGGGGAGGACGTAAGGACGTAAGAAAATATTGGAGGAGGAAGTAAAATAAGTAGCCAAGGAAAGAAGAATAAAATGGTAAAAGAATAAAAGGAGATAATTTTGATGGAGCCTGTGGTTAATTAACACTGAAGGTTGACATATAACCCCTTTCCACATTAATTTTCGTATTCTGTATATGTATTTCGACAACTAAATTTTTATCATCAGCAGATAATTAAACAGTGTCGCACCTAGAAAACTACGGCAAAAAACTGCACCAAACAAATTCCGTACACGATCCATACCGTCAAAAGCCAAAACACGCTCTCTCAGTGTGCGTTTTGGTGTATACAGAATACGAACATTAATGCGAAAAGAGGTTATATATCAACCCTCAGTGATTAAAAAAATAAAAGACAGAAATGTATGGAGATAGAAATGCATAAGAAATAAGAAATAAGAAATAAACTCAATGCAAACCGGCTTACAACTCAAGAAGGCGAAGAAGAAAATATTTTCGCAGTAATAGATAAAAAAAAAATAGATCAATTCATCTGTGATTTAAAGCGATATAAATTCTTCCAATGTACGTCGTCTCGGATAGACTTATTTCTATTCGAGAGATGGAAGTATAGTTCTTTCATTTCTAATTTATAGTTTTTCAAAAAGATATTGGGCGTTTTAATATCTAACATCTAATAATATTTCGAATCATACCTATATTTTAATAAAGTACACGTAATATTCTAAATAAATAATAAATATATGTGAATATAATAAACATATATATGGAAATCGCATCATATTTTCGAAACCAATCGATTTACTACTACTACTTCAAAGATGCCGCTTAAAAATTTTGTAATGTAGTGCACGAAACCGGTGGACGTCTTGGTTCGAATATCACAGAAACAGTCTCGTCTTGCGAATTCGATGACCGAGGGCGAAGGACAACAGGGGTGGCCCGGGGTGAAGATGCCGAGGATAAATTGTAAATTCACTTCCCTTGTCCGATAAAAAGCTTTCAATGGTCTCTGAATTTTAAAACGAAACTTTTCGCTGTCGTCGCTTCCGTTTTTTGGCCACATGTAAGGATTTTGCCTAAGGATTATGTATGTTTTGTGAAATGCACACACTTCTCTGTTTCGTAGTGCAGTGTCGCTTTTAAGGGTTCTATAAAGTTAAGGAGTAAATTAAAACTTTTTAGTAGTAAAGTAATTAGTATTCTTTTAAAATATTGAATAAAAGTTTTACTACTTTGTAAGCGTATATACGAAGGTAGCCGTTTATATATCGGGAATAACAAACAAACAAAAATTTTATTATCGAAAATAGTTTTATTGTTTTTCAAAATATTCTCCTTTAAAATCAATGTACTTATGCATTCGTTTCAACCAATCCGAAAAGCATTGCTGCCACTGTGAAGGCGATATCTCCAAAATATGAGTTTTGAATGCCTCAACTGCCTCTTCCGGCGTAGAAAACCGTTGTTTACTCTTCACGTGTGGGAACAAAAAGAAATCATAGAGTTTGTTTTGCCCGTTCAAATATTCAATTGTTTGAACTGACCTGTGAGAGCTCGCATTGTCATGGCGGAGAATGATATGTCGTTTTCGGCTTATTTTCCATATTTCTTAAAAAACTTTGGCAAACAAATAGTTGTGTACCATTCGGTCAACTCTCTAAAGGCACGGTTGCAACGCGATCGGTTTATCCGAAAAAAACAGGCGACCATTTGTTTTGATATGCTTCGAGCGCGAACAACTTTTGTTGGTTTTGACTCATCTTGGAATAACCACACAGTCGACTGCTGTTTACTATCGGACTCATACATATAGATCCAAGATTCATCACCTGTGACGGCTTTATGAATGTTCTTTGAAGCATCGCCATTATATTTTTCGTGGCACCAATCGACGCGAGTTCTTTTTTGAGCGGTTGTCAAATTATGTGGTACCCAACGTGAATATAGTTTTATAACGGCTAAATGCTCATGCAGCATCTTTTGCACGCTGGTGTTACTAATACCTAGAGATGCCTCGATCTCACGGTATGTCACATGATGGTCGTTGCATTATCAATTCAGACACTGCGTTAATGTTTTCCGACACAACAACACCGTCACGAAATTCATCGTCCAAAGAACGCCGTCCAAGTTTAAATTCACTATACCAACGACATGCTGTCGCTTTCGATTGTGCTTTATCACCATATAAAGAATTCAACTCAAGGTTATAAAAAATAATAGCACGAAAATGTTCGCGAGTTAATTCCAGATTTTCGCTGACATACAATTTTCAAGTTAGTGTTGACTAGATATAGCGACTGGATAATAAAACTCTCAAGGTAAATATATTGTTAAAAATGACAAACTTCACGATGATCGGAGATCGAAGGCAACACTAACAGTCTAATTTTAACTGTACCAATAAATGAGTGGAACAACTGCATCCAGAGTTGGTTCAAGTGCATGTAAAAGTACATTAATCTTCGTGGAGAATATTTCGGACAACAACGAAGCCTTTAAAAGCTATCTACTATTTTATTCCACCCTCGTATAAACATTGAGTGACTTAACTTTGCATTTTCTAATCCAAACTATGTTCAGACGACTAAATCTTTTCACAATGAACACAGTTTTTTACTTAATTTATTAATTCATATATTTATTTTTAATGTTCATCTCTCTCTATTTATCTAAACAATAAATTTAAAGAAATAAACTTTAAATACTAATTCCGCATCGAAATACTTAAGCCTCTTGTGTAATAAATTTAAAAAGTAATCTAAAGTTGGTACCAGTCGTCGAGGTCGATAGACCAGGAAATCAAATTTCCCAATAACAAATGTCCCACTTCTGAACTTGTTTGTTAGTACACCGTTTGTTGCGAGAGAATGTGAGGGTATACACTTTCCCTACAACCTAAGACGTACACATTCTAATGCGTGAGACATTTAAGATAAGGGTTGTGGGGGTGATTGGCTATAAGATAGAGTACTGGTCATTCAACTGACCCTCACGAAAATACATTACCCAGGGATAATCTTCTACGACTACTTAAGGTCAACCGATAACAAACAAATAGTACTGGTTTTTTAAGTGTATTGATTTCATCATTTCACTAATGGGCAATTTACCGAAACGATACATTTATTTGTTAGAAATTCACTGTTCTACTTATTGTTAGCGATTTACAATAAAGAAAAAACTTGATAACATTTGTTAGTTTACAAACTAAATTATTAAGCATATATTACTTATTTAAGAACTTATTTTAAGTAGGCAATAAATACAGGGTGTTTCAAAGCAACGTTTAAAAACTTTAGGAGCATGTAGTATTGTCGAAAATAAGGTGAAAAGTCCTAATAAACATAATACTACCGGGCATAAATGAGGGATCACTATAGGTAAACTACAAAAAATTGTACACTTTTGGTAAAACAATATATATATGTACAAATAAAAATGTAATTATTATAAAAATAAACTATATACCCTTATAAAACAAAATAATATCATTAGTTCTATGAAGAAAAAATCGCACTTTTTATTTTAAGCGACTTTCTTCAAAATGTCTACCTTTACACTTAATAACTTCTTTAGAAGTTTTGGAAGTCTCAACACAAATTCTTGAAGGGTTACAAGTATTTGTAAGGTGTTCCCACAGCTGTTGCTGCGCTTGGGACAGTGTTCTCTCATTTTTCTGTGTAGCTCATCCCACAGCAACTCGATAGGATTTATATCGGGCGATTTTTCTGACCAAACCTTAATTACAAGAACTACTTCTTCTTCTTTTTATTTCACATAGTCCTTACAAAGTTTAGCATGTTTGGGCTCATTATCTTGTTGAAAATAAAAACATTCTCCTGCCAACTTGATTCCGGACGGAATTGAGTGTTCCTTTAAAATGTTCAAATATCCTTCATTTCTTAAAATTCCATCAATTCTTGGTCAATCTCCAACATCAATAAAAGAAAATGTTCTCCAAACAAGAAATTATCATTCAACATGTTTAATTCTTGGCACAACATTCTGGTACCGTTCTTCCGCCAACTCGTCAGCGAGCAAAAACGCGCCGATTACTTCCAAACACTTGGAACTTGGATTCGTCTGTCCACAGAACCCACTTCCACATCCCAATGTTTGTGCTCCTATTTCCATTGTAATCGTTTTTTACGATTTTGTGATCGTAGCAATAGTTTTCGAACAACATATCACCCTTTTAGGCCTGCCTTTGAAAAAACGTCTCTTTACGGTAGTCAGCGACCCAGATTTTCACGATTTTTATTTCATTGTGCGCGAAACTGTGGAACTGTTAACCATCTATTTCATTTAGATAATAGGCCCAGTCGCAAATCTTCTTGTCTAGTGGCCATCCTTGGTCTTCCGATACGTTTTTTTGGTTGCATTGCACCAGTTGTTATGTACGTTTCACTGTACCATCCACTGTACTTGAGTAAAAGAATGTTGCGTATATGGTGGGATGTTCAAGGACCTATACATTTTGACTGTCTGTTGATCGAAGAGCTAAATTCGGAGCAACATATCACCCTCTTAGGCCTGCCTTTGAAAAAACGTCTCTTTACGGTAGTCAGCCACCCCGATTTTCACGATTTTTATTTCATTGTGCGCGAAACTGTGGAACTGTTAACCATCTATTTCATTTAGATAATAGGCCCAGTCGCAAATCTTCTTGTCTAGTGGCCATCCTTGGTCTTCCGACACGTTTTTTTGGTTGCATTGCACCAGTTGTTATGTACGTTTCACTGTACCATCCACTGTATGATACGTTGATTTTAATTTTTGCGCTATTGTCTGCAGTGTCAATTTTTCTTTGTGTAATGTTATTATAGTACTACGAATTTTTGCAGACAATTCCTTTCTTTTTGACATTTTGTATGTTTGTTTACAAATACTCGTATTACAACTTACTCAGACAGATTCTAGACGGATAGTAAGTTTTTCTTAGATTACATTTTGTGTGGTACCACGAATTCCTAAAAGTTTTTTCTGAGAACCATTATAATCTCGTAATATTAAAAAAACTCTTCAAAATAAATATTTTCAGGAAAAGTATTAATACTGAATACAGGTCATAAAAAGATTAAAGGAAATAATAATATTTTACACTAACAAATATGGTTATATAATTTATATAATGATTCGGATATTATTGATAAACTTCCCAGAAACGCACTCACATCTGTTATTGCAATTGTCCCTACTGAAACCCTGGTCTAAAGACAGAGCAATTCTAGCGATAGCATGTGATCCCTCATTTATGGCCGGTTGTATATTGGCAAATCAACAGCTTACGAGATAACAACGGTTTTATTACAATAGCAAACTAAATTTGCTTTCATAGTTTTTATTAAGATATTATTGTGTTTTTACATAAAATACTTCTTTTTACACTCTTAATTAGTCACTTTACGGCCCCGAAGTTACAATTTTGAAACCGTTTTTATTATAAATTAAAACGGCTTATACTGTTATGCTAAAATTTGTCTTAAATAGCTTTACGGGATAAAAAACTCATATCAAAATTATAATTAATATCAATCCATGCTCATGGAAGAATCGAAGAGAATGGCTTTGAGTATGGCTGTAATTAGATTGCGTAACTTATTTCCTATAAAAAAGATGCTCTTGGCATACATAACTCGATTGGTCTCATCGTGTTTACGAAATTTGTATTTTAATAATTCGCAGTGAGTTTTACAAAAATTTAAGTTAATTAACCATGAATTCATACAAATAACAAAGATATCATAGAAACTATACAAAGTTACGATTTACGGGCATACAAAAGTTAAAGTGTAACAGGTATTTTTTAGATAAAAGAGAGACAAACATGTTTATTCGTTTCATCGCATATCGAATATGTTTTGGTTATTAGCTATTTTTTTTCGTGTAGTA
Organism: Dermolepida albohirtum; assembly: GCA_031893035.1. Taxonomy (NCBI): domain Eukaryota; kingdom Metazoa; phylum Arthropoda; class Insecta; order Coleoptera; family Scarabaeidae; genus Dermolepida; species Dermolepida albohirtum. The sequence continues at coordinate 828,145 of JAVIWB010001079.1, forward strand.
TTTTGAAGATATATATTAGGAGTACCAGAAAGTTCTGTCCGTTCCGGTTACAAAAAGTATGCGCATTCATTTGACGTATTCACATCACGTATATTTGGCTCTGTCTTTTTATCACTGAATGTATATATAGTGACCTAGTGACTTACTATTAGTATTAAGTGAGACGCGATCGTGTACCCATGGTTACTGATGAAGTCCAATTAAGCCACTGCGTTTTGTGCAAATTCCAACGAGGATAAAATGCTACAGAAGCGTGTAGAAATTTGTTGAAAGTGTTTGATGAAATACAGTTTCTGATAGAATATGCAAGAGATGGTTTGAAAAATTTCGAATAGGTGATTCCAATCATTCTGATAAGCCACGCTTTAGGCGACCATCTTTGATCGACGACGATATTGTCAAAATCATGTTAGAGCAAGATCTTTTTTGACAACATCGGAGTTGCAGTTCAACTAACCATTTCGGATCATATTCGGAAACTACCATTGGTGTGGAAATATTCGAGATGGGTGCCACATGAGTTAAGTGAGAAGAATTTGAATGATCGAGTCATCATATGCACATCTCTGCTTGCACGGAACAAAATCGAACTCTTCTTGGACCGGATAATAACTGGGGATGAAAAGTAGATTACCTATAAAAACATCGTAAGGAAAAGGGCATATTATGAATCCGAAAAACCTGCCCTCTTCATCTCTAAACCGAAGTTAAGCTTGAGTAAAAGAATGTTGCGTATATGGTGGGATGTTCGAGGACCTATACATTTTGAACTGTTTGTAGATCGAAGAGCTAAATTCGGAGAAGTACAGTCAGCAATTGGATAATTTAAAAACAGCACTGCAAGAAAAGAAGTCGGAGATGTTCAATAGGAAGAACACTATACTGCATCATGACAATGCTACACCACATACTTTTTGGGGACTGATCAGACACTTGTAGAGCTAAGCTGGGAAATTCTGTCGCATCCACTATACTCCCCGGTCCTAGCACACTCCGATTACTACTTGTTTCGCTCCTTACCAAATCTTTTGCAGGGCAAAAAATTCAAAAACGAAGATGTTATACAAGCACTTTTTCAGTTTTCCGCCTCTAGAGATAAGGCATTTTTTAAAAATGGGATATACAAACTGCTATCACAAGAAGTCATATATCATGACGGAAATTATATTATTCAATAAAGTTCATTTAAGGTATGAAAAATTTATTTTGTTTTATTCTAAAAACGGACAGAACTTTTCGATAAATATTGGGTTGGCAACTAAGTACTTTCGGTTTTTACTGATAGAGAGCGTTGCTGTATTTTTTGTATAACGTATGTTAGTGCTGTACTTTACCGTTTGTTGCGTGATACTAGTCACAGTGACGTAACTTCAGAAGCAAGTAGTGCGTGATTTTTATTAAAGCTATTAGTTGTGGGTTAATTTTAAATGGAGTGCAGAAACGAATATTTTCGACATATTTTACTATTTTATTTCCGTAAAGGAAAGAAAGCTGCTGCGGCTCACAAAAAGATATGTGAAGTTTATGGTGCTAATCGCTTAACTGAGCGCACGTGTCAGAATTGGTATAAAAAAGTCCGTTCTGGAGATTTTTCCCTTAAAGATGAGCAACGTTCTGGTCGGCCTACTGAAGTTGATGATGACCAAATCAATGTCATAATTGAAGAGGATCGTCATATAACTGTTCGAGAGGTTGCAGAGAGGCTACATGTACATATCGCACACAACAATTGAAAAATATTTAAAATGTCTTGGGCTAGTTAAGATGCTTGATATTTGGGTACCTCACGAATTGAAAGAAATTCATTTAACACAAAGAATCAACTTTTGCGATATGCACCTTAGACGAAATGAAACCGACCCTTTCTTAAAAACAATCATCACTGGTGATGAAAAATGGGTCCTGTACAGTAACATAATTCGAAAACGATGATGGAACAAACACGATAAACCAGCGCAAACCACATCGAAAGCTGAATTGCATCCAAAAAAGATCATGCTGTCAGTTTGGTAGGATTACAAAGGTGTTGTGTTTTTTGAGCTGCTTCCAAGGAAACAAACGATCAATTCTGATGTTTCCTGTCAACAATTAATAAAACTGGATGAAGCAATCAAAGAAAAACGGCCAGAATTGTCAAATCGGAAAGGTGTAGTTTTCCACCAAGATAATGCAAGGCCTCATACATCTTTGGCAACTCGTGGGAAACTATTGGAGCTTGGCTGGGAAGTGTTGCCACATTCCCCATACAGCCCTGATCTAGCACCATCTGATTACCATTTAGTTCCAAGTTTGCAGAATTCTTTGAATGGTAAAACTTTCACAAATGACGATGACCTTCACTCGCACCTGGTTCACTTTTTTGCTGATAAGGACCAGAAATTTTGTGAGCGCGGAATCATGCAGCTGAAAGAAAGATGGCAAAAGGTCATTGAGCAAAATGGAAAATATATAATTGATTAAAAACTATTCTTTGTTTAAAAAAAAATGTGTTTTATTTTATACTACAAAACCGAAAGTACTTAGTTGCCAACCCAATATAATAAATTTCTTGCTTTCGCAGGAACGATTTTTACTGTTGGTTTGTATAGTATCTTCTAAATAAAACTATTGTCAAATTTGAAACACCAAGTAAGTATATGCTGTTTGTTTTACGACAGTTTAATTTGAAGTTTCATGCAATTTATACCAATTACAATGGTTGCGTGTTCAAATACGAGAATAAGCGATATGGCGTTTATGTACGATTGTGTCAGTGGAAATACGCCGACTCTACAAATATGCCTTCGCATGTGTTGTTTCAGGCGGTGCTTCAACGACTGGGAGAAACTGGTTCGTATAAGATGTCTTATGATACTGAACGGTACAGATCAGCATGTACACCGGATGTAGAATTGATAATAATCTCGAAGCGAGAACAATTTCGATTCAACTGCGTGTAAGCAGCCATCTTATTTATAGACTTCTTCATTAGTAGATCTTATATCCGTACCACATCTAACGACTATAAGCCCTTACTGCTCCAGATTATTAAACGAGGAGTAAATTCTATGAGTGTTTTCACGGACAACTGATAAACGGCTAGACTTCTCTCCTAGCATCCTTTTTACTGATGAAGCCATATTAACTAAAAATGGAATATTTAGTTTCCACACAATCAGGTTTGGTGTGACAAGCTGCTGTTGGCACCAGATATCAGCTGTGTTTTTCTGAAAACTTATGGTTAAGCATAATAGCGGACCGGTTGCTAAGACGAATTATTGGAATATACCTACTTTACCTGAACTTTCAGATTTAAAAGTAATATTGTATGCATATTTGTCCTCCACTGATTTTAAAAGTCGCCTTTCTTTTTATAAAAGAAGCCCCTTGTTCTCTCTTTACATATATGTGTATAAAACACGTCTATACATTGCTAGGTATGCAACCAAACTTCCTATGAGATGAATGATATTGGTGTGCATTAAACTAATTTTAAGGCTGTGTTGTAAATTCTCATAGAAAAATTATTTATATTCGTACTGTCCTTACTGAAGGAGTAGATGACATTTCCCTGCCTATTTTGTGCTATGCTAAAAAAATCGCATTTCATCTTTACATTTAATTGCTAAAGAGTTTAATATTTCAGTCTCCTGTGTTTAAGACATTAACAAAGTTCAAATACAAACCGTACAAATTTAGCAATCATCGAATACTTTACGACGACGGCAAAATTAAGATATTTTAAGAAAAATATTATTCACACAAGCATTATTTTTTTTAAACGACTCTGTTAACTCTCAGAACTATTGATCAGTTTCTAATATCTTTCTATTCACTGAAATTCTATTCTGTTATTCCAAAAAATATTGCTCACAATAATCGATCATGTACAAAATCTAAGTCATACGTCATTCTTAATATAATGAAAGGGAACGTTTGTACTGCAATAGTTGACAATTCTTATGGGTCCTTACTTTACTGATGGGAATTAAAATGCGAAAAATTTTCTTCGTATACACATTGTACCACAAATACAAAATTTGTATATTGACAATATGTGGTTCCACAGCATTGCAGGGATCTTTGGTTGCATACCCTAAATATGATAAATTAGGTGTTCGAATAATAAATAACAGCGGTAAAGTACAAGGAATATAACAATATTGGAATCGTTGAAAAGGCAAACTTCACAAGTCAAAAGTCAAAACACAATTTTGTCTGTATTATACGTAACATATGTGTGCATAATACACATACTCTGCTTACGTCTGTTTCTGTTTTTTCACGATTGCTTGACAAGACGTAGCACGTTACTCTATTAGAAAAATGTTCACACCCTTTCTTCCCTCAACATATGTGACTACCTATGAATTAGACATATGCCAGTATATGTTCGTATTTTGCAGCGTCATTAATACACCGGAAAACTTTGGTGGTTCCAACAATAAGTAAATGATTTCACATTTTGACATTTTCACTTTATAAATTCTAGATGGATTGCAATAATGAGGATGTTCGTTACAGGACTACGGGTCAATTTCACAGGATTTTTTATTAGTTTTTAATTATTTAAATAAGATATCTTCCAATACTTGTTTTTAAAATAAACCATTCTTCTTCATAAATTAACTTTCTATTATTTACATTATAGAAAACTAATATTTTTACATTAAACCCAAACGCGTAGAAGCTTATGTTTGTAAAATATATTTTTCTTGATTTTTACTACATTACCAATTATAAAAACTTGGGTGTATTATAATGAGTTTCTATATATCAATAATGCTCTATTCATTGAAATTTTTCGAATCTAAATCCTTGCTCTTGCAAAAAAAAAGGTCGTGCTTTATCAACGTAAATTTAAAAAATTGAATGTATTATGTTTTCAGAAACATACAAAATTACAATATATCGAAGTATTAATTGCCTTCACAACATTAAGTCATTTAAAACAATTAAATTTATTTTTGTGTCTTTACAATGAAAGTTGTAACATATTTACATACACATATATGTATTAAGTTCATCTGCTTCAGCTGTGACGTCGTGGGAACACTTGCCATAATTCTTGTAGTATTTACGACAAATTTCGAATAAAATCAGTATGTTTCGGAGTAGATTTTACAAATATCTACTGAGTTAAATGATAGGAAAACTGTAAACTTGCCTAATGTGATCTATGAATACTTCTTCAGAGAAATTTGCAGGTGCTAATTATTGTTTACCTGCTGTTAACTCTCCCGGTGGATCCCTTTCTATTGTTAAGAAGCGGCTATTAATGTTGGTATACTACTTTTACGCAACAATGACACTGAGGTGAATGGCAAATGTTTGTTAGTATTGAATTTGTGTAATAATTATAGATAGAATGAAAATCATATTTGAAAAATATGTTTTTTCCATTAATGTATTTAAGAAATTATTTCTTTCCATTCGATTGAAAAAAGTACTTCATAAATCAATTTACGACTAGGTACCCCGCGGAAAAAGTTATTTATGATAAGTTTATCCAGTGTATAAATGGGTTCATAGAATAACTTGAGGAAACAGGCAACGTAATAAAGCATAAACGAGAGAATACAACTATTGCTTTAATTGGAGATAGTAGGTGTATCGGAAAGTAATTACCGGTTTTTTCATAAAAAAAACACATAATTTTCAAGAAAATGGAAAAATTTATATACTCAAGATATTAGCCACTTGATTCTACATATTTTGGCCATCTTTCAGGCAATTTATGGGTGCCATCCCAAAAAAACTGTTTATCCTTTGAGCAAAACCATTCATTGAACCATTTTCTAACTTCGAAATTGGTGAAGTGCTGCTCCGCAAACGCGTGTCCCATTGATGCGAAAAGGTAATAGTCGGACGAAGCAAGGTCTGGAGAGTACGACGGGTGCGATATTATGTCCCATCCAAGTGCTTTCAATGCTTCCTTGACCGATTCTGCTGTACGAGAGGGCCCGCTATCGTGCTGTAAAATCATTTTAGCGTGTCTTCATGCCCACTCTGGTTGTTTTTCTATCAATGCGTAGTTCAAATTAATAATTCGTTGTGGCTAGCTATCAGTATTAACTGTTTCACCGGGTTTCAACAGTTCGTAATACATTACGTCACTCTGGTTCAACCAAACACAGAGGATTGTCTTGCAACCAAAACGATTTGGCTTCGCGCTTAGAGTTTTCGGAATAAATCTATTTTTCATCATTCGTTGCTATTCGATGCAGAAAAGAATTCCAACCATACTTTTGAAGCAGCATTTCGCAGACGATTCAATTGATTTGACACCCATTTTCCCATCTTTCGACTAATCGCTAATCGTGTCTTGGGCCACACTTAACGCTTCTGCCAATTGTTCCTGAGTTTGGGTTGGGTCTTCATCCAATAACTCCTGCAGTTTCGCTTTTTCAAACTTTTTCGATCTACCAGAACGTCTTTGTCTTGAACATCAAAATCAGCACTTTCGAATTGTCGAAACCACGCCTCACATGTTTTCATGGTTGGAGCATGCTCACCGTACGTTTCTACCAGTAAACGATAACTTTCAGCAGCTTTTTCCTTTTGATTTAATAAGAAAGGTAATATATGCCGTAAATGCTCTTTTTCAACACGAAACTCGACATTTTCAGAGGTATAAATCTATGACAGTGTTACTTTCACAAAGTATATGATGTCAGTAGAATAAAATGAAATATGTGTCAAATCATAACATTCCATACTTAAACACAGCGACATCTGTTAGAAAAACTGGTAATGACTTTCCAGTACACCTGGTACTTTAGTAGGTATACGTAATAGAATTGAAGCTTGCCCAAACAAATCATTAAGAAAATTATCTTCACAGACAGGTAGGCATCTTTCTTAAACAAAACTACGAACACTACGATAGTTGTATCCTGTGGTGGTACTCGCACAGCACTTTAGAAACACTTCAAATTTAAGCCATATAAAATGTCGGTCTACCAATAATTCCCGAAAAAAATACAGCAATTGGCTTAATAATATATTTAACGGCGATGAGATATTAGATAAGAGCTTTTGTCCGATGAGGCTCGGTTCCAGAAGAGAATCCACATGTATTCTCAGAAACAAGTTCGCATCCTGTAAAGGTTGGACCCATTGTAGAACCAGTACTATTTTATAACACAATTAACACAGCTATAAATGGAGAACATATATTAGAACCTTTCGTTGATCATCTGGATGGGAAAGAATTGCGTGACGGTTATTCCCAACAAGATGGTGCTACATCACATATAGCACATGCTAATTTAAATTATTTAAGAGAAGTTTTGATGAATGATTAATTAGCAGAGGCCTTTGGCCAGTAAATTTTCCACATTTAGCACTGCTAGATTTCTTATTGCTCGGATCCTTGAAAGACGAAGTCTTTAGTGACATACTGAATAGTTTGGAGGAATTGGAGCACTGAGTAACAGAAGCAGTACACAATGTAAATGTAGAGGTATTACAAAATTTTTTTACCAATATAATGAGAAGGTTTACGTTTTCAGGTTGATGGTGGTCCTTTTGAACACTTGCTATAGTTTTACAACAATGTTTATTTACCTGTTTATTTTAAATAGCATTTATCATTTTTTCTAATTAAAGTTTATGATAATTTTATACTACAATAAATACAAAAGTATGAAATCGTTTGTTTCATTCTTACATACAACATTCTGCTATTTATTTATAAGAGCTGTCAAATTATCTTCAATGTTCAATAAATCCATACCAACTACTGTGTTGCCAATTTAACTTTTTCTTCCTACGGGCACTTGACATGGCTCACTCTATATTTTGAAACATAATCTGTAATTTAGTAACACATGTTACACAGTTTGTAATAAAATTTATATTAAAAGTTATAAACATAACTGATTTTGAGTATCACGAAAATTAAAATAGAAATGAAAAGCGAATGGAAAAATAAAAATAAAAATTAGTGATAGACAAACAAGTGGGACTGTGGTAAAAAAGATTAAGAAATTGATTTGACATCAGGACACTCTAATTCCTATTTTAAAAACATTAAGCTATAAATTTCCTATATTTGATATGATGTCGGCATTAATCATTAAACACACTTGTCACAACATAGAAGACATATTTAGTGTGTGAAAAAGAATCGGTAGATGCCCTTGAATATTACCAAAATATATTCTTGGATCGTCAATTATCAAGCAAATTATACCATCTGAGATAATGCAGAAAATTTCAATGTTGTCAAGGGACATTTACGAATGTAAAAGGAAAGAAGTTATTCGTAATTGATAATACGGGATATAGTGCAAGAATTGGCCTTGTATTTTTGTTTACTCTCATTCATTTAGTTATAATTTAAATGACGAACTCAAACAATATATATTCTTATAGGCAAAAGAATAAATATAAACATCTACTGTTCGAATGATAATTTTCTCAAAAGAAGAGAAATGTGTTGCCCATAATTAGAAACGTAACCTAGTCTATTACCAAGAAAATAACAAATACATAAACATTCTAATGTTAGTGTAATTTATTCTTTAATTCGGTTTAATTACTTTTGAAAATAATATCTAATTATGTGCTATACGTTACAGTTTAAGTAAGACAATATAGAAGCCGAATAATATCTGTTTGTCTACCGTCGAAGGGTAATATTTCCCGTAGAAAATCATAGGTACTTCCCACTTTTCTTACTTTACGATGACGTCGGTTTCTCGAGGTCAAAAAGAATAATTATCGTTTTTCGTACTAATAACCGTCGTTAATTTTTATTATTATTGCGCTCCTTAATGTGGTTCGAATCGGTTTTAGAAACTAATTATAACAAAGAATATGTTATATTTTTAAATAAGTTTTTTTTAAATCATAATGTATAGAGCAGTAAAGAATTTATAGTGCCAGCAAAATTACAGAGTAAGTGAATTATGTAGCAGTTCATTTTATTTTAAATATAAATAATTCGATTAAATGTGTCAAGCGTGTTTAGTATTTCGAATTTTAATTTAGTTTATATTCCGTTTTTCCATATTCTTTTTTGTTTTATTATAATTTTTGTTTTATTTAAGTACTGTTGACTAATATGAACAATGATGAATATTTATATTGATTGTGTGAATTTGAAATGATGACACGTGATCGATTTCGCATCTGGTTAAATATCTGATCACTAACAGAACGAAAGTTATTAGACAAAACATTTTTATCGTCTATATGCGGCAGAAATAACTAAAATTGGCACTGCCACCATTCGACAAACAGTCAATACCGTAAATTATTTTGGTGTTATGAAGCGTCTTTTGGCGCGTATTCATGTGCGCCCTTAGTATCGTGAAAATGGTAGCTCGACGCTTATCACTAATTTTCTAACTACAGATGGCATTTCAACCATCAAACACTCATGTTCACCGGATTTAGCCCCTTGTGATTTCTATCTATTCCCCAAACTACATTTGCCATGAAAGAACAGCGTTATGCAGACGCAGAAGCCATTAAAAAGGCGTCAACAGTGCTCCTGAAGGATATCTCTAAAGAAGAACTTAGAAATTTATTCAATATGTTAATTTGCCATGCAAAACGATGTATTGAAGCCCAAGGCGAATACTTTGAATAAAATAAATGAATTTTACCAAAATAGTAAGCTTCTGTTTATAATTTAAAAAAGTTTGGTTTTCTCTGCTCAGACTGTGTATGACATGGGTATTTCACGCCATCCCTCCTACATTGAGTTGATATACTATAAATTTTAATAAATGTAGATATGTCACAAATACGGACCTTTGGATCTAAAGTTACTCTTCGGATATAAAATTTTTACATCACATTGATTTTCACCCAATTTCAAATTGAAAATAACAATATTCATATATGGTACTCTATCTGCTAACATTCTACATACAATATATAGAATATTCATATATGTATACGTACAAAAGAAGTCAAATAAAGTATACATTAAATAAATATCTAATTTCAGACAATTATGACATTAAAAGATCTCTAGAGTGGACACGTAACGCAAAATAATGCAGACAAAAATTTAAATCTTCAAAAAGGTCGAACTAATGGAATGGAATGATCTTAAGCTTTAATTCACTGACGACTGAGAAAAAGAGAGACATTTATTATTAACTCATCCACTAATTGAAAGGGATCCTCTGCGTTGCTGCATTTTCTCCACTTATTTATTTAGGTTTTAATCTCGTCTAGAAATTCGTCGTTTCGTCGGTGTCGTTTCCTGCGTGGTTTGTAAAAGACACAAAAGAAAATGCTTTAGTCTCCATGTGAACATGATGACAAACAACAGATATTACTTATTTTAAACAGAAAGAAAGAAATATGCTTGCAGTGTTTCTGCTTTATCTTTCGGAAAATGAGATTCCAACTTTTTACGAAAGCATATATTTATGTGCAATTTATTTACACCAGACATAAAAATGAATTTATGAATCAACATTGTTTCCATATTTTCTTTATACAGAACTTGACAAATTGTACTTATTAATTTTATTATTATTATAAAGGCTGTTTCAAATTGCGCGGTTTTTTTTAAGAATAAATAAAATATAGATGGCGCACTGAATTTGTCTGGGTATGTGGGCATTTAAAAAGTGTGATGTATGACATTTATAAAAATGGCTCCGTACACGGTACAACAACGCGTTCAAATTGTTGAATTACTTTATGAAAATCAGCATTCGGTGAAAAGAGTTTTTAGAAAATTACGTGAATCTTATGATTACATAATCGTCCTTCTGAGAGCACTATTGGTCGAATTATTAAGAAATTTCAAGGGGCCGATGCCGCGGAAGATCAAAAAAGTGAAAAATACAGTCATAGTGGTCGTTCACAACAAAATATTGGTTTAGTTCGTGAAAGTGTTGCTGAAGATCCTGAAATGTCCATTAGAGGACGTTCACAACTTGGACTTAGTGGATCAACAACATGACTGAAGGCATATAAGGTTGAAATAACACAGGAACTGAAGCCATTAGATCAATTACAATGTCGTTCATTTGTCAATTTTATCAAAGAACAACCAGCTTGGTGGCTATGTTAATAAACAAAATTGCCCTATCTGGGGTGAGAAAAATCCACGAATTATTCATGAGAAACCTATGCAACCTAAACGACTTTCTGTTTGGTGTGCATTATGGTCAGGTGGTGTAATCGGACCTTACTTCTTTGAAAATGCTGCTGGTGAAGCTGTAACTGTCAATGGTGATCGATATCGTAGGATGATAACCGAATTTTTGTGGCCTGAATCAATGAATATTTATCTAGAGGATATGTGGTTTCAACAGGATCGCGCTACACCTCACTTTGCACACGAATAAATTGATTTATTGACAGAAAAATTTCCTGGACGTGTAATCTCAAGAAACGGTGATGTTAATTGGCCACCAAGATCATGAGATTTGACACCATTAGACTATTTTGTTTGGGGTTATGTGAAAAGTCAGGTTTATAGAAACCATACGCAATCAATTCCTGCTTTGAAAGATTAAATTTTTCGTGTCATTGGTGAGATAGAGCCTCAACTACGTATGTGAAAATGTCATTGAAAATCTTAACAAAAGAGTGGACGTCTGTGGAGCAGCAAGAGCGGACCATTTAGCAGATATTATTTTTCGCATATAAATGTCATAACTGATACTTCAACTACCAACAAAAAGTTTTTGAAAGGGAATGCAAATTATGTGTTTTATTTATTCTTTAACAAAACCGCGAAATTTGAAACACCCTTTATCATATATATATATATACAGTAGTGTGCATAAGTACATGACTACTTACGAAAAAATCAATTCTAAAATAATTTTGTCTGTGTATTTAATATTTTGCTACTTCTACTCTAACAATAAAGTTCTAAGAATTGAAAATATATTGAATATTAAATGAGGGAGGAAGGAGTTTCTGCAAAAGTATTCGTAGTTAATCCTATTCAGGTAATCTGCTCCTTATCGATGGTTATCCTATCTGCTTAAGGACAGTTTATGCGTAACGTGGATTAATACATCACTGAATTTCGAAGCGTCTAGTTGAATTATAGTATTTTTAGTTACAAAAGACTTATTTGGTTTTTACAGGTGTCTGTGAACATTTTTGGAAAGCAATATTGTGAGCAACAATTCATTTTATAATTTTATTCGTCTTCGCATTAGGTTAATTTATTGAAAAGGCAGTGAAAGGTTTAGAATATTTGACGCAAATCTTCAACAAGGCTTAATTCAGCGACAAATTGTCTTTATTTTTGAAGAAATATCGTATGTTCCGATGATTTCAGTTGCCCATAAACCACACTAAACCGTGATTTTGTGTGGATGTAATGATAGCTCTTGAAACTCTTTGGATTGCTCTTCGCTCCAAATACGGCAATAGTGCTTATTAGCGTAGCCATGAAGCCAGAAATGGGCACCATCGTTAAACAAAATTTTGACCGAAAACCGTGGATCTTCTTCAAGCTATTCAAGAGCACCAAGAAACTGCGTTAATGCGAAAGGTCGGCTGCTTTCAATTCTTGAACGAGTTGAATTTTTTATGCTTTTAAACCAAGATCCTTGCATACACGTAAAGTACGCCAAGTTGTGGCATACGACAAGCCAAACTGTTGAGATCTCGGTTGAATCGGTTCTTCACGGTCATCGCGTACTCCCTCAATTACCATCGCTGTATTTTCTTCACTACGTGCTGGATGTGGTCTATTTGGTCGCGTATTGTCGTGTAATGAAAATGTGTTTCAAATTTTTCGATGGTATAGTGAATTGTGTGTTCGGTGGGTCGATTACGTAAACCATAAATTGCTTTAAGCGCACAAAACATATTTCTCGTGGAACGCTGGTTTTCGTATTAGCGCTAAATAATTTTGTATACGCTGTGCCGAGCCGAGTCTTTTCATAACAAAATGTCACACAATACTTAACTAAAACAGCGTGAAAATTTGACACGAAAATACATTATAATGAAGCATCCATTATATAAATAAGCGCTTTACATGAGTAACTTAATAAACATTAACGTTTCCTGCTATTCTATCCTTTTTACTAATGACAGAAAATTAATTAAAATATTTGTGCATTGGACTAGGATTTGAACCTGTATCTACCATTCTCTAGATGGTTGCTTTAACTAATTAAATCACCAAGTAGTACAATTTAGGATTTCTATTCCATAATGTAATTTACGGCATATTAAGAGACTCTAAACTGTACTCGTTTGTAGCTTAATTAGTTAAAGTAACAGTCTAGCAATCGATAGATACAAGTTCAAGCCTTGGTCAAATGCTGAAAATTTTTAATTTATTTTCTAATTAATAATAACGCTGGAACAGCAGGAGATGTTAATTTTCAAGTCAATGCACGTTAGAGAAGTGTTCGTTCGAATGCGTTTTTTGTCAACTGTGCAAACAAAAAGTTTTCCATGTTCAAGGCATCGTGTAAAATGTATTAGACATGATATATCGAGATTTTGGAACCGCATTGTGAATTTTCATGACAATTTCACTAGCCGCAGTCTTTTTTTGGACTTCCCGAGCGTTAATTAGCTACAATAGATATACAGGATAGCTCAAAATTACCGAAGGGGTTTGAATTCCTTATAACTGTTTTATTATAATTTTTTTTTATTTCTCTTCAGTATTTTGTAAAGAAGACTTGGGAAATTTAAAATGGAACAGTACACAATTGAACAACGTGCCCAAATTGTTGAACTTTATTTCTCCAATCAACGGTCCATTGTTTTGTCTCAGCGTGCATATCGTCGTTACTTTAATGTGCGGGTTGGACCCTCAGAGCCAACAATAAAGCGTCCGTTGCAAATTTTCGACAACAAGGGGCAGTAAGGAACGTTCCTGATGCCGGCAGATGACGAACGGTGCACACGGATGACAATATTGAACGAGTACAGGGGAGTATTTGGGAAGATGGAGAAACATCAACCAGGAGACGTTGACACAACTTGCCCTCTCACGAGGGCAGCTACAGAGAATTTTGTATGCAATAAGAATGTTTCCACACAAAATTCAGCTTGTTCAAGAATTTAAACCGACAGATTACCAGCAACGACGAAGTCCATTTGAAATTAAATGGGTTCGTTAATAGGCAAAACTGTAGATTATGGGCTACGAAAAATCCAAGAGTAGTTTAACAGCGACAGCTATACCCACTTAAGTGTACTGTTTGGTGCGGTGTTTCGTCGGAAAGGATAATTGGCCCATATTTTTTTGAAAATGAACACGGTGTCGCCGTTTCTATCACTGGTGTTCGATGTCAGACAATGCTGGAAAAAAGGCCAACCATGGAAAACCATTCGCAAGTATAGTTCCATCAGGATGGAGCCACAACGCACACTACGAGGAACACAATGGCTCTTTTACGCGACATCTTTGATGCACGAATTATTTCGTGTACAAGCGATTTTTATTGGCTTCCGCGTTCACCGAATTTAACCGCTCCAGACTTTTTCCTTTGTGGTTATTTGAAAGGAAAAGTCTATATTAATAAGCCTAGATCCATCCAACAATTAAAAAACAATATACGCGATGAAATCAACAACATAACACCTGAAGTTTTGCGAAAGGTTATGAAAAATGTTTTGGAAAGAGCACGAATATGCGAAACAGAAAATGGTCACCACATGCGAGATATAATTTTTCATAATTAAATTAAAAATATTCTCCATTAATATACTATATTTAAAAAAAATTATAATTTTGTCTTAAATAAAAAGTTATAATGAACTCAAACCCCTTCGATAATTTTAGGCCACCCTGTACAACCACATTTAAGTTTAGTAATCCGTTTATTTACAGTCGCTAGCGAATGGGAAGAATCCTTTTTATTGGAATCTAATTCTTTTTTCATATCCGTCGAGGTTAAACTCAACAAAGTGCTTTATAACTAGTCTATCATAGATTTTCTCCATTTTTAACAAAACATCAAAATTTGTTTGCTTACTCAATCGTAGCAAACAAACAATTAAATTCACGCATCCGAAACTTCGCAGAACACCATTTAAACAGTCATAATTATTTGATTACACGTGCATCGTCTATGTCCGGCCAAGAACATTCTGAACCAGTTTTGCAGATACTATTAAAATAAGAAACACTTCCACTATTGACACACTTTATCGTAGTTTATGGTTATCGATAGATAACCATAAGCGACATGCCAAGATATGTATAGTTATCAGTATCAATTACTTACTTAAATCGTAATTATTTATTGTATATTAGATATCTCTCACATACACGAAAATGTCGACCTATGCCGTCGGAATAGATTTAGGTACAACACATTCATGTGTCGCTGTGTATCAGTACGGTAAAATCGAAATTAAAGCTAACGACCACGGATCTAGAACTACACCATCTTATGTCAGTTTCACGGAAAATGGAAGACTTGTTGGTGAGGCGGCAGAAAGTCAAGCTTCTCTCTATCCGAAAAATACAATCTTCGGTGAGTGTTTCTAAAATTAATGCAATAAGCAATGAGAAATAAACTATTGTTTTGCATCCAAAATAGACTGATAAAATTAGTAAATATTTATTGGTAATTCATTGTTCGTGTAAAATAATAGTTTGCATGAATAGAATTCATATCTGCATCTCGTTTTTATACACATACGAATTCTTCTTATTTAAATTCAAAGTGAAGGCTATCATCTATCTTCTTAATCATAAGAACAGAATAGTAGATTGTCTAATCAATTAGAGAAGAAATTCACGCTTCCCTGCAAGAGAAAGGTCATGAAAATACTGGTACGTTGCCAACACAATTTTTACTAAAAGTAGTATCTTTATGCAATATATTTGACAAGCTGAATGCCTTAAATCTGTTTCTGCAAGGCAATAACACGCACGTTTTGAAACCTTTGGAGAAGGTTTTGGCGTTTAGGAAAAAGCTGCGGATAAGAAAAATCAATGAGGATTGCGGCCAACATTGTTTCCATGACAATTGCATAAGTACATGATCTGCAAAAAAAGCCGTTGTGTCACAAAACTTGCTGTCAGTTTTCAAGGAACACCTTTGAAAGCTCACCGATTGGTTTTGCAAAATACGAGGGTGGTGTGAAAACTTTCCGACCTAACAAAGATACAAAACATTTTTTCTCAAAATTTATATTTATTTTTCTAGTCGCTTGGGGCTAAATTTGGTGAGTAAGGCGGATGGTCAAGCAGTTTAAACCATAATTCGTGAAACAGGATTTTCTTTTACTGCAAACTTGGCCGTTTTTCCACAATTTCTGCCTTCAGCTTGTCAAGTAATGTTGTGTAGTATGCTTCGAAATAGTTTTTCCTTTTTGAAGATAATCGATCAAGATAATTCCATGACTGTCCCAAGAAACAGTCGCCGTCACTTTCCTAGCCGTTTTTCCTTTCTTTGGAGCCGGTTGTCCCTTTACAGTCCACTGTTTTGACTGTATTTTTGTTTCGAGCATATAATGGTGTATCCAAGTTTCATCTACAGTAATCGGCGCCAAAACTAGGATTTATTGCGCCTAAACTGCGCCAAATTCTAACACGTTTTCGTCTAACATTAGCAAACGCGGCACCTGACGGGCGGACAGCTTTCTCATGTATAAATCTTGATTTAACTTGTGACAAACATGTTCTTTGGACATATTCGTAGATTTTACTATCTCTCTCACTTTAATTCGACTGTCGTCTAGCACCATTTGGTGAACTTTAGCGATGTTATCGTCAGTAGATGCAATTTTTGGCCGTCCCGAACGTTTATCGTCTCCCTAGCTCTTACGGCCATCTTCAAATTCTACCGCCCAAAATTTCACATTGGTAAATGATGGTAGAGTCCCCGTACACAGAGTCCAACTTATCTTTGATTTGCGTAGGCATATTGCCTTTCAAAAGCAAATATTTAATGATAGCTCGATACCCCACACTTACATCGACTCACTCAAACGACTGTCAAATTAAAACTACAGGTCCAAAATAGCTGATACTTTGGTGAACACCTGACAATAGATACACAACTACATTCCCTAGCTTTTATTGATGAGTGCTGCCATCTTCACGTTGAGGTCGGAAACTTTTCAGACCACCGTCGTACTTTGAGGAAGACGACATCGAAAAATATACGTGGATCCTTTCCGTACCCAAGGTCCACCAAAATTCACTTCGCGGGATGAAGTGATGAACTCTCTTGCGACAACAGTATGAAAATAAAATTTGCTTCTTCCGATTTAGTGGAGTTTTGGATATCAATGAGAAATGAATACTAAACTCCAAGTTTAAAAGCTGTACGGATTTTCATTTCCTTTCAAACGGCCTATTTATGTGAAGCCGGATTTTCAGCTATAACAAGCAAATATCGCTCAAAAATCAGTGTGGAGAGAGAAATGAGAGTGACAATGTCAAAAATCTTATCCGCGTTTTGAAAAAGTGTTTGGCGTTCGGAAAGCTCATCCATCGCATTAACTTGCTTGTCGTTGAAAGTTCTCACCATTTATTTACTTTTTTGTATTTTTATATTTTAATTTTATGTGGTTCGATTCATTCAATTCATCACATTGTGAGGTTTTTCTCAACACTTGTTTCTATTTCTGTGGCTGGTTTATGTCATTATATGCATATTTTGACGAGGGTGCTGGGACAAAATACTGAAATTGTAAGTGCGCCACTGACTGATAAAAATTGAATAATCCCTACAATATATGATATTTTACCAGCAGTAGTTATTATCTTTTACCTTTCACAATCCGGCATCCTCTTCTTGAGACACACTGTATTCAATACTCATCGCACAGACTAATCACCACAAATCACTGCTCTATAAATTACCATACAGGACCATAATAAATTTAATCCCGGTCTTTGCTGAAAGGCACCCATACAATGTAACTGCCAAAATTATTCTTTTTTTGTTTGTTATTGTTATTTAACTAGGTTACTAAATCAGTAATTAAATTAAAATATTGCAGATGCTAAACGTCTGATTGGTCGCCGATATGATGAAGAGACAGTACAAGCAGATTTAAAATTCCTGCCATTCGATGTTATCTCTTCCGAAGGACTTCCTAAGATACAAGTAACCTATGAAGGTGAAACGATGTTTTATACTCCCGAAGAAATTAGTGCAATGATTCTGTCGAAAATGAAAGAAACAGCTGAAGTTTACTTGGAACAGAAAATTAGTAAGGTTGTTATAACTGTGCCAGCATATTTCAACGACTACCAAAAACAAGCGACTATAGCAGCTGGGAAAATGGCTGGTCTAGATGTTATGTATATTCTGAGCGAGCCAGTTGCCGCTGCAATTACCTACGCTGTAGAGAAAAACGTCAAGTGTACGGTTTTAGTTTTTGATATAGGAGGGGGAACTCTAGATGTTTCTATAGTTTCCATAGACGATATGAAGTTTGTAGTGAAATCAATTAGCGGAAACACTCACCTTGGTGGTGAAGATTTTACTAATAATCTAGTAAAGTATCTTATCGACATATTTAAAAATAAACACGGCAAGGATTTGAGTAAAAATATACGTTCACTCTCACGACTTAAAGGGGAATGTGAGCGAGTAAAAACTAAGCTCTCTTTCCAAAAGGAAGTTCAGTTCTTTGTTGATTCAATCATGGATGGAGTACACCTAATTGAAAATATCTCCAGAGCAAAATTCAATGAGCTGAACTCTAAAGAATTTGCTGCTACCCTGCAGCCAGTAAAAAAAGCCTTAAACTATGCCAACATGATTCCTAATGATATAGATAAAGTAATTATGGTAGGCGGATCATCTCGAATTCCAAAAATAGAAGCTTTATTAAAAGAATTTTTCGGAGGGGAAAAAATTTTCAAGTCTATTAATGCCGAAGAAGCTATCGCGTATGGTGCAAGTGCATACGCGGCTAAGCTCCTTGGTATTAATCTTAACGATAGGACCAATTTTATTATACAGGATGTTACGCCACAGTCTTTAAGTGTTGGTGTTCATAATAATGATGACGTGAGTGTCATAATTCCGAAAAATTCTGAAGTGCCCGTCTCGGAAACCAAGCAATACATGACCACACACGATAAACAAACTACTCTACATTTTCCGATTTACGAAGGTGAAAGCGAGAACAGAAGAGAGAATACGTTTCTTGGAAAGTGTACATTAAAAGGTATTCCACCAGGTCCTAAAGGTAAAGAGTGGGTTAATGTTACGTTTCACATAGACACTAATAGAGTATTAACAGTTACTGCTACACATGTTGACACCGGTGTTCAAGTCGAAACAATAATCGATAGAAGGTTAAAGGTATAGAAAAGGTAATTCCAGAAATTTCATATTTGAGTTAATAAGTGTGAAATGTTATTTTGGAATTCAAAGAGTTCTGTGAACAAAAAAGACTTGACGGAGACTGTAATTACAAACAAAGTTATGCAAATTCTTTTCTCGTCATTGCGTAAAGCTTTTTCAAATAAATCGTTAGATAATTAAAAAGAAGCTCTCAAAAACAGCAAGATAAAGAATGTTAGAATACGAGTTATATATAGGTAGAAATGACAGACAATGTTGCTTCCTAGTAAAGATAGACTCAGATGTTATATCTTAAATAAAGTAATATTATTTAATAAACTAGTGTTTTTCATGAACAAAGAATTTGTAGGAAACGTACAAGTAACGTACAATTTTTTAAATATAAGAAGAGATTGTTAAGCGTGAAGGCGTCAGAGGAATTTCAACTATTTGTTCATCAGAAAGTACCAGTATGAATGCTAAAATTCCTTCAATCGTATGCATTGCGGTGTCTCTTGAGTGGTTGGCATAACCACTCAAGAAGTTCATTGTCTCGTAAATTATCAAAAAACTGTAGTAATGAACCATTTCTATCTCTTCCACCTTGAACAAACTATAAAGAAAGATTAGACTTTTGAGAAACACCTTTTAGAAGCCTTCTCTAAATCGAGAGGTGTATTGATGTAGATTTCCACAAGACCAAATTCCCATATTTTACTTATTTACGTCTTCAGAGAGACAAAACTATGCTTCATCTGTAAAAAATGAAAAATCTAGGACATCGTTATTATTCAAACCATTTAAGTACCACTTCAGTATTTCACTCTTTTGACGAAATATCTAGAATAAAATTGGTATGGTTAACCATACAACCATACCAATTTTATTCTAGATATTATTTTGATAATAATTCCTTTTTTTAAAATTTTTTCACAATTTCATTATACCTGGTGTACCAGATAGTCATTACCAGTTTTTTCATAAAAAATTACATAATTTTCAAGAAAATGGAAAAATTTAAGTATTGGCCATTTGATTCTACACATCTTGCCTACCTTTCAGGCAATTTATGGATGCCATCTCAAAAAAACTGTTCGTCTTTTGAGCAAAACCATTCATGAAGCCATTTTTTAACTTCTGCGAAATTGGCAAAATGCTGCTCTGCAAGCGCATGTCCCATTGATGCATTGATGATGAAAAGGTGGTAGTCGAACGGAGCAAGGTCTGGATAATACGGCGGGTGCGATATATATATATATATATATATATATATATATATATATATATATATTATTTATATATATATATATATATATATATATATATATATTATTTATTATTAAAATGACTTCATCATGTCTTCGGGCCCATTCTAGGCTTTTTTCTACCATTGCATGGCTCAAATTGATAATTTGTTGTCGGTAGTGATTAGTATTAATTGTTTCACCAAGCTTGTAATACACCACGCCGCTCTGGTTCCACCAAACACAGACACAAAAACGATTTGACCTTGGAGTCGATGGGCCGGTTTCGCCAGGTGATAACCATGCTTTTTGCGCTTGGAGTTTTCGACATGAATCCATTTTTCATCACCAGTCGCTATTGGATGCAGAAAGGACTTCCGATCATATCTTTGAAGTAGCACTTCACAGACGATTTTTCGATTTTCCGTTTGCCTGTTATTCAATTGATGTGACACCCGTTTTCCCATCTTCTGAATTTTTTTCATTGCTCGTAGTCGATCGCTAATCGTTTCTTGAGCCACATTTAATGCTTCTGCCAATTGTTTTTAAGTTTGGGTTGGATCTTTATCCAATAAGTCCTGCAGTTTCCCATCTTCAAACTTTTTCAGTCTACTAGAACACTCTTTGTCTTGCACTTTTGGATTGTCGAAACTACGCCTCATATGTTTTTATGGTTAAAGCACGCTCACCGTATGCTTCTACCAGCAAACTATGACTCTCAGCTGCTTTTTTCTTTTGACTAAATAAGAAAAATAATACGTGCCGCGAATGCACTTTTTCAGGTACGAAACTCGACATTTTCAAAGAGGTATAAATCTATAACGGTGTAACTTTCGCAAAATATAACATGTATGGCTTTGAAGCTTGATATCAATAGAATAAAATGATATATGTGTCAAATCATAACATTGCATACCTAAGCCTAGCGACATGTTTTGGAAAAACCGGTAATAACTTTCCGACACATCTGGTAGTAATTCTTTTCCCTAAACTAGTTCACGAATTGTCTTTTTTAGTGACTAAGCTATTCTTGCATCCAGATACTGTAGAAATTCGCGACGCACTGACTGATTTGCTTTACCAATGATTTGTAATTTGCAGCAAAGTTAGGAAATTGTTTTCAAAAATCTTCAATATCTTGCATTATGGAATACTTCCTCGTGTCCCTCTTTTCAGAAAAGAGATTCTCTATTCCATGTTAAATATTTTAGAATTTTGCAGATGTGGCATTTATTACAATTTCGTGCGACATCCTATTGCGTTATAAGATAATGTATTAAAATAGAAAGTTTCATAAGACATAATTTTTCTGCACAAGTTCAAATTTAAAAAATGCATCTTGCGGCAAATTTTCTAAATGAGCGTATTTTATACAATTTTTTCTATTTTGGTTTTCAAATATTAAACAAGTTGTAGCAAAAGAGACATATTCCTTAGATATTGGCCGCACTGAAGTTTAACTTTAACATTTTAATGATAAGTAAATATACAGGATGTCTCATGACATAATTGCCAAATATTAAGTACGTGTTACTTTAGCAATTTCAAGTCAAAAGCATCTAATCAATATAAAGGTGTTTCAATCTGGGCGCTTTTTTTAAGAATAAAGATGGCGCACTGAATTTGTCTGGGCATGTGGGCATTTATAAAAATGGCTTCGTACACGGTACAACAACGCGTTCAAATTGATGAATTATTTTATGAAAATCAGCGTTTTATGAAAAGAGATTTTAGAAAATTACGTGAATTTTATGGTTTACATAATCGTCCATCTGGAAGCACTATTGGTCGAATTATTAAAAAATTTCAAGAGATCGGTTCCGTGGAAGACCAAAAAAGTGAAAAATACAGTCGTAGTGGTCGTTCACAAGAAAATATTGGTTTGGTTCGTGAAACTGTTGCTAAAGATCCTGAAATGTCCATTAGACGACGTTGACAACAACTTGGACTTAGTGGATCAACAACATAGCGTATTTTGAACAAGTTAGCTCTGAAGGCATATAAGGTTCAAATAACACAGGAACTGAAGCCATTAGATCATTTAAAACGTCGTTCATTTGTCAATTTCATCAATGAACAACCAGCTGATTTTTCTAAAAAATAATGTTTTCCGATGAGGCATATTTTATTGTGGCACCTTTCTGAAGGTAATCAATGAGCAAAATGCCCTTTGAATCCCAAACAATTGATGCCATCACCTCGTTTGCCGATAAAGTGGTTTTCGCTTTCTTTGAAGGTGCAGAACCACGTTCTAACCATTGTTTCGACTGTTGTTTAGTTTCGGGTGTACTGTAGTGTATCCAAGTTTCATCGCAAGTAACAAATCGCCTACAAAAATCAACCGAATTCCGCTTATAAAGGTCCAAACACTCATTAGAAATGCACAAATGAGTGAACCTTTGATCAGTCGTAAGCAATCAAGAAAAGCTTGGAAAGGCCCAATTCTTTCGTTAAAATGTGGTGTACGCGTTCTCTTGGAATTTTTGCCATGTCTGCTATCTCTATCACTATTAGTCGTCGATCTTGCGTAATAATATTATGGGTTTTTCCTTAGAAGTCACGATTTTGAGTGCTCCAGAGCGCGCTTCATGGACTCAGCTTGTTCTACCACGTTTAAATTCATTTACCCATCTACTTATTGTGGCGGATGATGGAGCAGATGCACTTAATGTTTCCCGTAACTCATCTTTTATTTCGGTAGCTTGCATACCCTTAATTACGAAGTATTTAATCACCGCACGATACTCTGCTTCTTCCATTTTAACAAAACAATGTGGTGCTTCTTCTTCAATCAGCTGTCAAAAATAAACTAATTAACCGATTTATCTAAATATTGGAATGTAAACATATGAATGGGAAACCTAAATTACAGTGCATTTGTTTTACCAATTAGAGCGCCACCTATGTGTCATTCTCACTACTTGTCAATTTCATAGTGAGCACTTTCTTCGTAATCGTCAGAACTGGGTCATTTTCATGTATAGTTGCCAACAAAATATTCAATAAATAAATTTGTTAAAGGTGTTCGAGATCTAACGTCAACATTTGCCTTAATAGTAACCCTATTCTAATATACATTAAGATTCATTCATGAAGTAACCGAAAAGTGTGAACAATGATAAGATATGAATATTTTGAATATTTCACCTCTGCTATAATAAACGTAAATAGCCTGTATTTACTCATATTACTGGTTTAAATTTATACATATAGTTCGTTATTATAAAATTCTTATTACGGTAAGGTCTTTATTATCAATTATACTCTAATAGTTATGGCAATGCAGCCATTCATATTTACTTAGAATAACTGTTAGATTCAGAAGTTGGTTTGCACAGATGCCTTCTATCATTTTTAAATATTTGACCCGGATAAAATATCGTTCTTCCTGCATACACAAAACACAAAAAAAGCAATTTTAATTCTTATAACATTTCTACTCTACGTTATCTACGCAAATAGATTTTCATAAAGAGTAATTCTGTTATTGTTTTGGTAGCCAATTGCGAATTATTTGACAAAAGAAAAGACAACATAAACAATTCTAATTTTAATCGCTTTATACATCGTATACGAGGTGTAGCTATTAAATAATGAGACTGACGCTGGTACAGAAGAAGTGCGCAGGCGCAAACGCCAACAACTGACAACTATTTATCGTGAAGCCTTCTCTTTCGAATGCAGTGCCTCTTGCCTCTGTAAACAAATCAGTATAACCGTAGCCTTCGTTCGCATTAGAGTTGTTTTCTTGTTTCGCCGGAAAAATGTTAAGTGTAACAATAGAGTAACAAATTGTGAAATTACACATGAAATTTGGAAAAACCGCTACTGAAACTTATAATTTATTGAAAGAAATGTATGGCAATAAATGTTTATCGCATACACGAGTTTTTGAGTGGTTTAAGCGTTTTCAAGATAGCCAAGAGGACGTTGAAGATGATTCACGCCCGGGTCGCTCTTCCCTGTCAAAGAAGCATGACAATATCGAAAAAAATCGGTAACCGTCGGTTAAGTATTCGTGTGATTGCTGAAACTGTAGGAATTAATAAAGAATCCGTACGGCGATTTTTACATAACAATTTTAACATGAGAAAGTGTGTGCCAAAATGGTGCCTAAAATTCTCACGTTCGAACAACAAGCAAAAATGTTACTGATACTTTGAATTCCATTGAAAATAACCCAAACTTATTGAAAAGGATAATAATATGTGACGAATCGTGATTTTTTACTTATGATCCTGAAACGAAGCGCCAATACATGCACTGGAGGAGCCCATCTTCACCGAGAGCCAAAAAAGCTCGATTGAGCAAATTCAATTTCAAGGCAATGATGATTGTTTTTTTCGATGTTCATGGGATTGTGTATCTTCACTGAGTTCCTGAAGGACAAACTATTAATCAACATTACTACATTCACGTTCTTTCTTAACTCCGTGAAAGAATAAAGAAAAAACAACCCGAATTGTGGAAGAACAAGTTGTGGGTTCTCCACCAAGACAATGCACCGGCTCAGTCCGCATTGTCAGTCAAAAGGTGTCTAGCCAAGCAGCATCCCAGTGTTAGACTATCCGGCTTATTAGCCGGATCTTACCCCGTGCAACTTCTAACTGTTTTCTAAGGTGAAATCTGAATTAAAGGGAACAAAATTTGTGTCCGTTGAAGCTGTGAAAGCGAAAGTGGTACGCGTCCTGAAGGATCTGACAGAAGAAGACTTCCAGCACTGTTTCGAACAATGGAAGATTCGCGTGGACCGTTGTAGAGATAGAGGAGGGGCGTATATTGAAGGTGATAATAAGTAAATATGTATGAAATCAAAATAAAATGTTCTACGGTCTCGTTATTTAATAGCCACACATCGTATATACTGTAAAAGATTTTGAAAAAATTTCTGTTCTCCGCGTGGGAACTCGTACCCGTGAACTCATTCTCATTCATTTGTTCGGTTACGTATTTGTTTTGAACACTTTCCGATGCACCATTATCATATGCAGTACATAAATTTTTGTAAGCTTAGGAAGTATTCTTTTTCTTTTACGGGGGGTGAAACATAAGTAAAGTATAATGAAAATGCATGTTATAATTTTCCATTTCTCAACCAATAATAAATAAACACGTAATGTATCAATAGAATTTCTTTATTGAATTACAGTCGAAACAACAAACAACAATTTAGACTTGGTTTTTCAAAAGCACAAATACACGTAAAAATTTTATTAAAGCTATCAGCTGCCAATATAGTATAGAATAAGTAAATATATTGAAATGATTAATCTTAATACTTATCTTCAATATTTGCGTTTAAAATAATCTTATTGGATATGCATCAAGATTACGGGTATGTTCATTAAATAAGTGAAAAACAAAAGTGATGATAAGATTTGGATTTGATTATTTTCAATAGACTACATCCGCTATAATCAACACCACCCGTTTTGTGATGCTGCTGATGCAAACTACTTAGATTTTTGTTGTTACGGAATTGTTATAACGGTAAGTACCTTAACATGAATTATACCCTAATGGTGATAACAACAGGTTTATGCGCCTTTATTTATAATAACTATTAAATTTGTAATAAATTTATACAGTTTTTGTTTAAATACATTAACTACATAGAATACCGTTACTTCGTGTGTGTATTATGATTACACAGTCTGTCGCAGAGACAACCGAACTTTTTTAAAATAAAAACAAAAGCCTACTATTTTGGTAAAATTCATTAATTTGATTCAAAGTAGTCGTCTTCAGCTTCAATATAACGTTTTGCAATGTCAATTAACATGTCTAATGAATTTTCAAGTTCATCTTTGAAGATGTCCTTCAAGATCGTTGTCGACGCGTTTCTAATGGCTTCAACGTCGGCATAACGCTGTCCTTTCATAGGCAAATGTAGTTTGGAGAATAGATGAAAATCATAGGGGGCCACATCCGGTAAATACGGTGAATGGTTAATGGTTAAATGCCATTTATAGCTGGAAAATCAGTGATAAATGTCGAGCGATGAGATGGTTCATTATCATGTAACGAACTCCAGCTACCATTTTCACGATATTGAGGGCGCACACGACAAATACACGCCAAACTATGCCTTTCGAATCATAAAAACAAATCAATGTTGTCTTGACCTTTGACTTCTCTAAACGACATTTTTTCAGTGTTTCTTTTCTTGGATGCTTCCATTTAGAGCTTTGACGCTTGTTCTCTAGATTATATTGAAAGGACCACGTCTCGTTGACAGTTACAATACAATACCTGAAGTTTTCGTCTCTTTTTGAGTCTTCAATTAAGTGTAAAGTGTTGTAAGTAGTTAGCCTGTGTGGTACAGACCTTGAACAAATCTTTCTCAATCCCAAATGCTGCGTCAAAATGGGATGAATTGAATCTTTGGAAATATTTAATTCCATTCCCACGTATCGCAATGAGGATGTCGACTCATTTATAATAAATTCACGCACAAGTTCAATGTTACGTTCCGTAACCACAAATTTTTTTGCACCAGGACGTTCGTCGTCATTTATGTCCGTACGACCGATTTTAAATTGTTTATGCCACTCATACATACTCGTACGTGATAAACGCGCATCACCATACACTTGTTCCATCAAGTTAAATGTTACAGTAAACGATTTACCGAGTTTGAAACAGAACTTGATATTTGCTTTTTGTTCAAAATTCGTTTTTCGACCAATGCCAAATACACACTGTTACGCAATTTCTCTGTTTCTAATGATACAAATGTCCTGATGTTCTGACATAACATTAGTGAAAGATCTACCTTCTCGACGCATCTTCAGGGCTCAACTACTGCTACTGTTTGTTGCACGGAAACTGGTGTAAGATTCTAATTCCACCAAGATCCTATCTCGTATGGTCGCAAAATCCGTGAATCTATAGAGATCTCTAAGCACCCCAATAACCTTAACCATGATGATGGCTACTCCTTATGCAACGTCTGGCAATCCTGCATCTCCAAACAACCCAACCGCAACCGTAACGCTCCATTGACCCATGACCCATTACCCATATACAAACTCGTCCACCATCGACTTACACCAGTTTCAATGCAACAAACAGTAGCAGTAGTTGAGCCCCATACCCCATACGAGTGGGTACGAAACGTCGGCAGTTATACGAGTGACGCGGTTCCAGTCCGGAAGCCCAAAAGAAGATAGTATCTCCCATAATTCTTTACTTTATTCTTAGCTACACTGCTTCCAGTATTCTTAATTGCTTTTTGACCCGGTATAAGAAAAAGTAGGTGCCAACTGAGACACTATAGACAACGAAAATTTGTTCTAAAGTCTGAAAACATTTGAAACATATATCTCAAGAGTTAAATGTGGATCTGCGTTAAAAATTGCTGGTATAGCGTTGATGGTTTGCTCGGTTAGTAGATTAATTGAAATAACTGTATCACTTTACAGCTCACACCTTCCCCGACTTTAAATTCTTTATGGCAACTGAGAAATCGAGCTGACGTGGACGATTCTCCTCAATCGTGGAGAAACTTCGAACTCGTCGGACTCAAATAAAAAATTTGAAACAATTGCCATTTTGTAAAATGAAAATGGTCAGCTGGTATAATATTATCTACTTTATAATGCTTTGTCACTCATCGCACAGGACCACAATAAATTCATTTAACCAGATTGACATCTGTATTGGATTATTTTTTCGCGTTTTTCAAATGCGTATGCAATTGCAAACTTTTAATGTATCTGTGCGCTTCACCTTTTATGATTATCATTTCCTTAAGAGCCCGTTTGTCGCAAATTTTTGAACAATTATATAAATAAATTAACAGCACACACTGATCCAGATAATTCGTTCTATATTCTATATCCTTACAGATATATTACATTTTTATTCATCTTGGCAGGAATAACATGGTGTCCAATATAATTGGTATAGATCTGGGAATGACTCATTCTCGAGTAGCAGTTTATGAAAACGGCAGCGCACAAATCCTTCGTAATAATTTGGATTTGGAAGCCACTCCAAACTGGGTTACTTATTATAATGAAAAACTACTTGTAGGAGAATCGGCTAAGAAACGAGCTGAGGTTGACCCGGAAAATACAATCTATGGTACGTCCTCAATTCACAAATTATTAGATTTTAATAACGTAAGGAGTAGATTAGAATTAATCTTTTACTTGGAAAGT
The DNA here is from genome assembly GCA_031893035.1 of Dermolepida albohirtum. NCBI lineage: Eukaryota > Metazoa > Arthropoda > Insecta > Coleoptera > Scarabaeidae > Dermolepida > Dermolepida albohirtum. The sequence continues at coordinate 856,759 of JAVIWB010001079.1, forward strand.
TTAGTTGATCCATTTATTAAATTCATTTGCAAATACAACAAATATTTTATAGGTCTAAAGTATTACGAAAGAAAAAATGTTCGAATGAATTTTATCAAATAAAAACAATAAATGGATTATGTATCTGGTTCACAAAGTTGCAATAAGATTCTTCTGTTGTTATTTAATCTTTTTAGAATTCAAATTGGCAAGGTATTTAAGAAATTTGCAGCGATCGATTCTTTGAAGACAATTTTCCATCACTCTTTCGAACATATCGGCCGAAAAGTTATCAATTTCGAGTACGATATTATCCCTGAGTTTCTCTAATTTTGTTGGTTTGTTGTCATAAACCATTTACTTAACGTAACCCCATAAAAAGACATCCAACGACACTAAATCGCATGAGTTAGATGGCTACTCGACCAGACCATTTCTCAAGATTATACGATTATCAAACTTAAATCAATTGTTTAACCAGCTGTGTGGCACGTAGCGCCATCTTGTCGGAACCAAATATCACTGATGTCAAGTCCATCTAATTCAGGACAAAAATAGTCTTCCGACATGGCACGATAGCGAACTCCATTAACCGTAACATGGCGATTATTTCGCCAACGAAGAAATATCCACACACACATCCAGCATGAATCCACACCACACGGTCACTTCTTGTGGTTGTAATGGAGTCTCTTGAATTACATTTGGAGTTGTAGCTAATTTTGATCTGAAGCACTTTAGAGTGTGATATTTTCGGTGATTCGACCGATACGTTGTCTCACTGGCACAGAAATATCTAATAGTGAATATTTTAACTTGAATTTATCTAATATAGCACACATAGCCTATCTGGTGGCACGATCATTACGACTGAGAATTGGAGTAAACGTTCTTAAAGTTGCAACCAGTGCATCGAAACAAAAATGTTAACCTTGACTGACATTTTGACGTTGACAGATCTTGAAAAATGTTCCAGGATGTGCCCGTATTTAAAGACAAAATTGTTATATCCCTATTAGAAAACCTAATATTTATTATTGATCAGATTGGAATGTATTCGATATTTGAAAAGCTAGAAATAATCTTAAAGAAAATATATTCATGTAACATTGAACCTACATATTGTAATTGCTATTTCAAAATTTCTACATGTTAATTTTGTACTATATGTAAATAATAATTAGTTTTTATTTTAGATATGAAGCGTCTAATTGGGCGCCGATATGATGATACAATACTACATGCCAATAACCGTTGGCCGTTTACCATAGGGTGGAACCAGAGAAAATTTTTTAGAATAAAAGTAAATTGGAATGGCATACGGGTAATATTGAGGCCAGAAGAAATAAGTGCAATAATAATCAAAGAACTCAAAAAAACCGCTGAATTATACTTGAAAAAGGAAGTGACTGAAGCCGTCATAAGCGTACCAGCATATTTCGATTATTTTCAAAAACAAGCAACTATTGACGCTGGTAAAGCCGCTGGATTAGAAGTCGTACGTCTCTTCAACGAGCCTAGTGCTGTCATCTTAGCGCATACTGTGAAATATCATATGAAGGGCAACATTCTAGTATTCGATTTAGAAGAAGAAACAACTGATATCTCTATTGTTTGCGTTAATGGTTGTGATTTCGTAGTTAAAGCGACAAAGAGCAATGAATATCTAGGCAGTAAGAACTTCGGAAATAAATTATTCGATTACATTTCTTGTTTAATCCGTAAGGATTTAGGTGAAAACATACCACAGTATAGTATACGCCGCATAAAACAAGAATCTGAAAAAGTACTAAACGATCTATTGACTCTTCCAATAGTCGCAATTTGTATAGACAATTTAATTCATGACAGATACTACACGGCAGAAATAACAAGGGAGAAATTTAATGAATTAAATCTTGAACTATTTAAATCTCTAGAGAAGCTCATTGAAGATGTGCTAAAAGCAGCGGCTATTACAAAACATGGTATAGACAAAGTAATTTTGATCGGAACATATTCAGTTATGCCCAAAATAAGAGAAAACTTATTGAAGTTCTTCTCCGATAAAGACATTATTATATCCAAGTTCCTTCCATCATATGAAGGGCAAGCAGTTGTCCATGGGACTGCTATTTATGCCGCCATTCATGATGGTATTCGAATTTCAAATATGAACAATTTTATTATAGAACACGTAGTATCAAGTTCTTTATTAATTGGATACGGAAAAGATATCGAAATTATATTTCCTATTATTATAAGAAACTCCACAATCCCAGTTAAAACGAATAAAATCCTGTATACGTTTGAAGATAATCAAACAGACATTAGATTTGCTATCTACAAAGGTGAAAGTTCGAATGCCAAAGACAATATTTTATTGGGAGAACTTACCCTTGAAGATATTCCATGTGAACCAGCAGGAGTAGAAAAATTTAGTGTAGTATTCAATATTAATTCCATGGGTGTATTGGCAGTTGGCATAACTAATATCTCGTCACAAATCGAACGGAAAATAAAAATTACGCGAGGAATCTCAAGTAAATATCACTAACTCATTTGTTAACTCAATTTTAACACACAGTGAATTATTAAATAGATGCTTAAATTGGTAGCGTTTATGATTTTTAATTTCTTAAGAGTGTTTCTGTTATAACTTGCCTACTGAGGTCTACTGTCACCAACTCCGCGGAACATGAGGCTTCGAATGTGAAAAAGGACGGAAAGACATCATCAAGATCTATTGCAGCAAGATAATGCTTACTCTCATACTGCTAACATTGCAAACACGACTATTTGATAACTCTGTTGGAAAGTCATTCTACGTCCATTTTATTCTCCTGGTCTAGCTCCAACAAATACCCATCTTTTCCGCTCTCTATCAAAGAAGCTTTGAGGAAATTCCTTTAATAGCGACATCTATTACTGACAAAAGAAAATGGAAGGTCAAGTAGAAGAAAAAGGAGTTCAAGAGAATTAAATCTTTCACTTGCTAATGTTTTGGAAGCCGCTAGAATCATTTATGTTGTTGACGGAGAAACAATAGTTTGGGAGATTATGGTACGGAAATGGTTTTCTCAATTCAAAGAAGGCCAAATTGGTTTGACCACTTCTACACCTACAAACCACAGAATTTCTTTAGGCATGGAGACGAAAAATTTCCAGGTCCTTGGTGGCAATCGATTCTTGATTAGTTCATGTATTTGTTTGTCAAAATATTAATAAATTTTGAGCTCAACTAAAATGCTTTGAATCTATGCAGCAACCTCACCTTTTGAAAAATTAGACAAATCGCCCAGTAAAAATACATATTTTCGAACCAAATTTTGGACAAATGTTTACTGTCTAAAGAACAATAATTGATAATTGAAGTATAAGGAAAGCAATAAACTTTTGTATTACTTTTTCTTCTAAATCTAACAAAAAAAATCATTTTTCCTTTTTCCACCTTAAATAAATCTATTTTTTATCGACTGCAACAGCTTGCAGTTATAAATTAATGTTTAAAATACCAAAATTTTGAATATACTGTATTTTGTGAAATCGTCAGGCAGATGCAAAGAAATATTAAACAGTTTCTCATTTTTGGAAGGATAAGATCCCAAGAAGGTAGGCAACTTCATAGAAGAGGCTCTAGATAACATATAAGAACCATCAAACGGGGATCAACATAGTGCCCCAGGATCTGTGAGAAATACTTTTTCGACAAAATAGGCCATAACAATGGGTACCATATATTGCTATATTCGTTCGTTTGGCTAATTCCGTATTATCCGAGATTTAATGCTACCTCTCACTAATAGACCTTGCATCCTTAGTGCAATACATAGAATGCTGCAATGAAGAGTGGATCAATGCCATTTTTTGTAGTATATGTCATTTTTGTTTACAATTATATGCATATAAATATACGTATTACAAAGTATTATTTTCTCTAAACTATCGACTGCTGCTCAGCTTGGCTATTGGAGAAACGAAAATGTAGTCTAGTTTATTTAATAGCCGCTAGATGTCAGTTGTCTTCGGTTTTTCTTGGTAACCGTTATATGTTTAAAATAGCTACTCCGCAGCAGAAACCATTTTGTGTTCTCGAGTTTGCGAAGTGCAAATCCGTGATTACAGTACAAAGACGTTTCAGATTGAGCTACCAAATTGATCCTCCGAATGGGTGGAACATTCGCAGATGGTATCGACAGTTTGTAGATACAAGATGTGTATGTAAAGGAAAGAGTCCTTACCGCCCTCGTGTTTCTGAAGAAAATGTTGCACGAATTCAAACTGCCTTCCAACGTAAGCCTTCAAAATCAACTCGTCGTACCAGTCGAGAGTTACAACTGCCTCAACAACAATTTGGCGTGTTTTGAGACGTTGGTTAGTTATGAAGCCGTACAAGTTACAGTTGTTACAAGCTCTACGTCCTGATGACAAACGGAAACGTGTGGCATTTTGTAACAAGATTCGTAATGCTATTGACAATGATAACACTTTCGCACAACGCATCGTGTTCAGTGATGAAACGACTTTCCATGTTAGTAGTCTAGTAAATAAACGCAATGTTCGAATATGGGGTCTACAGAACCCACATGCAGCCATTGAACATATACGAGACTCGCCTAAAATCAATGTGTTTTGTGCGATATCCCGATCATCTGCTTATGGCCCATTCTTCTTTGACGGAAACACGGTTAACGGTCAGCAGCATCTCGCTATGTTACAAAAATGGCTGTTTCCGAGGCTGCACGAAGACAACTTCATTTTTCAACAAGACGGGGCACCCTTCACTGGAGTCGCCAAGTGCGTGAATATCTTAATGAAACTCTACCGAACCGTTGGATTGGTCCTCAAGGAGCTGGCGACTTAGCTGTTTCAGCTGGGCTCCACGGTCACCGGATTTGACACTCTGTGACTTCTTCCTGTGGGGTTTCGTTAAAGACAACGTTTATGTACCACCACTCTCACAGAACCAGGAAGAGTTGAAGAACCGGATCCGTACTGCCATAACATCAGTGACGAAGGACATGCTTGCCCGAGTATGGGAGGAGTTTGAGTATCGATGTGATATTGTCCGTGTCGCTGGTGGAGGACATCTGTAATCTAAACTTGAAAGGTTCGTAAATAGGTGTGTAAAGTTTCATATTCGTATGTCTTAAAACTTAATAAATATATACATTCGAAATACGTATATCCTTTTTGAAATACCCTGTATAATCGTTTCACGATGGGAAACTAATTCAAATTAACACTTCGTACTACCTTACCGTTATTAATATTTACAGAAAGTTAAATAAAAATGTTCTGCGTTGGACAGGACTCGAACTAGCATCTATCGCTTTCTATGCGACCCTTTTAACCAATTATGCCACCAAGCAGTACAGTTTATAGAGTTTCTTAATATGCCATAAATTACGTTAATTGTTATACCGCGCGGTCAGGTTTTGATATTTACAATTATATATACAATTAGTTTTCTATAATTAGTGATATCAATTTCCCGCTAATTCATTGTTAATTTATAATTGTAAATATCGCAACCCTACTGCGCGGTATAACTATTACATCTGTTTCATAACAATTTATGTCATATTAAGAAACCCGAAACTGCATTGCTTAATGCCTTAGTTGATGAAGTCTAGGAAGCAATAGATGCAGGTTCGAATCCTGTCCAATTCAAAAAATTTTTATTTAATTTCCTATAATAACAATGGGATAGCAAGAATAGGTAATAGCATTCCTTTTAATATTTCTTCGAGGCCATTTAAATACTCAAAGGTACATTTACGAGGTGCGGGAACTATTTACTGTATCATACATCTAAGGGCTAAATGTGCCACATTCCAGCAAGACAATGCTCGTCTCTATGTTGCAGCTGTTACATTACGATTCTTGCAAGAGGCAAACATCAATAATTTCAATTAGCCTAAACTTATCGCCAATAAAAATATGTCTGAGGTGTAATAGATCGAAAGCTTAATATTATTCCTTGCCCTTCAATGAACAGCTGCATGATTCGCGGCATATTGTATGACACAAGCTGCCACAGGAGTTCACAGAATATCTTATTAGAAGCATGCCCGGGCGAATAGCAGAAAGTATTCGTTTACGCGATACGCCAACTCATTAAATTTTCTCTATTTCTTGTCTATTGTTGTCAATACATTAAAAATTTGAATTTGTTTTTTCTATCAGTTAAGGAATTTGATCAAATCACTTACTTTCTATAGATAAATCACCGTACGGAGTTGTAATTTTAACATCTTCCGTATCTAGGGATTTAATCAAATCTCCGTTTTCATCATTTCCCTGCCACGGGTCTTCTTAACACGAAAATTTCCTATTATTGTTGTTTTTAATGTTACAGCTTTTTGTATGATGACGTGAAGATATGCTGAAAGATTTAGGTGTGGCGTGAATTTTTCAGTGGTTATGCCAGTAACTGCTATAATAATTAGTAACATTGCCTTTTTTTAGATTTCATATATTTTTTAGGTTGATCGCGATCTCGATTTTTTCATTTTCTTTTGATATTATATTGCCATCATTGGATATCTACGATTTATATGCTTTCGTGTTTTATCCACTTCTTAGTCCATGTGTAATACCTTATTTACTTTGTATTATGTCTTTTTGGTGTAAATTGAGTCAAGTGTATTATTTAGCTGTTTCGATAATTGTATGGTGTAGTGAGGTGCTCTTGTTTTTAAAATATTTCCTAGATTATCTATTTATATGCTACGTGATGTTCGTAAGATTAAAGAATAACAGTAAGCAAAAAGGAGGTGAAAAAGGACTCTTTCACTTCCCTTTTTTCATTGTTATTCTTTCAATGCATGAAGTTATCTAGAGGAGCCGATGGTTCAAAGTTCTAATTTTTCAAAATTAAAAAGCTTGTCATTATTTATTTATTTAGAACAGATAATGAAACCTAAGTACCTATATACAAAATTATTTATGATATTTGCCAATACAACAATAAAATAAAATAATAATAATAATAGTTATAACGCAATAAAATGAAGAGGATCCCAACAAAAAGAAGAAAAAGAATTCTACAGAGTAATCATTATTCTTAAGATTCTCACTAAAGAAGTATGTACAACGTATTATATATCACATAAATGTGAATTGTCATTATACGTTACGTAGTTACGACGCAAGAGATTTAATAGAAATATGGACTTTACTATCCGTACAGTAAAAAATGAACAATAACGCCCATTATAGGACCATTAAAATTAAATCCACACAACAACCACGAACAACCTACTGCATAATGTTATAGACAAATCCTCTCTAAAAGTAAACAGCATCGATTTGAAGCAACACATATTAGATATCATTTTGCATAGCTTGTCATTCAAGCTATGAAAATTGATAATATATGGGTTTACTCGGTATATCGTTTATTGAGACGTTTCATTTGAGGAAACAAATGTATAGTGATGCGTGATTACCACGTACGAGTGCGTATGAGATATAAACGATTTAATGACGGTTGTACGGATATAAATGACGACAAACATGGTACAAAGAAATCTGTGGTTACAGAAAGTAACATCGAACTTGTGCGTGAATTTATCAGAAATGAGCGAACTCCTCATTGAGATACGTGAGAATGGAATTAGATATTTCCAAAGATTCAATTCAACACATTTTGACAAAGCATTTACGACTAAGAAAAACTTGTGCACGATTTGTACCACACAAACTAACTGATGATCAAAATTTGCTCCGGATTCAATATTGTTCAAACTTGATTAAAGACGAAAAGTTCAGGTATTCTATTGTAACTGACGATGAGACGTTATGTTTTCAATATGATTCTGAGACTAAGCTCTGAATGGTTTGAAAGGCATAGTGCACAAGGAGTTTGTACCAACTAGTCAAACAGTCAATGCTGTACATTATGTGTTTTGAAGCGTCTTTTGGCGCGTATTCATCGTCAATATCGTGAAAATTGTAGCTGGCATTTGTTAGATGATAATGCGCCATTTCATCGCTCGACGCTTATCATTAATTTTCTAACTACTAGTGGCATTTTAACCAACAACCATTCACAGTATTCACCGGATTTGACCTCCTGTGATTTCTAGCCATTAAAAAGCGTCGACAGCGATCTTGAAGGACCTCTCTAAAGGTGAACTTAAAAATTCACTCGACATATTAATTGACCGTGCAAGACATTGTATTGAAGCCGAAGGCGAGTATTTTGAATAAAATAAATGAATTTTACCAAAATAGCTTTTGTTTTTATTTTTAAAAAGTTCGGTTTTGTCTGTGACAGACTGTGTATACTCCAATTTAGACCTACTAAGTGTATAGTGTGCAAGACTTTTAAACATACTCGCAACAATACAAATGAATTTAATACAAACATCTACTTAATAGATACACCTATATATCACCAGAGAAACACAATCAGCGAGATAAGATAGCGTGTTCGACTAATTTTTTTTAGTTACTTGATTTGATCTTTACCGTGTAAAATTCAATCAAGAAAATGTCTACGTATGCCGTTGGAATCGACTTAGGTACAACACATTCATGTGTAGCTGTATATCAGTATGGAAAAGTGGAAGTCATTGCTAACGATTACGGATCTAGAACTACACCATCTTATGTTAGTTTCACGGAAGCAGGGCGGTTGGTCGGTACCCCAGCCAAGAATCAAGCCCTTCTCTACCCAAAGAATACATTCTACGGTAAGTAAATAAAATGATATTGTACTATTCAATAAGCTAGACATAATCTATCTTGTGTATCAGATGTACAATTAGTAGGTATTTGTAGAAATGTGTATATAAAATTCAATACGAAGCATAGGTATTTATAAATAGAGCTGGGTAGTTGCGTCTGGCCAACACGGGCAAGCCATTGTTTAGAAAGAAAAGTCCCACGTACGTATACCATCTGCAGGAAAACCGCTGACAATCGATGCCAGCGAATGCATGCTACCGAATTAAACATATATGGTATATACTTGCATAATTGGTAATACAATAACAATTATGTCGGATGTGCGATGAGCTAATGGTAACTATTAGCCATCAAAGTCAAAGGGATTGTCGATAAATGAACAGATTCAAAATACTATGGCTTGAAAGATAATATATTTATAGTGCGACCAATTCAATTTGGCCTATCAAGCAGCACGATCGTTTTAAAAGATACACTCTGAGAAAAAAATTTGTAGCACTTAATTCAAAAGTGTGACATGTGAATGTGAGGTTATGACTGCAACCTATTATACTCTATTTACACATTTCTTGATTACATTACGAAATAAAATATATTTATGCTATTCATATATCAAAGAAACACATACGTTTTTCAAACATTTTTATTCAGAATCACAATATGAAGTATCACTGTCCGATGTACTCAGATGAATAATAAATCTTTCTTCTTCGTTGTCAAACAGCAAGTCTTTTGTCATATAGTCTTTTATCTAATTTTGTCGATGTGGTTACATTCTACTCTCCATAATTCCTCAGTTATTTGATTTACTGCTTCGTGAATGAGTTTTTCCATATTTGTAGTTCGAATATTTTGTGAGGCTATTTTTTTCTCAACCATACTCCAAATTAGCTCTATGGGATTCAAATCACAGTGATACGGAGGAAGGTGTAATACAGTATGACCCTTGAATTTAGCATACTCATCGATTACATATTGTGGCATTAGTTTGTACCTTCTAACGTATGTTCATAGGTTGTAGCCAAGAAATTATGTCACCTTTCTTTGATGAAGAGGTAGGGGGCATACGTACTTGCACTGACTGGTAAGGTACATTATCCATAACGATTATCGCATTGTTTGGTAAATGTGGTACCACTTTCGTTTTAAACCATTTTGAAAATTTGGTACGTAGATTTCCGCGGTCGTGGTCCATGCTATCTGCTTCTGGGTTTTCGGGCTGGAACCGCGTCACTAGTATATCTGCCGAAGTTTCGTACCCATTTGTATGGGACATCTTCAGGGCTGAACTACTGCACTGAAACTGATAACTGAGATAGCATTTTGAAAAGTTTTCAAAATTCATTTCATCATGACATTCACCACTTTTCGTTTTCGATTTAAATAAAAGTAAACCATTTTGAATAAAACCCATACTACATCCGCAATGAGCAATTATCCATCTTTGGTCTTCCGCGTCTTTTTTCAAAACTTCATGTTCGTCAAGACCTTGCCAACACTTCGAAACAGTATAATTTTGATATACTTAGCTTTCGTCTAAATATACAACAGGTCTTTTATTTTCACCAAGTTCATCACTTGCATATCGCTCCATCAAATATGTTTGTAATATATCTAAAAATAAATTATATCTAATATACATGATAGCAACACTAAAATTAACATTACTAATCTGGAAATCAGACAAAAACCGCTTTAGCCCTGAAAAGGACAGTCAATACTGAATAAAAAAATGAAACAGGATTAAAATGGAAACGGGAAGTAAAAAAGAAACTCTATAAACTAACGAAATTACAAGAAACACCAAATTAACCTATAAACTTAAACAACAAATGGGTCAAAATAGATATGATATTGTACTTGACTGTACTTCAACTGAATATATAGGTTTTGGAGGTGAGAGGTAAAGAATTTCGCGTATTAGTTCACATTTTTTCCGCTGGCCAAATGAAATTGGTCGCACAATAGTGTGCGATATTATTATTAAACATATTATTTTCGCATCATCATATTTTAAGTGTGTATATTCACCGATAAAATTTTTCACTTTGTTGACTACTAATCGTTTTCAACTCTGCGTACATTCGACATAACTGTTGTTATACATCATCGATTATTATGCAACTCTCTATGTCTAGTTCTACAGCATGCATTTGGTAAATATACGTTTTTTAAGCCACATTTTAAGTCGCTTTTTAGCTCTTCTCACGTTCGATATAACTGTTATTAGCACTACCATGCAAATATGTACGTAGTATGTCCGATTCGATATACCTATTGGATTTAAGTATGCTACGTGCTAACCATGCCAACTGTGAGTTACTAATTTCGATTGAATATTTTCGTCCGATTCGAACGACATGAAACCGAATATTATGGTGCATGAGGAGAAAGTTATTAACCTAATAATGGTAGACGAGATACTACATAATTTTTCAGTACTTCATTTAAGTATCTGTCCGCGGTCAGTGATCCACTGACTGCAAGATACAACTCGACGCATGCCTCCATATTTAAATCTACCTACACCATAACTGAATTTCCTTGGAAACTCACTCTTGGGCTAAATGTACACAAAACATTCTCTTCTTCGTCCCAGACTCTTTCTCGTTCATCAGTAGAGCTCGAGCAAAACCTGAACTCATTTGTAAATAGCACCTGTTCCCAATTAATTTCATTCTAATTTTTGGTATTCCCTTACAAATTACAGTCGAGCTATATTCGGCGTTCCCTGAGGAGCTGTGGTCCTGAAGGAGACGGTGTCTTCATGATATAAGGTTCGCCTCCATTTACTTTCTCTCAAATTATTCCTTCTGTAATACTTACGTTTCGAACATGATGTAACTCGCTTCTAGAAACGGAATAAAATCATATGAATGCTTACTACTAACAGCAAACTAACATAACACTGATTTCCTACATTATCAAATAAAGTAACGATAAAAAGTACAGTTTATGCATTCAGAGATAATTTTTGAAGGAAGAAATAAATGATAAGGTTGTCAAACAAGGGATTAACAAACAATCTATGCCATAATATATTTTATATTAGACTTATCGCGGTACACTTAAAAATCGTTATTATTAGAAAGCCTGCCACTTTTCTTTAAAGAAGTCAATTGATAAGAAGAAATCAAATGTAAATAATCGACGTGATTTAAAGAAAAAACAGATTTTTCATGGCTGTGTTGTATATTCGGAGTGGCAACTGGTTTATAAAGCCTGCACTGCAACACTGACCAGAAAGACCAAGTAAATGCATTATTTTATTTTTCATATTTAGTATTTAGAGGTGAAAGGCTTCATAAAGCTTCAAGGATAATATCTTACTAATTTGGATTTACTTTCCCTGCAGTTCTTATCTCTCTAAAATCTCACGAGCGTTAGGTAGCATGTCGATACCTCTGGCGTAGAATTCAATTGGTTTTATTGAATAAAAGTTTTCGAAGAATTTTGCAACGATCAGAGAATATGATAATCAGGTGAAGATAGCATGTAAGATAAAGCAGACTAACTAAGCTTATTTTTTTGCAATTATTTCCTGTGTTATTTTTCCTGTGCATGGTATTGTGTTGTAATGAAGGAAAACATTTTTTCCATTAACAAACACAAGGCGTTTTCCATCAAACTTTTATGAACACTCTACAGTTGAAGATGTTATAAATCTTCTTGAAGTGTTTCATTACTGTGCCGTCATAATTCCAGCGTACACACAACCATATTTTACATTCAGCGAATCTAAATTTTTTGGAGACGGATATGACTCATGCTGTGATGTATGTATTTACCGAACGGATTATTTCTTTGTTGTAAAACAAGACTTTCCGATATGGATAAGCATTTCCTTTTGTTCTCTTCATTAAAAATATTTTCAACCCAAACAACCAGCTTGTTGGTATTACTCTTTTCTAAAGAGCGAAGTATAGTGAACTATGATATATTTAATATTTTTGGTAACCCCTGAGTTCAAGAATTCCACCAATGTCTATAGTCGTCCTGACTTGAATTTATATTTCAATGATTGAAAATTACTTAAGCCTATTCCACTGCCTCTTTCAAGTCTATTGTGGTCCTTCTCGTCCCTCTCGTCCCTCTTGAGTGTCTTTAAACCTTTTTACAAGCCTGTTGAAGTTGATCATGATAATATTTATTTGGCTTCAATTTTGCGTGCTTTTGAACTTTATCCTATAAAATTCCAGATACTGGGGAATCTGAAACGAGTTTCCTCATCGGAAATTAGTTACATTTCTTCTGTAGTCTTAATCCTCACGACTTTATATATTTTTATCTATAATTCTTGCCTTCCCGACTTATTCTTCCCACAAAGGGTTCTTGCAGTTTAAGAACCCCTCACATTTTCTTTCCCAATTTTTTTAAAATTTTATTCTGTACCTCTACCAAACTATTCTCACGAATAGAAAGGGACATAATGGTCAGCCTAATTAAAACCCCACTTCATCTGGTAAGTCTAACTATCGAGGGCTACGTCTGGTGCACTTCTAAGAATGTTAGCTACCACGCTTCCTTGGAAACACACAACCACACAACTACAGGTTACCTCATAATTTAATTTGGGTTTACTCAGGTTCTTTGAGTGCGCTAGCTTTTGCACAACACACTAGTTATCTGCCCCTGAGGACGTATCTTCAGAATAAAATATGGCCGATTAAATAATCTTATCGATAAGTTATAACACCTTTAGCATAGACGCTGTATACTTTTTATATGCTTTTTTATTGGAATTTTCCCTTGACTTCTGCTATTACGAATAAGTCTTTTGTTTTTTTGCTGTGAGTAGCCATTCAATTATAGTGTACGACACTATTATAGTGTAGTCACGATTTCCATTCTCTGGCTTTTGTGCTATGTGTCAGATAAGGTTCGAAGCCCTATAAAGAGCTCTTATAGCGTGCTTTAGTTGCGAGGGATGGTGGTGAGATTTTGAATTAATTAATCGCATGGTGATCATTCTGAAGTGGTTATTTGCCTTTAATGTTTATTTAATATTGTTTTCAGGTCCCTTTCCTTTCTTGTTATTATTTTAAACTAAATCTTTGTTGAATAAAATTTTCGTTCATACCACTGCTCCTCAAATTCTTAGTGTTTCAATTATAAACAAAATTAAACTAAAGAGTGCGCTCCATTAGGCAACTAAAAACTCATTTCAAGCTGATTTAAGAAATGATCACCCTTTTCTATAATATTTTATCTTTAGAAAACAAAAAAAAATATCTTCTCAAATCACTAATTAGATTAAAATGTTACAGATTTCAAACGCTTAATTGGTCGCCAATATAATGAAGAGACTGTCCAAACCGACATACGAAATTGGCCATTTAATGTTATTTACCACAAAGGATTTCCCAAAATACAAGTAGTTCACCAAAACAAAACTATGTTATATACACCAGAACAAATTAGTGCAATGGTTTTGTCAAAAATGATAGAAACAGCTGAAAGTTATTTAGAACAAAACATTAATAAGGCGGTTATAACTGTACCAGCGTATTTTAGCAACTTCCAAAAGCAGACAACTATAAACGCCGGCATCATAGCTGGCTTGGATGTCTTGTATATACTTAGCGAACCAGTCGCCGCCGCAATTACATACGCTGTAGAAAAAGAAAACATGAAAGCCAAAGTTGATTTTCGATTTAGGTGGCGGAACATTAGATGTTTCTATAGTAACCATAGATGATACACAATTCGTCGTGAATTCGATTAGCGGAAATACACACCTAGGTGGTGAAGATTTTACCAACAACCTAGTAAACTATTTCATTACAGTATTTAAAAGTAAATATAATAAAGACATAAGAAGTAATGTGCGCTCATTCTCACAACTCAGACATGAATGCGAACTTGCCAAAAATCTGTTACCTTTCCAAGAAGAAGTTAAGCTAGTAATCATCTCTACCATGGATGGTCTTGATCGAAAATATCACAAGAGCGAAGTTTAATGATTTAAGTGCTAAAGAATTCGCATCGACTTTAGAAACTGTGAAAAAAGCCTTAGCTTATGCCAACATGACTCGCGATGATATAGACAAAGTTATTATGGTAGGTGGGTCCTCTCGTATACCAAAAATAAGCAGTTTATTAAAGGAATATTTCGGAAACGAAAAGAAAATTTTGAAGTCCGTTAATGTGGACGAAGCGATCGCATGCGGTGCTGGAGTATACGCCGCTAAACTCAACAATATTAATCTGAAAGATAGAAATGCTTTTATTGTACACGATGTTACGCCACAGTCTTTGAGCATTGGTGTTCATAATAACGATGACGTGAGTGTAATTATTCCGAAGAATTCCTTGGTACCAACTTCAGAAACCAAAGAATACGTGATCACGCGAGATGGACAAACCATGCTTTAAATTCCGATTTTCGAAGGTGAAAATGAAAATCGCAACGAAAATACATTTTTGTGGAATTGTATATTAAACGGTATTCCATCTGGACCCAAAGGTGAAGAATGTGTTAAAGTTACCTTTTCTGTGAATACTAACAGAATATTGAAAATTACTGCAATGCATGCTACTACAGGAAAGTACGTTGAGACAGTAATTGATAAGAGATTAAGATAATAAAATAATTAAAATTTTGCCAATAAAAATAGTATAAGAAATTTATACTATTTTTATTGTGCCAATTTAACTCTACATGGTATTTACAGTTGCCAAAAAAGTCCTGGCAAAATGCACTTCCACTTGAATTCGGGAGATTTAATATCTATATGATATTTACAATTGTCAACAATGTAAAGATTACCTGATGAGCCTAGGAACCCTGAAAAACGCATCACAATCATAGGTTTGTTAGCAAATAGCTGTTACTAATTAAAATTTAGCGAATGGGATATTTACGAAAGGAAGTATAAACGCTTCATTCCAGTTCATTCTATGCATTTCTCAATTCTAAGAAACCAGTCATCAAGCCAACACTACCACGCTTCTTCTAAAGCTGTGCACACTCGTCTTCCACGGCATGAAACGCTCATTGTTGAAAATCTTCTTTTTCACATATAAAAGCAGTGCAATATCTCATCTGAGCTGTAGAGTTTTACTAGTTCTTGCCACAATATCATAGTGTAAAAGACAAGTTCTTGATCTCAACAAATGTTTTTCAGTACTTTAACAACTCTACTACTTTTAGGTGACAAACTTTCGTGTTTCCAACAGCACGCACGCCACAACTTCTTTCACAGTAAAGACAGTCACCATTCACTATTTAATTAATAAAAATTCAATCCATATCTCTTCACCTCCAAAGAAGCAGACCTTCTTTTTTGCTTTATTAAACATTTCATAGTAGTAAAACCAGATTCCGCCCCCTTTCAAATTTGCTGCTGACATAACGAGATATGTTATGAAATAAATATCTCTCTAGAAAATTATAAAATAGTTTTCCTGCAATTTTGAAATCCTGTTAATCAAAGAAATCTACAAAAGAAATCGTAATTGAAAAAATAGTTCAGAGTAAATATTCGCATTGTGAAGGAAGGGAAGATTGTGTATAGGTGGAAATGGGCTCAGCCAACACTGCAGTTGCAGAAATGTCTGCCTTATGCCTCTCAATAAAAAGCATTTGGTAAATGAGACAGCAATGCGCATTTGCTATTAAAGCTTATTTTTCGAACATTGTTCCCACATGGCAGTGCAAATTACGTTTCGTATTCACTCATAGGACGTCGACGAACCATAACCACATCAGAAAATGTATAAATAATTTGACAGTCCATTTTGAAATCTCGAAGCCGTCTTTCTGTACTCGTTCTTCAAGGAATACATTTAGGAAATGTCTGGTTGCAATAGAATGGTGCCTAATTAACCCGAGCTACAGCTTGGAAGACTGTCCTCCGGCGTGTTCATCTGGATCCTAAGTGATAGCCCGTGGACGGCAAACTCTCTCGATTTAAGGCACTGGAACTTTCAAAATTATGGGAATACATTAAGTTAAGAGGTGTTTAAACATCACTACACAAACTTGATTCAGCTGAAGAGCTTTATTTGGCGAAAAATAGCCAGAATTTTAGCAGAAACTTCAGAAATGGGTTTTATTAGTACCCAAAGATAGATGGTCACCACTTTCATGGTATTTTGTTGAAAAGTACATGATTGCAAGCTTTGAATTATGTTCTTTTAATAGTAAAAATAAATATCTATCAGTAATACTTCTTTTCCTATTTGCCTTTAAAGGAAAGAAGTTTTTGCGCCTCACTCTGTATTTCTACAGCAAACTTGGACAGTATTTAAGTACTAAATCTATTCTTTCTGCATTATAATCTTAATACATTTTTATTTCACATTTCTTCTTAACTACTTCATGTTTTAATGTTGTCATCCAAAACTTTAAAATGTAGTCTCCTTTTTACTTCCATACATGCCTCAGATATTTCATTCTCATACTTTTAACGTACAGGATAATTCAAATGGATTGACAAGACTTCAATGGGCTATATTTTCTAAACTATGCATTGTATTTGAATTCCGTAACTTACATTTGATTATACATATATTAAAGTTTATAGATAGTCAGTATGGCCTTCTTCGACTATACTGATATTATGAAGATGATAGCTAACTTAATCCTACACTCGGTAGGGTATGTATTGCGTCAATGAGTTCACAATAGTTGTGATACGACTTCTTGGAACATTCATTGCGTAAACAGATGGTACATAAATTGCATCTTTCACGAATGCCTAGAGGAAAATAACGCAAGGTGTGAGATCAAGATACCCAGCTAGCCAGAACAAGAAATTTATTGAAAAAACATTGAAAATTTCGGTGGAGCTTCATTCTGTTGAAAATTATAATCTCTGAATCTTCATTGGTTAGAGAAACAAGCCAATTTTGCAGCATTCTAGGATACGTTACGTGTTTTATTGAAAAATAGAAGTCCGTAAACCTTTATGAACGATATGGCATAGAACATATTAACTTTTAGGGTGTATTTCTTACATGTTCTCGCATGTTCTACTAGTACATGGGAATTTTGTAGTCATTTCTCATTTAGGTGAAGTACCGCTTCATTGTTGAAAAATAATACGAGGCAGAAACAATTCATCTTGTATGTTTGGAACAATATGGACACAAAGTTCTACACGCTTTACCTTAATGTTCGCGCGAAGTACCTATACCAGTATGGTTTGTACAATAACCGGTGCCATAACGCACGCCAATCAGTTGTTTACAGTAGTCCAAGTTCTCTACTCATTCTACGGATTGATCTGAATAGGCCACGCTACACCTGATCTTCCAATATCTATGGTTAACCCGGGTTTTTACCCTTACACAGAGAGTCAGTTTCATCAAATTGTTTATTCCAAGGACAAATGCTATTCCTTGTTAGAAAACTTGTATTGTATAGTAGTTACCTTGCTTACAACTCACAACTCATCCTTCTTTCAAATTTAATTGACAGAAGCCAAATATAGAGTATAGCACGGGATGTACAATCAACTGAAATTGTCCCCATCTCTTTTTTTGCTGTCCTTTGCAGCGTCTTCAAACAGTAAATCAATAATTTGAAGGTGTATTAAATAGTAGTCACTTTTTGCCAGCAACAAGTCAAATAGTCTTTATAAAAAACGTTTTTCAACTTCTTCGGTTACCATTTAAGCTTTATGTCTTACAGTTAATAACAGATCTGATAATACTTGCTCTTATTTAGTTTTAAATGTTCGTCTTTACAAACATTAACTTTAAGATTAATATCTTAAAATATTAAGAATTGATTATATTAACTGTTTTATTAAATGTAAGAAATTTGTCTATATGGTTTATAAAGAATTGTAAATAATATATAAAACATAAATGTTAATGCCTGAAAAAATTTGAAATATAGGACGATTGAAACATCGCATATCGATTTTTATTTATATATAGTTTTTAACCCAAAAATTCCAACATTCTAAGTATATAATAATAATACAAGTAAATTTTGTTCATATTGCCTACACGATTTCAGTGTCAGATTGCTGCATAAGGTCATAATATTTTTACTAAATTATTGATCTCAAAATTTATTTTTTAATCAACAAAATACATGAACTAATGAAGGAAATATTTTCCTTCATTATTTATCTTCCAATGATCCGGCAATTTTTCGATTTCTTGTCTGAAGAAATCTGGTGATTTGGAAACAAAGAAGTCGTCAAACTAATTTTGAAGCGTGACATCCTTATTATTAAAGGAGACTCCTCGAAATCTATGTGATAGAAAGCGAAAGAGATTTCAATCTGTGATGGAGCAAGACCAAAGAATAAGGTGAATATGGAATGACCTTCCTATCGAGTTTTTGGCAGGTCGCCTTTAATATATTAGAATTATAAAGGGGACTTTAAGACGTCCTCTTCGACACGTCAGCGGACTTCTGCGGATGAGAATCAGCTCTTGCTCAAGGAGTTGCTTTTTGAGAACAGAAAAAGGTGGCTTAGCTCTAACTAAGTCTTTTTTGTTCTTGATGTTAAAATGAAAGGATGATTGTTCATTACCAGTAACAATATGGAACAAAAAACGATCGATTTTGTTGATAAGCTAAAGCACAATGAATTAGAAAAGACACAATTGTTGACACGCTAATTCTTGTTGTTTTCACTTCAACTGTGGCAACTAAGCACTTCTTAGTTCTATCATGCTATCGCGGTTGATTTTGTGAATATTTCTATTTCCGCGTTTATTCTTCCTTTTTTCCTATTTTAACAGATTGAATTTTTTTAATTTTGTCTTTTGTTAACTTAATTAGTATCTGACAACTGTTGTTTCAAAGTTATTGACCAGAAAAAATTATATCTTTAATTTTGTTATCACAAGAAACTTTTTAAATTACTGACCAGAAGAAATTATATCTTTAATTTTGTTATCACAAGAAACTTTCAACAAAACTGACGTTTAAACTACCAAAACTTTAACATTTAATATTTTCATCTATTCCCAGTATTCTCAGTAGTATTATTCAAAGAAGCGATTGAAGCCGTCCACCTAAGGCTGTTTCAAAATCGCCTCGAAAGCTTAAATATGCCTAAAACCGAATTGGATTGTATAAGCATCATACGGAGGAAGCGGTATGACCTAACATTTGCGCTCATTGCGAATTCTATCATAGTCATAGCCAGGTACGTGCGAGCGTTATCATGGTGATACTTCCACCTTCTGATCAGATTAGGTCATTTTCGATAAATGAGATCCTACACTAACTCACCCAAAACTTCTTTATAATAATTGGAGGTTAGTGAAATATCGTGTAGAACCGTACACGTATACATCATCAGCAATCAAAAAATTCTATAACCACAGCTTTAGTAATAGATTTTTACGACTATACTTTTTGAAGCTCTTCCTCTTTCTACTAATTGCGTGCTCTGCCATCTTATCTCTCGAATCATAGCAGCATGCTCAAAGTCCATATCATGCGTCTTCTACCATTCTACAATATTTTTGAACGTATTATTTCTACTACTCACAAATCATTTCTATATTCACTCTTTGATTTATTGTTAGAAAACTCAGAATCAAGCACAGACTTTAGAAAAGTTAAATGTTTATGCGAGAGAGCAAGCCACTTTCAAAAGATATTTCGAGCATAATCGTAAAAGTCTTTTACTAAAGATGTGGTCATAGAATTGTTTGATTATCGAATGATGTGTATATGTAGGACGCTACATGATATTTCACTAACCCACAATTATTATAAAGAAGTTTTCGGTCAGTTAGTGAAGGATTTCATTCCTTAAAAACAGCCTGATCTGATCAAAAGGTGGAAGTATCACCATAATAACGCTCGCTCGTACCTGGAAGTTGCTATGATAGAATTTGCCATCAGAGCAAATGTTAAGTTATACCACTTCCTCCGTATAGTTCTGATACAGTCCCATGCTGTTTTAGGCATATTTAAGCTTTCGAGTCAATTTTGAAACAGCGTTTCATGAACGGCTTCCATGAAATTGTTAAACGTTAAAGTTTTATTAATTTAAACGTCAGTTTCTATTGAAAGTTTCTTATGATAACGAAATTAAAAATATAATTTTTTTTATCAGTAACTATAAAAGAACAGTTGTTAGATACTAATTATGTTAACAAAAAGGCAAAATTAAAAGAGTTCAATGTGTTAAAACAAAAAAAAAGTTAGAGGAATAAGCGCTTGATTGCCACAGGTTAAGTGAATCTGTACTAATCATTACTGCTCTAATGTTTGTCTTTCTCAATTACCAACGCTACTTGGAGCACCTTTGTGAATTGGGCCTCAAGCCGATGGATTTGTTGTGAGAAATCTCAGCAGTGATGGTTACATTTCTCAAAAATATTATGCACATCAACTTAAGCGGATGAACATCATCCCTCGGGAAGCTGCTTTTGTTTAGAATTAAGCCACTGTCTTCTATTCTTGTCATTAATGCCCTAAATAATAACGGGTTGATAAAGGAGTATGAACATTAACACGTTAAATCTTATTTTATTTCAAAAGATATGGCAACCTAATACTCAGGTTTTGAACTTTACTCATGGAATGCAAATATGATAATATGGTTGATTGGTTGGAATACAATTTCCGAGTTGATTGGCGTGGAATATCATGAATTGAAATGATCGGACGATCTTCATCAAAGTCCGATAGTTTATGTCAAAATGGCTTTCTTAAAATCGAGACAACCGTTTTGTGTTGTACGCGCTTCAGTTACGTTTTTTTCTGTAAACTGCATAAATGCAACAGGATATGTCGGAAATGCTCCGCTTTATATTCTATTCTCGTCTTCCGATAAACAAAAAAATTCTTGAGCAAATTCACAAATTCAAAAGTTATTCAATTGAATATCACTGTGAAAATGAAATAACGTTGAAGTACGAGGGTGGTCCCATAAGTACACGGCCTGACCTAGAAATGGCGATAGTTGTTTGAAAAATATCACTGTATTAGAAACTACACAATCTATAAAGCATACGTTTCAAGTTTGAAGACGCCAGGTTGTTTAGTATTAGTTTGACAGCCATCAATAGTGAACGTTTTCAGTGAATTTGCAAAAATGGAGAAAACTGGTCATCGTTGCGTGATACGATACTTTTATTTGAAAGGCCTCAGTTCAACCAATATAAAAGCTGAAGTGGGTTCTACTCTGGATGAGTCTGCTCCTTCGTTTACAATAGTGAAATATTGGGTAGCATAATTGCCAAGACGAGCACTGCCGTGGTCGACCAAATGAGGTGACCACTCCAAAAATGGTGAAGAAAATCCACAAAGCAGTACCGGATGATCGTCGACTGAAAGTGCGCGAACGAGCAGACATACTAGGCATTTCAAATGTGCGGTACATCGCATATTTTCTGATAATTTGGACATGAGAAAGCTGTGTGCAATATGGGTGCCGCGTTTGCTAACACCCGAGCAAAAACAGTGTCGTGAAGATGTTTCAATTGAGTGTTTAGCGAAGTTTCACAGCAACAAAGCAGAATTTTTGCGCCATTTCATAACCATGGATGACACATGGGTCCATCGTTTCACGCCTGAGACAAAAGAACAATCAAAACCATGGACTCAATAGGGAGAACCGACTCCAAAGAAGGCGAAGACCGTTTCATCTGCAGGCAAGGTCATGACATCGGATTTTAGGGATGCGCGTGGAATAATTTTCGTTGACTATCTTGGAAGCTGTCAACATCGTGTATTATGCGAACTTATTGTAACGTTTGAGCGAAGAAATCAAGCAAAAACGGCCGCATTTGACTAAGAAGAAAGTGTTGTTTCATCAAGAGAATGCACCAGCTCTTCTGTTCCCTAACTTGAAGAAATGGCTCAGTGGTCAAAGATTTTCAAACGATGAGGAAGTGATGTTGGCAGTTAATGGCTATTCTGAGGAGCAAGACAGTTCTTATTGTAAAAAGGGTATCGAGCTTATTGAACATTGCTGGGAAAAGTGTATAGAGCTGAAAAGAGATTATGTTGAAAAATAAATATATTTCTTTCCAAAATTTTTGTTTTCTTTGTTGGATCGGGTACTTCTGGGACCACCCTCGTATGCATAACATTTTCTTTTTCAAGACACTCTTATCCTAGAAACTAAAACAACTACAAATTCATACAACAATCTGATAGGTGCAAATGTAGTAAAATGTAAAATGTAGCAAAATCTTTTTGCTTTCACCACATGCAAAGTAATATGGAGATAAGAGATATGAAAATGGCACGTGCATATATCTTTAAAATTAATTCCTAGCAATCAATTATTCAATGTCGCCTTATAAATCTTAGACGGAGTAAATATAAAAAGTACTCGATATACATTCATAGATATTTAGTTCATTCAATTTACAAGTATGAATTGCTACAGTATTTGATTTTTGTACACTTTTTATCTCCTTTAAATATTACTTATAAGTAGTTTTATATCTTTTAAGATTACATATTTAATACCGAAACAATTCAATGAAAATTAAGTTTTATTTTTAGTACAACGTATCTGCTTCTTCATAAACGTTTAACGCCCAAGTACTCAATCAATACAAATTTACGGATTATTTCTCTTGTGAATATAGTTTATCATTCCAAAATTCTTTACTGGTAAATATTTTCAATGTACTTATATCATTAGAAAGTAAACATAGACATCCAAGACTATATATATGCCATAGTATTCATCACGTAACATTAGGAAGTTCTTTCACACATTCTTCTTGCAAAGAAAAGTATTCAATCTAGAAATGAAAACAAATTTCCGTTTTTGAAAGTGAAATTGACTGCTTGAGATAAGGTGTTCATTTTAAATAACAGTTATATGTAACTGTATATAAATACGTATCATTTATTTATATTAATATATAGCAGGACAAGAGAGTTGTGTTGTTTTATTATACACAGAAATAATAAAATTTCTTAACACAAACCTACGCACTATGGGCTCCTCGTAGGTCGTAATTCCAAAATATTTATGTTAATATTCTTGCGTGTAATTATGCTTGATACCACACAACTACTCATACTTAATGCAGGTACAAAAATTAACCCTGTAAAATGGGCCCATCATTTGCATTTCGGCATTTGAAATGACCACATATCAGTAGCACGCAATCCTTTTATCTTTGCTCATTAGCAGCCCTAATTATTCTCGGAATTGTTTGTACTTTTGTGATTGATTCTTCCCTTCGTGTTCAGGACCGCCACCCCCGCCTAATGGTAATAGGAGACCGACTCTCCACTACTATATCAATTGCTAATACATGGTTAGGTAATGAAGGTCATTCTATGATCCTTCGAATCGTTTATCGCCGAAACAGTCTTATCAACCGCATCTTGTGTTATCACTTACGTCTCATCACCGACAACAACTTTTGCAGTAGTGTAGGTTGCGAATGCACTAGGGCATAGGGCGATTAATCTAGATTTCTTTTAGGCATGCATGGTGCATGACAGTCAGGCGAAAACGTGGGGAATATCGCGATATTCAATTTTATGTTGAAAAGTTTGTGTCGAGCCTTGGAAATTATGGTATGAAGTGCTCTAGCATATGGGAGCAGATCTCAGTTAGTGTTCATCTGATATACGATTAAGGACCAACGTTACGTTGAGAAGGTGGTGGAACCCCATACCCTTCCATTTCTTCAGCAACAAGAAAATCCACATTTAGGGCAGGATAATGCACGTTCCCAGGTAACAAGAGCGCTTCAAAATTGGTTCGAAGAAACCCATGTCAACACCTTGCCATGGCTATTCAAATCTCCCGACCTTCCTCGACCGGAAAGAAAACTGATGAACTTTGTTAATCCCCAATAAACATTAGAAGCTTTCCAACATGAATTGCAGGTTGCTTGGGACACTATACCCCAGAAAAATATCAACCAACAACTAAAATCAATGCCAGGAAGGGTTGAGGAGTGTAAAACTAATAAGGGCAGTCTAACACATTAATGAAAATAAAATAAAATGTGTGAATCCTTTGTTTTTTTTCTTTGAGATTATAATCAATTATTACCTTTCAATAGCTTACTAAGTTTGGTCAAAAATTTTGCAGACTTTTTGATGTTGCAGTTTCCAGTGAACATATTTGTATGTGTATAGACATGTTACCAGTTTATTTATAAGATATTAATGCTTGTATAGACATGCTCTCTTGTTTTACTAGATTTATTATTAACTATAATACAAATTTGATGCATATGAACATGTTAAGTATGTATATACTATCTTTATAGAAATATGAAGACGTCTACTCAAATAATTGGAATAGATTTAGGAACTACTCAATGCTGCGTGGCAGTTTATGAAAATCATAACATCGAAATCCTTACTAACAAACAAGGATCGAGGACAACTCCATCTTGGGTAGCTTGCAGCAAAGGTGAACAAGTTGTAGGAGAAACAGCCAAAGATCAAAGCATTTTTGACCCGGAAAATACAGTTCATGGTATGTTGCTTTTTTCAGAAAATAATAATAATAGGTTAAACTTAAGCCTCAAAGTTTCGTAATTAGTCTCAAACTTTAAATAATAATTATTTCCTTAAAACTGTTAACTGACCATAAAAAATGGCAGATCATAATTTCCGGTTTGGGGAACAAATTATAGTGATGTCTTGTTATCTTACTAACTTACCGACAAATTAACCAGTTAACCAGTTAACAGCAAATATATTGGGTGTCCCATGACATGATTGCCACAGCTTAAAGATGTGTGTGTCTAATGAACATATGCTCAAAACTCTATCGTGAGTTACAAGCATTTGTAGTTTTACAGAATCCTACTATTGCAGAATTTTTGTGCCGCTCCAAAAAAATCTCAATGAAAATCATTTAAGAAGAAGTCTCATTATTGAATTAGTTTTTCAAAATTTCCACCCAATTGCTATATACGTAGTCTAATTCCTTAAAAATGAAGAAGTCGCTCTGCTAACAGTCTCAGAATCAGCACGAATGGGGCATCTATAATTCTTGCAACGAATGTAATCTGTCTTCGAGTTCTTCTACATAAAGCAAATTCAATATTATCAATAAAAAATATTGTAGAAGATTTAAATCTAGTGACCTTGGCGGCCAAGCGACTGCTGAACCTATTTCAATCCATTAATTCGAATAATTTTTATTAAGAAAATCTGTTACTTGTCTACCACAGTGCGGATATGTGCAATCGTGCTGTATCCACATTCGTCGTCGTATATTGAGAGAATCGTCATGTAGTAATGTTATACGGTTTTCTTCTAGGAAACGATAATAACGAAATGGACGTTCTCTGATTACAAACGAACCAATGAGACGATCGACAATAATCACATCAAACATTTATTTATTTAAATCTATCTTGAAAATGGACTTACCTAGTTTGCTGTGGATTTTCAAGTGTCCAACAATGTGAATTCCTGCTGTGGTCGATACCATTTCTGTCGAAAGAGGCTTCACTGTAATTGTCGTTATTTTTAGGGACAACGAAATCAACAACGGTTTATAATGTCTACATTAGTAGGGCTATCTAAAACTTCAAATGCTTGTAGCTGATTTACGATAGACTTTTAGGCATATGTTCATCATGCATTTTGAACTTGAAATCGCTTCAGTAAAACATTCTTAAGCCATGATAATCATGTTATGAGATACCAGGTATATCCCTCAACCTCAATATGGCAGTGGCAACGTATACATCGAAAATCAATATTAAATGTTTCAGTGCATATTAAAGTGCATACTTAAGTAAGCTGTAAAATATGCGGTATTTATGGTTAATACAGAAGTCATAAGTAATCAACAAACGAATAATTAGTTAATTGAGTCTTATTCCGAAGGTACGTCGTCAGAATATAACTAAGACGCTCATAAAACAATGATGACGAAGCCTAAAAATCATAAACAAAATGCAGATCACGACGAAGCACACGCAAAAAATTTAGGACGTTGAATACGATCTTGGAACTAAAGATTGTGAAAGAATTCTGCATAAATTATTCAAGCGGCGCACACCATTTGAAGCAGATTGAAAATTCGAAAAAATAAGCTAAACAAATGAGTACTATAGGAATTGAACGACAGTCAAATAGATAGCTGTTTCGAGGTTTGCTCTGCGCCTCTTTTACACAGGAAAAACCAACAATTCCAACCGCAGACATTCAGAAGGTAATTTCATTGAGACGAGGCTTCCAAAACACTTCTCCAAACCGAACCTGCTCAAAAACAAGATGGTGCAGACTGTTTAGTGGTCTGTAGCCGGAGCAATCCTCCACACAATTCTTACATCTTGAAGAAAACATAACAGCAGAGAAATACTATCAGAAAATTATCAAAATAAACCTGGACCTGCTGTGCATTTTGATCATTTTCAATAATACACCTCTCACACAATTGAAGGGTATTTTATATAATTTACAATAAAAAGTAGTTTTTCTTACAAACTATATATTCTTCCCATAATCAATAGAGTGTAACTAAGTCAGGACTACTAGACGCTGAAGCAACACAGAAACATTTTTTCCAGATCTACCGAAACGTACACTTCTTTCCTATAAACAAGAATTTTTTATTCCACCTGTTCGCATAAATATGCGTTAGAAATGAAAAGACCAAGCACACTGATGAAAGGTAAGCACCAAAACCTCTCTCGAGCAGTTGATTTATTGCCTCATTTATATTTCAATAATATGTCCAAATTAAATGATCAATCTCAATACTATTGTTTCTTTATTCGAGTGACCAAATATTAAATAATAAACGTAAATTGAGATTGAAAAAAATTGTTTTAAGATTATATATAAATTTAAACTACATTTTTTTCATTTCAGATATGAAACGCATAATTGGACTTCAATATAATGAAGCTACAGTGGAACAGGACATTAAGAGTTGGCTTTTTAACGTGAATTGTAACAAAGAAAATTTGCCCATGGTTAAAGTAAAATGGAATGGCAAGAAGAAGAAGTTTAAGCCAGAGGAAATAAGTGCAATGATATTAACTGAAATGAAAATAATTGCCCAAGAATATTTAGATTGCGAAGTAAAAAAGGCTGTTATAACTGTACCAGCATATTTTAATGACAACCAAAGACGGGCAACTATGGAAGCTGGTAGAATTGCTGGACTAGAAGTCGTCCGTCTTCTCAATGAACCTACTGCTGCTGCTTTAACGTACGCTGTGAAAAAGAATGACATAAATGGCACGATCCTAGTGTTTGATTTAGGAGGTGGAACTCTTGACGTCTCCATTGTTAGCATTACAGATTCCCGTTTCATAGTGAAGGCTACAAAAGGTAATGCACACCTAGGTGGCGAAGACTTTAATAACAGATTATTCGAATACATAGCTGGGTCAATTACAAAAAGTTTTCCCAAGGCCGAATTAAGTAAAAGTGCTATAGCACGTATTAAACGAGAATGTGAAAAGTTAAAGAAAAGATTGTCATTTGAGACAAGCATTAACGTTTATATGGATGGGTTAATCGGCGGAAAAAACTTTAGTACAGAAATAACAAGACAAAAGTTTTGCGAATTAAATAAAGATTTGTTTGACTCAGTTCTAGAACCGATTAAAGATGCATTGGACTCCGCTAATGTAACAAAAGATGAGATAGATAAAGTGATAATGGTTGGTGGATCATCGCGCATACCTAAAATACAAGAAATACTAAAAGTTTTCTTCAGAAATAAACAAATTTTTGCAACAATTAATCCTGAGGAAGCTATCGCTAGTGGCGCAGTACTTTTTGCAGCAATACAAGATGGTATTAAAATTAGAAATCGAGATAATTTTGTTGTCGAGGACGTCATACCAAGATCTTTAGGCATTGAATGTGTAATGGAAATGTGCACTATAATTGAAAGAAATTCCGCATTGCCGATTTCAAAAAGGAGAAAATTTGCAACAATAGAAGATAATCAAACGACTGTCAGATTTCCGGTGTACGAAGGTGATAGTTCCCAAGCAAAAGATAACAATTTTTTGGGAGAGTTTACCATTACCGACGTTCCACCTAAACCAGCAGGAGTAGAAGAATTTGAGGTAGACTTCAGTATAGATTCAAATGGTTTGTTCAAAGTTACAGCCACTCATATCTCAACAGGAAATGAAATGAAAATAACATGTAACCAAAGAATTGGAAGCAGATACGATTAAATTAATTTATGTTAACTTAATTGCTATTACTTAAAGAAGTTTATATTGATTAATTACCCGAAATTGTAAAGAAAAATTGTGTTAATTTAGTATTTTTAGATATGTAAAGGGTGTTTCAAATTTCGCGGTTTTTTTAACGAATAAATAAAACTTATAATTTGCATTCACTCTCAAAAACTTTTTATTGGTAATTGAAGTATCAGCCATGACATTTTATGCAACAAATAATATCTGCCAAATGGCCTCCTCTTGCAGTTCTACAGACGTTCACTCTTTTGTTAAAATTTTCAGTGACATTTCGTCATAATTGAGGTTCTATCTCACCAATAACACGAATAATTTCATCTTTCAAAGCAGAAATTGATTCTGGATTGTTTTTATAAACCTGACTTTTCACATAACCCCAAAGAAAATAGTGTAACGGTGTCAAATCACATGATCTTGGTGGCCAATTAACATCACCGTTTCTTGAGATTACACGTTCAGGAAATTTTTCTCTCAATAAATCAATTGATTCGTGGGCAAGGTCAGGTGAAACACCATCCTGTTGAAACCACATATCCTCTAGATCAATATTCCACCATTGACAGTTACAGCTTCACCAGCAGCATTTTCAAAGAAATAAGGTCAAATTTCACCACCTGACCATAATGTACACTAAATAGTAACTCGTTTAGGATGCATGGGGTCCTCATGAATAATTCGTGGATTTTCCTCACCCCAAATACGACAATTTTGATTATTAACATAGCCACCAAGATCAAAATGTGCCTCGTCGGAAAACATTATTTTTTGAGAAAAATCCGCTAGTTGTTCATTGATGAAATTGACGAATGAACGACGTTTTAACTGATCTAATGGCTTCAGCTCCTGTGTCATTTGAACCTTATATGCCTTCAGAGCTAAATCCTTGTGTAAAATGCGCCATGTTGTTGATCCACTAACTCCAAGTTGTTGTCGACGTCGTCTAATGGACATTTCAGGATCTTCAGCAAAACTTTCACGAACCAAACCAATATTTTCTTGTGAACGACGACTACGACTGTATTTTTTACGTTTTTTGATCTTCCACGGAACCGATCTTTTGAATTTTTTAATAATTCGATCAATAGTGTTTTCAAATGGACAATCATGTAAACCATAAAATTTAGGTAATTTTCTAAAACCTCTTTTCACAGAACGCTGATTTTCATAAAATAATTAAACAATGTGAACGCGTTATTGTACCGTGTATGAAGCCATTTCTATAAATGTCATACATCACACTTTTTAAATGCCCACATACCCAGACAAATTCAGTACAGCATCTATATTTTATTTATTCTTAAAGAAACCACGCAATTTGAAACAGCCATTATTTAAGTTTTACGTTTAGTTTATAAATAGAACCAATGCAAATTTTTTTATGAATTCTACTATTTTCGTTTTACATAGTTACATAAAAAAACATCGTGTTACTCAAATGTAATTATAGAATTATAATTTTAAGCATTTAGTTTCCGTGGTTTCTTAATTGTTTATTAATATTTTCATTACGCTTTAGGTGATCATTGTAATGTAATATATCGCAATTTACTCATTTTCATAACATAACATTAAAAAATTGTAATTCTATAATTACAATTCTATTCATGTCTATTTTAACAGATTTCGAATGTGAATGACTTGAGAGGAATAGCGTAACGCCTAACGAGAAGTAACGGCAGAAGCACTTGTGTATTATGACCTTTGACTTTGCAGAAATTCAGCGTGTATAGGAAATTAATCTTGTAGTATTTTAAAAAAATTATTTTTGAATAAAGCCTTTCTCTATATTTTTACTGAAGTATATTTAACAAATTCTTTGACAATCATTACAAAAAGTTACCCCTTAACTTAAAGTAGTTTTGTATAAATATCATCAAGAATCTAAGAGTTGTTTAGAAAGGATTTAAAACATTTGAAAACGAGCGAAAATGTGGCAATATAATTCTAGTTAGCGACATAATTAATTATGATTAATAGTAACATGCATGCGAAAAAAAATTAAATCATTTAAAAAGAAGTCGCTTTATTGAATTAGTCTTTCAAAATGTCCACCCAGCTGCTGTATATATCTAGCTCTTCTTAAAATTGAAGAGATAGCTCTGCCAATAGTCTCAGGATCAGCACGAATAGTTTCTGCGGCCACTATAATTCTAGTAACAAGTAGTTTTCTATTTTCAAGTTGTTCTGCATAAACCAAATTTTTCAGTCTTCTCCATAAATAATACTCTAAGGTATTTAAATCTAATGACCTTGACAGCCAAGTAACTGCTGAATCTCTTTCAGTCCATCAATGTATATAATTTTGAAAATCTAGTACTTGTTTAACAAAGTGCTTGGGTGCACCGTCGTGCCGCATCCACATCCGTCCTCTTACATTAAGAGAAACGTCATGTACTAATACTGTAAGGTCATTTTCTAGGAAACGTAAATGTTGAACTTACTAGAGACGTTATGCGATTATAAACGGATCAATGGAACGATCGCCAATAATACCACACTATTTTATTCACTGAAAATCCATTTTGAAAATGGAATTGCCTAGTTTTTCGTGAATTTTCAAGTGCCTAGCAATGTGAATTCCTGGCGTGATTAAAGTCATATCTGGTGAAAGAAACTTCATCGCTAAACAATATTTTCTAATGAAGCCATCGATTTCTCACTAACTAGGGACTAAATTCATGTCTTGATACATAATCGCCAGGTTTTCAAGCTTGTACATGTAAAATATCGTACAAGTACAAACTTAAATTGTATAAAGTCGTCCAGGCTTTCATACGGTCTATTTTCAATATGCTGGCTATTCTTCGGACGCCAGTCGAAAATTAAGCGTCAACCATATTAAATATTGCTTCCTTTTGAGCAAGTTCTTGTAGCTGAAGGTGTTCAAAAGCAGCTACAAGAGACTTGCCTGTCTGCCTTATACATCAACAGATATTGCTAAAAATATTTTTACAAGGCACTTTACGACTAGGAAGTCGCCAACAATATTCATTAACTGCCGCTCGTCCATTTCCATTACATAATACATAAACAAAGTGAGTATCGGTGTATTCTTCATTCGAAAAAGGTAACATACTTTTAAGAGTATTTTAATGTAGCACCTAAATTAACTTAATTGATATTTACTGTTACAATGAATAATAACTGATGAATTATAGCCATCCGATTTTCTAGTAACAACTAAATCAACAGCAGTATATAATATGTGCATTAGTAGGGTTATATAAAACTTCAAATGTTTGTAACTCAGTTACAATAGAATTTCATGCAAGTTCTGAGAATATTGCTTTTTCTTGACATATTGCTGATTACTGGCTCAATGGTAAATTACTGATTGATCATGCTGAAGATCTCGGTATTCAATCTGACGGCGCTATCCAGAAAGGTTCTTAATAGTTTCCCCTCTCATTTAAGTAAAGCACAGCCAAAGTTTTTAAGTTGACCAGGACCGCGTGCGTAATAATAACATTGCCCACCACTGCCCCTTATAAATGGCATTAAGTTGTGGAGGATGTGAAGACATAGACTACTATTACTGTAGCATTTATTCAATTTATATATTTTTATTTATATACTTTTGTGTATATACTCAGACAAGCTCAACGAAAGAGTCTTATTTACTTGATCTTCTTTTATTATTAAGTAAGTCATTATTATGATGATGTCTGCCTTTTTCTCCTACTCTTTTTTCCCTCTCTACTTCCCTTTCCCTTCTTTTTTTTCACTCATCTCTATCTCCTGTTTTCGCTCTTACTCACTACAAGTTACCAAAGGATATCTGACGTATTGGAAAATTATATCAAAAGTGAGAGGTGTCCAGTACGGGAATGCAAAAACTACTCCTGACATCAATACATAAGTACTGTACATAACATATAGTACATAAAATCACTAGTCAAACAAATTCGACATAAAAATTTTTATAAAAAAAGTTGTTTCCAGTATAAGTAACTCTTAGGCTCCATCCTCAGTTGATACATAGAAAATAACATAAATTTTGAACTTAGATTATATTAGACTATTAGAGATGGCCACAAAACGTATTCCACTGTGATTCGTTCAGATCTATTACAGTCCTCATGTTTCATCCACAATCTTTCGGCTTCTTTACATATACCTTGGGTACAGCTCTTTTAGCCTTCTTGTAATGCGTTTCGTCAACTTTTGCACTTTTTTAGATCACTTATCTGACAGTAGAGGCACAGATGATCCAGATATCTAGAGATAATACTGATTCATCCACCCTTCCAACTTATTTCGCCCATGGAAGGTTCTTGTCTAGCAGCTTTAAAACCTTACATAGGTATATTATTATCGTCTTTTTGTTCTTTTAGATTCCATTCTTAGTTGTTACATGAAAAATGACATAAATTTTGAACTTAGATTATATTAGACTATTAGAGGTGGCCACAAAACGTATTCCACTGTGATTCGTTCAGATCTATTACAGTCCTCAGGTTTCATTCAGAATCTTTCGGCTTCTTTACATATACCTTGGTTACAATTCTTTCAGCCTTTTTGTAATGTGTTTCGTCAACTTTTGCAGTTTTTCAGATTATTTATCCGACATTCGATGCATAGATGATCCAAATATCTAGAGATGATCCTGATTCATCCACTCTTCCAACTTATTTCTCCTATGGAAGGTTCCTGTCTAGCAGCTTTAAAACCTTAAATGTATTATTTTCGTCTTTTTGTTCTTTTGCAGTTTTTTAATTTCCAAAAAAAGCTGTTAACCACCCCGAAGACGAAACAACGGTATGGCCTAGACCATGTGGTAGCGCTCACGAGATGTAATTTATTGAATTAACAATTTATTCTTAATAAGTACTTAAAATTCGCACTTAATTAATACTTAGCATTCGTACTTGATTAGTACTTAATACCCCAAAATAACGAGAAGAGGAGAAATAAAAAAGTCGAAAAACGAGTTCAAGATGGAAATGGATTAAAAAGGCATACCCTCTATTTGAAAGAACTAGAAGAAAAGAATTTTCAAAACGTCTTAAATCCAGCTATCCTGTTATTTGTACGTTTAAAACCTATTTCGATAATGAACACTACTTAGTAATGGCAATTCATAGAAATGTTAAAAATCTGGAATTATTCTGATAAAAAAAGTCCAAACACGTGCTTTATGTTTGGAAACTTCATAAAAATGACTTAGTAGATCTCCAAAATTCAAAATCAAAACATGCTCTCATATACGCAAAATTAAATGAAATACTTGCATTGAAACGAAAGAAGAAATAGACAACAACAGTTCAAATCAAAGAAAGCTAAATAATAACGTTGACAGACTCAGAAAGAGTAGCTAAAAGAAATTATAAACTAACTTAAAAACTCAAAAATAAAACAGTGGCTAAAAATTCTTTACGAAAGTAACTTAATACAACAGGACTTAGACGGTATGAGGGAAGCCGCATTAAACTTGTCATCGATACCTAACCTTAAAAACAACATTAATGAAAAAAATGTGTATTAAAAAAAATGATTACGTTCAACAACAGCCCGATAGAAGTAAACTCAATTAAAATATAAGTTCCAGATAGATAAATTAACACAACTGTAGAAATACGAGAAGGGACGACATGATTATAACTTATGTAAACAACACAAACATTTTTGAGGAAGCCATATATAAAAATGCATTTACGGGAGTAATTAAACGTATGGGATTTAAAGAGAGCTTTTAATGTACAAGATATGATCAAATGAATATAAAATATTCGAAAGCGCAGTTAATTCTATATTACATAATACTAATGGATGGTATATACAGAGGAGCAAAAGAAAGCATAATTATAGAGGCAGCAATACCCCGATCAACATCTATAACAATTACACAGTAATGAAGTTATTGCACGAACACGATTTAGTGAAAAATGTTGAGCAGTACTAATATTAAAAAAAGGAACAAAATATTAATTACAAAGGAACATATTTTGCACAAGGTAATTCATGTAAT
Organism: Dermolepida albohirtum; assembly: GCA_031893035.1. NCBI lineage: Eukaryota > Metazoa > Arthropoda > Insecta > Coleoptera > Scarabaeidae > Dermolepida > Dermolepida albohirtum. The sequence goes on from JAVIWB010001079.1 coordinate 891,488, forward strand.
AGACTCCTGTCTATAGTAACGTTAATATATCATAATGTATCTGCTAGATAAATAAAAATGTAACAATTTTCACGCATGACTACGGTCATGCTTCGACGTTTCAACCAAGGTCCTTTAACATTCAACTCTCATCACGACGTATACAATGTTCATCATAGTTAAGTGAACATTACAAACGATAACATAACATTGCATATGTAGCATGTATACAACCTGACTAATATCTGTCAATGCGGTGGAGGCAGCGTCCTCGTGCGTTCCTTTATCCTTTAACATTCAAGTCTCATCACGACGTATATAATGTTCGCCGTAGCTCAGTGTACATTACAAACGCGGCGGGATATTTGGAAAGGACAAACTCGGTAATTACATTCCGACGACTTAACTCACCCACGTAACGTCGATGACCTTACATTGCATATGTAGCATGTACACAACCTGACTTGTAAAAGTACACTAATATCTGTCAATGCGGTGGAGGCAGCGTCCTCCGCATCGACAGTAACGAGCGCCCCACGAAATCTCTCTCTCTCTCTCTCTCCGCTATAGTAACAAACAAATACGAAACTCACTGAGTAGAATTGTATTCCAGTAAAGTTATTGTACACCAAAAATAACGTTTATATCTCAGCGCGTTTGAAATTTACAGTGCATGCTCCTTAATAAATTAGTACAGTGTATACTCTTGTCTTTAATGATAATACCGACATTCTTATACAAACTAATTACAAATGTAGTTTAATTTATTCGTTAAATAAATTTTTAGTGAAATCTTAGCATTCTATAGCAAAAATATCTATGTTAACCATACATTTAATATTTTGAATTACTTATGAATGATTTAATCTTATTATCTCAAGTGCAGCATATCTGCTTCATTATAAGTATTATCAAGTATTGTCAAGGACTGAATATTTTGTAGTAGAACTTTATAAAGTATTGGAAGTGTGAACACATTTTATGCACGTATTTTACTGGTATGTATTCTTCAGTCAACTATAGCATTATGCCATTGACTGCGTACCCTAAACAATGTAAATAGAAACAGCACGCTATCGACAAATTGAAATGTAATTGTTATTATAATCTAGACAGGATATTCTAATATACTTTTCTTTAGTTCGTGATAATATTCAAACAAAATTAGTTACATTTCTTCTCAAAGTCATCATTCCTAATTGTTTTAAATAATCGGAAAATACTCCAGATTAAATAATAAGTATTCAAATTCACAACAATTTAATCCGTTATATCACGATTATAAAGTGCATTTTAATTATTGATACGAGCAAATGCTTCTATCTGATTAAATTTACATCTACTTTTTTGCAGGTACAGAATGAGTTCCAACATAATTGGAATAGATCTAGGAACCACTCATTCATGTGTAGCTGTTTATGAAAACGATAATGTGGAAATTCTTGTTAACAAACTAGGCCTACGAACAACACCATCCTGGGTTGCTTATAACAGTGAAGGTCTGGTTGTCGGAGATATAGCCAAAGACCAAGCTGTATTTGATCCGGAGAATACAATTTATGGTATGTTGTTAGTACAGCTTTAGCAAAAATGTGACACTTTATATTCTTTCTATATATTTATTTTTCTACAAGTTCTTATTTTTAATAAACCTTCCAACTTTAAAGTACTTGTATTACCACCTATTTCCATGCTTCTGCCTTACCTTATACCCATTCTAATGCATTACTGTTAGTTATTTTTGCATCCAAAAGATTTTTAGAGCTCTTCTGTAATATACTTCAAACAATTATATTTCGCAATCATGCAGACCTATATTCCGTTCGTTTCAGTGAAAAATTATGTTTCGAATTAACCTGAAATTTCTATAAATGGCAGTGAAAGCACTTATATGACTTGGTCTGTATATTTAACAAAAAGCATTTTTTGTAATTCTTCATAACACAACGCATTTTTACAACATTGAAAAGCTATCTTAAAAACATTTTCTGTAGTTTTTTCTATTCTAGGTTGTTTATTCTATCTCTAAACGTATTAATCGTATCTTTAATCGATGTAAGTTCCGCAACTTATTGTTTATACGAGGAAAACGAAAAAAATTATTAACTGCCAGTCCTAAAGGTTTCAAAACTTTGATGTTCAAATATTCATTCGAGCAGTACGCAAGCTCGAAGGTTATTATACAGCAAAATGCTCCTTCTGCTTACACTAACACAGGAGAAGCTGTATATCATTCTGGATTTTCAGTATGATGATCCAACAGCGCTACAGTGGAAATGTGCTCACTAATCCTTCGCAAATATAACAATAATCTTTTTTGTTTCTGCTCCTTTGCCAAAAAACGTTTGTTAGATCTGCCTGGTTTAAATTCAAACTACAAATTGTTCTTTATCTTCGATATGATAGCAGTATACTCATAGTTCATCATAATGGTATGAACTAAATGAAGCGATCTATTGGTAAAGCAAACTAGTGCAGATTTGTATTATGGACATCGTTTCTAATTGAAGTAAAAATAGGAACGAATCCAACAGGTACAAAGATTGCGTACTTTCAAGAGTAAAATGTTTCTAGTTGCCTTCACGGCAATTCTTAAGGTTTTGTCCTTATAAAGTCCTACGAACAAGGCTACATCAGAATTAAATGGCCGAAAGATGTCTGCCACACTTTGACAACTTTCTTAGAAGATCGTAGCGGAGTACCCATATTTCAAAATCTATAATGCTGTGTAAGTAATTTAGTGTAGATTTCTACCACCTTACATGGCCGTCTTTTTGAATTGGAGCCAAGATGAGCAAGAATCTAATAGGAACAAAGTCTAGGTACTTAATGTCTTACTTTTATTAACTCCTAACAAGGCCAGACTGAAAGTACATAATCGAGGGATGTCTGTCATACTTCGGCATCCTTGTTCGAAGATCCTTTCCTACTTTGCTCCTATTTTTTGGTAGCATTACAAAATATGTTTCAAGTCTCTTAGAGACCTGAATGACATCACCTCGTTGCTTGACTTCTGACATATTCAATCTTTATTTAAGTGTATTGTCCTTGGTTAGAAAATATCATGAAGGTACTGCAATATTTCTCCTGTTAATACGAGTCTCCATTCTTATCGTTAGTACGTATTACGTTACTAAAAAAACAACTGCTTACTTATTCTGGGCCAAAGCAGGTATGGAACTAGTGCAAATAAAATTATTTGATTTCATCGAATCAGTACCAAAACTATTAAAGTTTGAATGCTTCTGTAACTTTTTTAGTAATAAATGAAGATACACAATGTAGATATACAAAATTTAGTCAGCAGAATATGTAATAATTTAAATATTTTAGTATAAAGAAGATATATTAATAAATTCAATAGCAAATAATCATAATGAACTCATCACGTAAAAGATTGATTATACAACGACATAATTTGTGGTTATATAAATTGATATGGAGAGACACATTTCCTTCTCTTATATAATGTAAAACTAGAGGCTACGCAAAGTTAATTTTTGAAAACGTATTATTTATTGTAGAAAACTTAGAAAAAGTAAAATAAAGACTTAATCTTCAAAGCAAATATCACTGTCTTCGATAACAAAAATGCCTTTGATAACCATATTCCGTTTTCTTCTTGAATTTAATTACGACGGAAGGTTTTATCATTAATTATGGCTAGATATGTTTTATGAATCAAACGACACCTATATACTGACGCATTGTCCTGAACTAGTACTCACATTCTAGTCACTAACGGCCGATTTTTCTGCATTAATACAGTAAGCATTCTAGAATTAATGACTGCGCAGGCCGACTTTATTAGCTTCATCATCAGAAGACAGCTCAAAATGAACTTATTCTTCCAAAATCACACCATACGCCTGATACAATTATATCTATTATCTTCTATCATCAGGACCGATGAAGAAGACTCAATTCTCATCTCAAATTTATAGTCTAAAGTGAAAAACTAGCACCAGTTTTTTTGTGTAAATCAATACCCACTGTCGAGGCTTACTTTCAACTAATTCATGTAGATCAGTTCTATAACATTTACTACAAAAACCATACAAATTCCAAACTATAGCTTTCTTTGAAAACGCCAACAACTTTGATAATTTCAAAGGGCTAATTGGTCTTCAATTGCAGTATGAACATTAATTCTCAATGTATGGTTATGGTGTGGTTAATCTGAACACAGCTTGCATTCGAAATTCATATCTCCATCACAAATGCACCGGAATCAATTAGGGACTTGTTCGGTAAAAGGTTTGTAACTCAGCATCGAAAGAGAATGCTGGGTTACCTAACACAACCTTTTTATCATCTGTGAAATTTTAAACAGACGTGGGCAGATTGTTGTTATTTACACTAAACTGTCCAAAACTTTTGACTTGATTTAAATAAATTTAGTTTATAGGGTTTCCCACATCAATCGATTCCTGCTGACATTTCTTGAGCCAACCAAAACATTATGTAATTTATAGCAGATTTTCTTCCAACAATTTTATTCTTACTACCGGTGTCCCTCATGTGTGAAATCTAGATCCCTTAGTGATTATATTATTTGTCAATGACTTACATTTGCAAGTAAATTGTTCTACACTTGCTTGCATAGAAATCGGCCCACTATAAACTTTTGACTTAAACTATATATTTTTTCAAAATTATTCATCAGATTAAAAAAAAGAAATATGCTGTTTTAACGACAATTTAATATGCTTTAATGTGAGTATAAATTTATGAAAACTTATTTCGACTTCCTATGTTTACCATAGTGAAATTAATGCATTAAGCAAATTAAGCTATTTTATTATTAACATAAATAGGGTTATTGGCAATTTAAACACTTAATTTTTGAATAATGGGTATGACCTCCTCTTGCCCTAATAACATCTCTCATACGATTAGGCATTGATCTAATCAAGTTTGCTATTGTTTCTTGAGGGATGTTAAACCACTCTTCTTCTACTGCAACAATACGCTCTGGGATCGAGTTTGGGGTATGAAGTCCAGTTCTAATTCTTCGTTTTAGCTCATCCCATAAATGTTCGATGGGATTTAGGTCAGGACTGCATGCTGGCCACTCCATAACCCGAAAACCGACTTCTGCAATGTAATCTTGCACAATTCTTGCGGTGTGCGGCCTTGCATTGTCATGCATAAAGGTAAATTCGTCTCCAATGTAGTCGACGTAAGGTACCACATGAATTGCTAAAATGTCCTCGATATATCTAGCAGCCGTTAAACCTCTTCTTCCGTGAACACGGTCGCCCCTACGAATGAACTCAAGGTCGGTTCGTGCTCCTATAGAAATTGCACCCCAGATCATACAGGAACCACCTTCATAAGCACTCCGTTCTTCAAGGCAGCAATCTGCAAATCGCTATCTTGGTCTTCGGTACACTTTCCTTCTTCAGTCGCTACCATGGAGGCATATTCTGGTCTCATCTGAGAACAGAACAGATCTCCATTGTTCCAACATCCAATTAAAATGATCCCGTGTAAAACACAGGCGTGCTTGCCGATGAGCTAGAGTAAGTTTTGGGCCAATCACAGGTGTTTTAGGGGTCAGGTTATTTTCTTGCAGTCTTCGTCTTACTGTCCACTGACTAATAACTACTCCTCGCACCTCACGGAGCTGTCGTTGCACTTGAACGGCATTAAGGTGACGATTTCTTACTGTTGTTGACACAATAAAGCGGTCATCACGAGCGGCAGTAAATCGCCTTCTGCCTGTTCCAGGTCGCCTATGAAAGGATCCAGTCTCCTCATAACGGTTGCACACTCTTCGAACCGCTGCGCGTGTCATATCCAATTGTCTAACAACAGCTCGCTGCCCAAGGCCATTTTCGATTAAAGCAATAACTCGGGCGGCTTTTTCTGGTGTAGTATGCATTAAACTAACACACTTGACCACTATTGAGATTAAGAAAAACGAATAATATGCAAATATCAGTTGCAAACGCAATAATTTTAATATTGACAAATTTGTTATTTTCGTTGGAATCATCCACGTTTTATTTGTTTACCGATTGCTACGCTATAAACGATAAGCCTTCTTGATAAATTTATACTCACATTAAAGCATATTAAATTGTCGTTAATACAGCATATTTCTTCTTTTGATCTGATGAATAATTTTGAAAAAATATATAGTTTAAGTCAAAAGTTTACAGTGGACCGATTTCTATGCACACAAGTTTATTTGTGTATAGACAGATAATATTAAAATATACTCTGAAATTTTCTTCGAAGGTGATGTACTTAAACTTTAACATAATCTGAATGTAGCGGTAGTTTAAGAAATGTTATGTAGTCAGTTATGCTCGTTCTCCTTCACCGTTTGTATTCACATAACTATATTTATGGAAAAATTGGCGTATTTTCTTTGATTCTAAACTTATTTCCAAATCTAAAGACTATTCTGCGTCTACGTCATGAATACACTATTATAGAATATCTTGCTTTTACATGGAATCCTTTACATGCTCGCGATTCTTTGCTTTCTATCGTAGTCTTCACATGCTGTCTATTAATCAACGAACGAATACTCTTTCTGGACAATAATTGATGAATCTGTTGGAAAATATTGTTTATTGTCCTTTGATACTTAATCGAATGAATTGTTTTGCTTCTCGGATCAATACCAGACATACCAATACTTTTGTGATTCCATTTGAGAAGTCAAATGTTATGAAACAAGCTCGAGCGTAAATACTCGCCTGTGATCAGCAATCAACGTCTATGAAATGTACTTTTTTATTTTTAACTCAAGACAATTTTAATTTTTACCCTGTTTTTTTTTGATAAGACATTCTTATTTCAATATTTAACTCTTTTTACTTTTCTTTTATATGTCGTATACAAGTAATTTACATGGCTTTGCCTGTTGGGCAATATAGATTACTATTATATACATATGTATGTATGAGAATTATTCAAATATACACTGGAAACTTTGTTAATTTGACTCGCATAGTGATGTGAGCAGCGTGGTACACCGGTGAACCGTTGGTGGGGGAATAACGAGAGTATAGCCATGTACACAGCTCTCACCCTCATATCCATTATATCAATATCGCTATGAGCGAGCAACAGTATAAGTACCAGTACTGTTGCAGCGCGTTATTATTCGTCTTTTCAACGAAGGTGCGAAATCGAGTTATATTTTGAAAAGACTTCAAACAAAGTTCTATGATGCTTACCCTGAGTGAAATCCAAGAGGACGAGTATGGAGTGGAATAAAATTGGAGAAAGGACACCGACCATGTCCAAGACTCGACAGTCAGTCGGGTAAGTTTTGACGACCGTGTTTTGGGATTCGAGTGGGGTGTTGCTGATTAACTTGCTATATAAGCAATAATAAGCAAGGGTGAATACAGCCTACTACCTCCAGTATCTCTAACTAGTGATAAACTTACTAAATAACACTGGCTATACCCAACATACAGTCGAGACTTGTCGCCATGTACCTATCATATAGTTGGTCCACTGGAGGAAGCTTTAGGAGAGGAGGGACTTGAAGATAACGCTGTGGTCGAATATTGCATGCACAATCGACCACTAGGGCAGCCACTTTCTTTCCATAAAGGAATACGAAAGCGACTTATCCGACGAAGAAAATATGTTTCTGTTTAAGGAAGCCACGTAAAAAAAATAAGGCACTCCATTTACTGTGTTACAAAATTCCAGTTTATATTTGTATGTATGTTGTATTAAAGCACATATTGTGTTTATAAAAACAGATGATAAACTACTTTATTTGTTTAAAATATATCTTTATCAAGAACATACGACATAAACAAGATATACTAATACCTAATAATAGCGATCCATACCTTAACATCCCTCGACAAATTAACACATTATATTTGTTTTAGATATGAAACGTTTAATTGGCAGTCGATATGCTGATGACGCTGTGCAACACGATATTAAGCATTGGTTGTTTAATGTAATATGTGAAGACGAATTTTGCAAAGTGAAAGTTAGTTGGGAAAACGAAGAAAAAACATTTAAACCAGAAGAAATAAGTGCAATAATATTGAGTGAACTGAAAGAAATTGCAGAATCACACTTTGAAGAAGAAGTAACAAAAGCCGTTATAACTGTACCGGCCTATTTCAGTGATCAGCAACGACAAGCAACTTTGGAGGCTGGTAAAATTGCTGGGTTAGAAGTTGTACGTCTTCTCAATGAACCTACCGCGGCTGCATTAGCTTACGCTGTAGGAAAGGACGACATAAGGGGCACTATTCTGGTATTTGATTTAGGCGGTGGAACCTTGGATGTGTCTATTGTTACAATTACAGATTCTCATTTCATAGTTAAAGCTACAAAAGGAAATACACATCTGGGTGGTGAAGACTTTACTAATAGATTACTGGACTATGTTCTTGACTTGATTAGCAAAAGATGTGGAAAAACAATAATAAACAATAAAAACGGAATAGCTCGAATGAAAAAAGAATGCGAAATCGTTAAGAAAAGGTTGTCTTTTGAATCTAAAGCCGATATTTATATAAACGATATATTCGACGGACAAAACTTCAAAGAAACAATAACAAGAGAAAAGTTTTGCGAATTAAATGCAGATCTATTTAAAACATCTTTGGCACCGATCGAAGATGCATTGAAAGCCGCTAATATAACTAAAGATAATATAGACAAAGTAATTACGGTTGGAGGATCTTCACGTATACCTCAAATAAAAGAAACATTGAAACACTTCTTTAGGGGTAAGGAAATTTGTTCAGCGATTAATCCTGACGAAGCGATTGCTTATGGGGCAGCAATATACGCGGCTATACATGACGGTATTAAAATTAAAAACCGAGAAAATTTTACTATAGAGGATATCATACCGAGATCTTTAGGAATTGGATACGGGCATGCTTTACAGAAAACATCTTTTGCAATTAAGAGAAATTCTACGATACCAATCTCTAGAAAAAGAATTTTCTGCACAACATCGGATAACCAAACAAAGGCTAAATTCTCAGTATATGAAGGTGAGAGTCCAAATTCAATCGATAATATTTTACTGTCAGAATTTACCATTACGGATATTCCACGCAAACCTGCAGGAGAAGAAGAATTTAATGTCGTATTCACTGTTGATTCAAATGGTATATTGAATGTAAGCGCAACTAATATCTCAACGGGAAAAAATATGAATATTACAATTAGTCGAAGAATTAGTAGTAAGTATGACTAGGTAGATGGATCTCTTTTACTTATGCAATATATGCTTTGTAAAGTTGTAAATTTGAATAAAAATTTTAAATTTCGTGTTTAGTTTATTTAAATACGCCTTCAAGAGAAAATACAACTACACCAAAACGGTTATGAACAACAGAATTAGCGTTAACTTTTTTTCTAATTTTAATTGATCACTTACCCAGAGGAAATATATACTCAAGAAGAAAAAACTGCAAATCTTACATGAATCACTTCTAAAATCCGATCGCATCTATGACAAGCTCAGCTAAGATCTCAAGGATGACTTTCCCCTATATTTAAAATGTTGAAATCCTAACGCCACACATGTATACACAGGTGATCATAGAACATGCGAACTTTTGATTTATAAAATGGCAATGACTCACTCGAATATGTAAAAAATCAAAATATAAATTTCTTTGACCTTGTAATTAGAATTTTTATAATCGCTGTGACGGCATTATAGGTTTCACAGTTTATAGTACCACCACTCGCTAGATGGAGGCACGATACAACTATGCGGTTACAAAATTCTAACTAAAAGGTCACAAGAACTTACAGATGAAGAGCACAAACCGAACGAAATGTAAACATTGACGTTGGATACCTAGAAGTAAAGTATTATATTAGCAGAATATTGTATAGACCTCTGCACACAAACCAAGCGTTGAAAAAACAGAACTAAAAGGATGAGCATGCTAACCCTGTTTTAAAGGAACAACGGATAACTAAGTCATATACAGGATGCTATGTATATTTTGCGGTCGCAAAATCAACACGTGGACACTACATGCACCGGTAAAACTTAACTTCACAAACTCGTAGAAGGAATGCGTGTGGCCTTGGTCATGGTTAGGATAGAAGTCTCTGTTTTTTCTTACAAGCTGGGACTTTTAAGCAAAGAAGCGGTAAGCTAAAGAGTAGGATGCTGATTATATTTGAACTAACCAATGACACGAGAGAATGGGCACGCTAGAAATTGGTCGCGCTAAAAGATTAGCATAAATTAAAAGTGTTATATCAATATAGGTACCAAGATATCTAGACAGAATAATAGACGTATATTCTGTGTGAAAAGAAAGTATTAATATTTGAATCTCTTATTGCATTTATATATCAAAACAATAGAATTAATATTGAATGTGAGTCAATGGGAAGTTACCAAGACGATTCCAAGAAAAGGTTTGAAAAGTTCTAGGTATTTGCTTCCTAGAAAACGACGACGGTTTGTTTTATTACAGCCTGATCGTACGTGACCAAAACAAAATATTTTGCATCTGCATCTGAATATATATATATATATATAAGTGAATATATATATATATATATAAGAATGTCAAAAAATAATAATTTCTGAATTCAAAATCGGATTGTATTTAAATTTAAATAAATTAATTTAAAAACGATATAGCAAATTATTATATATGCCAAGCGTAATAATAATGAGAAAATACGATATCGATATCGTCTTCATTACGGATCGAACAAGTCCTACGCCTAAATGAACAATATCATTGGAAAATTAAGTATATGAAATAAAATGCAAGGCATACATTATTAGCTGACCCAACTAACAGACAAATTAGTGCTCGAAAAGAAGAACAAATTTGATTTCGACAACATAGAAATGCATACAAGAAGCAAAAACTTATAGAATTTCCACGGAATCTTTCAAAATAGAAGAACATAATATGATGATGACTCGCAACGCCTCCTAGCGATCTAGACAATAGTGCTCACAAAACAACACAAGCAAGTAACAAAACAATCTGTGGATAATAAAATAATAAAGGAAGAGACCCCTACGCTATCAGATGGATTAGCAACTGCAGCGGTAATGGACAACGTAGAACTAATATCTAGACGCCCGATTACATGAAGCCGTACTCACGGCCGACTACGTCGACCAATCACGTTCAAGAAACAGGCCAATACAAAGCCAGTCAGCGCACAGCCCAATGTTTCTTGATGGCAGAACTAAAAGCAGTGTAATTTCGGACGATAGTTGCGAATATCAGAAGAAATGTATTTACACCCATCGCACTTAACAATCCACCTTTACAAGACACCTTTGCATCGCAGACATGATATAAACTATCGATAATGCCTGAACGCGCTCATTTTTTATTGTTGATTTTGGTAGTATCAGCAGCAAATTGCAATGACAAAACTAATCAGTCAAAGTAAAGTTTGTTCGACCAGCCTCAGAAAAAACCTATTCTATTGGTTTTTTCTGTTATTCTCTAATACACTGAACGCTATCTATCTGATCCAAATCATATAAGGCACTAATGAGACCTACAATACATTCATTATTAAATAGGAATCTATTTATGTACAACATAGTTATGTTAGCTTACTACTAAAACTGGGTCAAAAATGGCATAACATTTTTCTATAAACTATCCTATGTGTACTACTTATAAATAACGAGAAGGTGATATAACCGCAATAAATGAATACATGTTAGTACAGTGAATACAAACCTCTAGAATTAATTCTCCAAAAATATCTAGCACTTACATGTGAAATAGACAACGGATGTCATGTATATTTGAGATGAATCAGTAATTGTATGCTATAATACTGATAAGATTCATACTTTGTTGACTGTAGATATATATGGTACTGATTTTAGATATTTTAGCAATAATTGTGATATTGTTTTATTCGCAGTATAACATCCACTCTTTCAAAAACGATTATTGTACTTATCAATACCGGTTAACAAATTACTGAAGTGCTCGTGTATTTTATAGATATATTATTTCCTAGCTACTAAATCTATTGATAGTAGTACATATTTTGGTATTAAGTTGATGGTAATATAGAAGTCAAACGACACTTATTACAAAGTTTACTATATTTCATAATTCCTCAGGTATTGATTTCTCATAATTGGCCTAAAAATAACACAGTTTCACTAAAGACAGTAAGTTATATATTTTTATTAATATATATACATTAATATGTATATATATATATATATATATCAGTGGCGGCTCGTGAGTATTTGACATGGTGAGGCAGATAGAATAATAAATATTCAAAATTGTTTACAATTGATTAATAAACTCTATATACCTACTACATATAAAAACAGTTTATATATATTTATATATATATATAGGGCTTCCAGTACAAACAGGGCTGCCAGACGTGAACTGAGCCCTATATCGCGCCCCATTCGATTTTTAAGGGAAAACGAAGTTTCAAAGCAAACCCTTGTGAAACGAAAATAAATATTCTAAAAAATCAAACAAATTCTAAAAACATTAATCGAAAATAAGAACTCAATCTTCTAGGATTTAAAAATAAAAAATAAATACATTCCTATTATAATATAAAATTTAATAATATAACAAATATATACATATATATGTATATATATAAATCAACAACAATCCAATAACAAAATTTCAAAATTACATGCAAAATGAATATATTTTAAAATACAGAGAATTTCCTTTATTGGCATTGCACGTAGAATTACATTTAATAGATTTTACTTCTTGTATAGCAAAGGTATCCTCCGGTTTTTTGTGTTAGCAAAATAATCAATTACATCATTATAAAATCGTTCATCCCTCGTCATCGTTTTAACCAATTCCTTTTCGATTGCAATTAGTGCACAGTTACTAAGTCTTTGTTGTCCAATTGTATTTCTAACATACGATTTTATACGTTTCAATGTGGAAAAACTTCGCTCAACGGACGCGGAAGTTACCGATATGGTAACTACTATACTTAGCAATTTAAAAAGTTCTGACATACAGATGGCTAACTTTTGTTCGTGCATAAATCTTAACATTTCACATGGTGTTTTAGAATTACCAAGGAGTTGCATGTCACTATAAATAACAGCTAATTCATTTTTTAATTGAATTTGATCAAAAAATTTATATTGTTCAAACAAATTATTTAAGAGCCTCTGAGGAAATGCCTTCGAATATTCTTCAAATTTACTTTCTGTTAATAAATCAAAAAAAGCAAGTTTTTCTAAATCAATAAATCTAATTTCAATTTGACTAATAAACGTATCTAGAATTTCGAAAAATAATTTTCTATAATTTTGTTTAGTATCTGGAACGTCATCAATTCTACGCCTTTTATGTGCAACAGATTCGTCTGACATCGAATTTTCGTATACAGTACTGAAATATGTATCACACTCCCGAAATTCTCTAAACTTATCAAGCAAAAAACGTAATTATTATTATTATTATTGAAATTTCTGTTAGACTTACCGTGTATTGTAAGAGATTTTGATAAACCAGGGTTTGGTCTTGGAAGGTTTTTGACATATAATTGATCTTCTACCGATAGAACAACGAACGTATTTCTTATTAAAAAATCTACAATGTCTTGTGTATTTCTTACATTTTCTAAATCCATATTCACAATTTTTAAATCACTGAAAATATCACTAAACAAATATTAAAATATTTAACCTAACTTTGTTATTCCCCCAACTGCTGTAATTTGCGATTCGGGCCGAGAATGTCAGCCTCGAGTATATTCGGTAGTTCGGCGATTGTGATTCGATGAGAGGCTCAGTTCAAATTGGCTTCAGGCTAAATAATACATACATACATTGATATCTAAACAATATCTACTTGAAACAATAAAAATACTCCTGTTAAAACTTAAAACATATTATTTGCGTGGAGGAAATATTGAGAAACTGTACAAGAAGAATGTAAAACTTTAGACATCTTTATATCATTAAATAAATACTTAATTTATCCTATTAATAATGCTTTCTATATTATTAAAAAATTCAAAAATCTCACAATAAAGTTAGAAAAATCTATTAACTTTTTGAATATTTTTTCTTCTTTGTTATCTTAAATATGTAGCTAATACTTTACTGTAATTTCCATAGAAATTGAGAATTTTTTTGACTGCTGTAGTGCGTTATAAATTTTCAATGAGAGGCAATGAGTGGCCGGGCCTCAAATATTCGTGTTTAGTAGGGATATACATAGATCAAGCATGAAGTTGGTCGGGGCAAGTATACGCGCTCGTACATTCGCACGGAATTAAAATGAAATGATAAATTTGTACTTTGCTTGTAATGCCGGTTTATTTAAAACTATTTTCTTATTGTTTATAAGATAAATTCTGAATAAAAGATGATAATTAATTTATAAAGAATTTTAAAAGTATACATATTATTCTTGTTATAATTCCAAGATTTAGATGGTGAGGCACTGCCTCACCTGCCTCACCTGACCAGCCGCCACTGATATATATATATATATATATATATATATATCTTAATATATACATCTATTAAGTTATGAACTCCTGTGTTTGTATATTAAAATCATTAACAATACAGTATTCAAGTTAATACATATATAGATACTATTTTGGTAACTGTTGCAGAAATAAGATGCTATCTAGTATAATAGGAATAGATTTGGGAACAACTCAATCTTGCGTAGCCATTTATGAACACGATGGCCCTAATATTATTTATAATAAACAAGGATCGAGGACAACACCATCTTGGGTTAACTGGAGCAGTGAAGACAGACTTGTAGGAGAACCTGCTAAGGATCAAGCAGTAATTGACTCAACAAACACAGTTTATGGTACGAACTCATTTGTTAGTCGACAAATTCTTTAATTTATAGTTACTCAATGTTTTCGCAAGTGACTATTTACTTGTGAATGTAAAATCGCTTAACTTTTTAACGTTCAAACAAAGATGACAATATTAGAAAAAAATTGTGCAGATATACCGATCCTAAACGACTATATTATTCTATGTTTCGACATGGTTTCATATAAACAAATTAATAATTTTTAAGTTTATAGACTGATTAATTGAAGTGGTCATTAGAGGTATGAATTTAATCAAAAAAAAAAGAACGAATCCGATCTGATCCTAGTCCGAGACACATTTCGGAAAGAATTCCGAAATCCGAATCGTTCTTTCGGTATATAGAGTCGAAATTCTGTCAGACCCAGTACGAATTTCGTAGTATATACTCACTGCACTATTGGATAAAAATGCTTTAACATACAATTATATAAAGATGGACAATAAATGCTATAGTATTTACAAGCACTAAAAATAGCGATTTATGAGTGTAGAAAAATATCAAATTTTGTTAAATTCCGTTCGAATATATATATATATACGAGAATAGTTTGACAAGTAGTGGGAATGACACATAGGTGGCGCTCAAATTGGTAAAACAAATGCACTGTAATTTAGGTTGCCTATTTATATGTTTACATTCCGATATTTAGATAAATCGGTTGATTAGTTTATTTTTGACAGCTGATTGAAGAAGAAGCAACACGTCGTTTTGTTAAAATGGAAAAAGCAGAGTATCATGCGGTGATTAAATACTTCGTAATTAAGGGTATGAAAGCTACCGAAATAAAAGATGAGTTACGGGAAACATTAGGTGAATCTGCTCCATCATCCGCCACAATAAATAGATGGGTAAATGATTTAAACGTGGTAGAACAAGCTGTGTTGATGAAGCGCACTCTGGAGCACCCAAAATCGTGACTTCTAAGGAAATGATTATAAAAATCCATATTACTACGCAAGATCGACGACTCAAAGTGAGAGAGATAGCAGACATGGCAAATATTTCAACAGAACGCGTACACCACATTTTAACGAAAGAATTGGGCCTTTCCAAGCTTTCGGCAGGATGGGTGCCGCGATTGCTTACGACTGATTAAAAGTTCACTCGCATTTCCAATGAGTGTTTGGAGCTTTATAAGGGGAATCCGGTTGATTTTTGTAAGTGATTTGTTACTTGCGATGAAGCTTGGATACACTACAGTACACCCGAAACTAAGCAACAGTCGAAACAATGGTTAGAACGTGGTTCTGCACCTCCAAAGGAAGCGAAAACCACTTTATCGGCAAACAAGGTGATGGCATCAATTTTTTGCGATTCAAAGGGGATTTTGCTCATTGATTACCTTCAGAAAGGTGACACAATAAACGGACAATATAATGCAGAACCTCTACAAAAATTAAATTTTGAGATTCGTGTTAAACGGCTAGGAATGGCAAAGAAAAAGATTCTGTTTCACCAAGACAACGCTCCCTCGCATACCAGCATGGTTACGATGTCAAAAATCCACGAGTTGCATTTCCAATCAGTACCGCATGCGCTTTATTCGCCGAATCTAGCCCCTTCCGACTTCCACGTTTTTCCAAAATTGAAAACGGCACTAGGTGGAAAGAAATTTTCGTCTAACGACGAGCTTATCATCTTCATAAATGAGTATTTTGCAAGCCTTCCGGAATCGCATTTTAGAGATGGCATAAAGGCATTGGAGCACCGTTGAAATAAATGTATTGCTCTTTTAGGAGAATATATTGAAAAGTAAAAGTATTTTGTATTTAAAAAATTTGTTTTTCTTCCCCATTCTCACTACTTGTCGAACTACCCTCATATGTATGTATGTATATTTTAGGTAAAATGAAAAGATTTCGTTTTACACCATGAGTGTACAAAAATGTGGTCTCTTCTCTAAATGTGCATATAATCTACGCTTCCCAAAAAAGTTACTAAGGAGCAATATTTCAGGTGCTGATTATTGTAGTTAATGTATAAATTCTTTTATAGTCGTTGAAAATAAATCTTCACAGTTAATTTGTTATGATTTAAATCTTCAGCCGATCCTATCCAATCCGGGTCATCCGAAAGAGATTCGATATTCGATTCGAATTCAGATTGTATGTGTAATGTGGAAAGAATGGAACAATGTTCCGAACGACGACTTAGAAAAACTTGTAAAAAGAGTACCCCATGTAGTCCAAGTTATCCATAATTCCAAGGATGAATATTTCGACGAAAAAGAATATAACAAATTATAATTACTTTTATTATATCCATTTTATTTTTCTTGCCTTTTCTATTTATAATCGTGGGCATATGCTACATAAAATATATTTTAAAAAGGCAAATCTGTATCAGTTTCTAATGATTTTACACATCCAAGTCATTGCTGAACTTATGTGAGAACAGTTATGATGTTCTAATATATGTCTTTCAAAATATCTTCCTGTTTGTCCAACGTAAACACCTAGGCCTGTACCACATATTAAATTATAGACGACTTTCTGCTATAGAATTTATCTTTGCTAAATATAATAGTATTACTTCTGAATGCATCTTGAAAATTTTTTCTCTAAGCAATTTTCCCAAATAAATGCTCGGAGTCTTACGTAAGTAATTAATATGTATTTATTGGTAAAAATATCATTGACAATTCTACTTAGAATATATTACACACATGGTTTGTTGAGATTTGACGTATTTTCTTAATCGTCTGTACAGTTCATCCCACAGTCACTCCATGGAGTTGAGATCTAAACTCTGTCATTATACTATTTGCATTTTACTTATACCATTTTTACAAACTCCTTCTGTATATTTTGGATGATTGTCAATTTTCGCATGCTAATCGCCCAACTGATATTTTTGTTTTAGATTCTAAGCGTTTAATTGGACGTCGATTTGATGATGAGGCAGTTCAAAGCGAGATTAGGCACTGGCCTTTTTCTGTAATATCTGAAAACAACTTTCCCAGAATCAAAGTAAAATGGAATGGAAGTGTAAGCAATTTGAAGCCAGAAGAGATAAGTGCGGCTATACTAAGTGAATTAAAAGATATGGCAGAAGCTCATCTAGATAAAAAAGTAACGAAAGCAGTTATAACTGTGCCGGCGTATTTCAATGATAACCAAAGACAAGCAACTATGGACGCCAGTAAAATTGCTGGTCTAGATGTTATACGTCTTCTTAATGAACCTACAGCAGCCGCCTTAGCGTACGCTATGAAAAAACCTGATACGAGAGGCACAGTACTAATATTCGACTTAGGGGGAGGAACCCTCGACATATCTATTGTCGAAATTACAGATTCTCGTTTCAAAGTCAAAGCTACGAATGGAAATACACATCTAGGTGGTGAGGACTTTGCTAACAGAATATTCGATTATATGTTAAGTTTGCTTAACAAAAGATATGGTAAAACCGCTTTCACAAATATGATAATTTCTGCCCGCTTAAAAAGAGAATGCGAAGTTGCAAAAGAAAGATTATCATTTGTGCAAAAAGTTACAATTTACATGGATAATGTGGTAGCTGGAAAACATTTCAAAGAAGATTTAACAAGAGAAAAATTTTGCGAATTGAACGCGGATTTGTTTGAATTAATATTAGAGCCCATTAAAGATGCTTTAAAAGCTGCTAATATCACAAAGGATAATGTGGATAAAATAATAATGGTCGGAGGTTCCTTGCGTATACCTAAAATACAGGAAAAACTAAAGGAATTCTTCGGTAATAAAGACATTTATGCAAATATAAACCCCGAAGAAGCTATTGCCTGCGGTGCAGCAATATATGCGGCTATACGTGATGGAGTTAAAATTCCAAATAGAGATGATTTTATTATAGAAGATGTCGTACCAAGATCTTTGGGCATTGCTTATGGAAAGGAATCAAGAATGACGGTTTTCGTGATCGACAAAAATTCTTCGATACCAATTTCTAGAAAAAAAGTATTTACTACATCGGAAGATAACCAAACGGGAGTTACGTTCGCTGTCTATGAAGGCAACAGTCCGTATACGAAGGATAACACTCTATTGGGAGAATTTGTCATTAGCGATGTCCCACCTAATCGTATTGGAGTTGAAAAGTTTGATGATTGTTTCAGTATTGACACCAACGGTTTATTGAAAGTTAGTGCAATTAATATTTCAACGGGAAACGAAATGAGAATTACAATTACACGACGTATTGGATGTAGATATGAATAAAAGTAAAATTCTTATGAAACTGTATCTAAATAAGTAATTAAACATGCAAAAAGGAAAACTCTTACCAAAATTTGTGTATATTAATTATAGTTTTGGAAATACTTTCTTTAGCACTATATATTTCAAGATGTTTCAAATAAACCTGAGCTGAATATGTAGATATGTGTATTTACCCTCCGTTCATTCTCAAAGTCGTACATTGCTTTTATATATCATCGTATCAAACATAATCATCAAAATCGAACATAGAAATCCAAGATGGTATCAAACGTTTTTGACGACTGTTGCTCGCCGATTTTACTGACAAAAAAGATATCAGCAGACATACAAAATTATTGCGAATCAAGAGATACTATGGACAAGACTAAGAGTGCGATTTATACTTCAAAAGACTAATTTAAAGTTGACAGTTTTTAAAACATGCTGGGCTTTATTTTTAAAATCAGACAGCATTTGTCAAATTATTTTGCAAATAGCGTGCGTAAGTAAATTTCTGGTTCTGTTTGTTTATTTGTCAGTAAAAATCGTTATTTACTATTTGCCGAACGACGAATAATTATAAAAGGTGTCCCAAAATTAACGCAAGATTTGAATTAAATAGAAAACACAGTTTTTAGTCTTTTGATTATTATTTTTTTATTGAATCATAAAGTACATAAGACAGGCTTATTTATGGAATAACACGTCGGGCAAACTACCTCCACGGCTTTACATGTACATACGAAATCGTTTGTAGAAATTTTCCATGACCACTATGCATAAATGTGGCTGAATTTCGTTGATGCCGAGTTGAATCTCCACCTTTAATGCACGAGTGGTTGTGGGCTTATTTACATAGACCTGTGATTTCAAATAACTCCATAAAAAGCAATGGTTTTAAATCACATGAACTAGGGGGCCAATTCTGATCACCAAAACGAGAGAGTACACGAACTGGAAATGTCTCATGCAGTAATTGAATTGTTTCACGGGCTGTATGCCATGTGGCATCGTTTTGTTTAAACCACATATTGGCCACATCAATATCATCCAATTTCGGCAGAAAGAACTGTGTTATCAGGTCGCGATATCGAACATCAGTAAAAGCCACTGCTTGATCAGCCTCATTTTCAAAAAATATAGTCCAATTATGCCTCCAGCCCTAAATCCACACCAAACAGTAACACGTTGTGGATGCATTTGTTTCTCGACAATCACATGTGCGTTCTCAGAACGCCAAAATTGAAAATATGCTTTATCGCTTAGGATGATTTTGTTAGAAAAATCAGCATCCATTTGTTGATGTTCAATAATCTATTCAACCAACTCCCTTCACTGTGTATGATCATTAGACTTCAGTTGTGTTAATTGAAGTTTGTAAGCATGGAAACATAGATCTTTAGTGAGTATACGCTGTAGAGAGCATCTTGAAATTTGCAATTCTTGTTTACGACGCCGAATTTAGGTTCCTGGATTTTCACCGACACTCTCACGCACTTTTGGACGACCAGTGTGTTTGGCGTCTCCAACGAGTCCAGTCTCCCTGAATTTTTCAATTAATCTCTTCACAGTTGACGAAGTTAAAACACTATTCCGACCATATTTTGTATGAAATTTTCGAAGTGCGGCCGCCAAGCTTTCATTATTTTAAAAATATTGTTAAATAATGAAGACACGTTGTTCTATCGTGTAACGCTCCATTTCTACTAACCCTAAACTGTCAGCTGTAGAATTGTTTTTTTTTAGGGTTGCCAACACTTTACTGCACAAATGGCGACAAATTCAAATCTTGCGTTAATTTTTGGACACCCATTATAAACGAAGAAAAAGTTTTTATGGTGAAAAACTTTTACAGTGGCTCTTGTTTGCGACGAGTTAAAGATTTGTTTATCGTTAAATTTAATACTAGACCAATACCATCTGCAAGCACTATTCAGAAATATGTAAAAAATCTTGAGAAACATGCAAAAATTTTTATAAAAACGGAATGTAGGGGTGTGAGTAATAACTATTATCTTAACTGAAAAAATAAAATCTTCTAAATAGCAATCATATCACAGGAAATAGACAACTAATTGGTGATGTAGAAAAGCGTGTTTAGGCGATGGTAAATGCGGATCCAACGTGCAGTTTAAAACAAATTTCTCTAGAAATTTGGTTTGTATAAATCGCCGGTATGAAAAATATTAGTCATTTAGAAACTTTTACTTGATGCGTTGATGAAGAACGTATGAGTGCGTTTTATTACGAAATTACGAAATGCAAGAGAGTGCTAACAATAATCGTCACTTTGTATCAACAACATGCTCCACTGATGAGTGGGCTCTCAAATTAAATAGCGAACCAGATGCTCAGAATATACGATACTGAGCTAAAAAATCTAATGTTAGTACGTCGACAAGAATTCAGGATCCCCAAAAAGTAAATATCTGGACTAAAATTTTTAATAATTTTATTGGACCATTTGAAATTGATGGAAACTTAAATGCAGAGACAAATATAGAATCTTTAGTAGCCAAGGTTGGATTTATATTGAAAGAAGTCGCAAGAGAAGATGAGTAGATGTAATTTCAATATTATGGCTATTCCGCATATTGTGGTTTAGATGTCTGAAATTTTTTAAATGATTCATTTTCAAATCATTAGATTGGTATGTGGTGTATATTAAACAGCAAGATTGCCTTGATTTGGCACCTTGCGACTTCTTTCTGTGAGAATACCTTGAGAGTAAAATTTACAAAAAACGCCGCCCAGGTATAAATTCTCTTAAAGAAACAGTAACTAGCGTATTGCTTCAAACAAAACGTGGTCATTTGAATATTTACTGAACTCGTAATATACATTTTCTTGTTTTCGTTTTTAATAAACATACAAATAAACATTCTTACAATAAGTTGATAGCACAATTGTTGGAAATGATGACCCTGCTGCTGTAGACATAAAATTAATTGACCACTTTAGGTGTTCAACGAATGAAGTTCTTGCTGTTTAGCAACCCAAATCTCGTGTTCAATTGCTTCCATTAATTCATCTATATCGTGCAGTCTAGTTTAACAAATCGGATGAATCCCGCTTAAAATATAATAACGTTCTTCGCACAATATGAACTGAGGCGTTACCTTGTTTAAAAAGTCCTCTTTGCAACTCATCATGAAGTTATTTCACAAACTCTTGCCAAATTACTTGATACCGTTCGGCGTTAATTCTATCATAGAAGAATATTGGTCCTATTATTCGACGATGTCATATTGCTACCCAAATGCTAACTTTTATGGGGTACAGGTATTTTTGGACAAAGACGAATTTTAAGTAGAGGTCTTCTGTGTCTTCCTATCTGAGCTATGCATGGATGTAAATTTGAAGTGGCAGTCTTAAAAAAGTATATTTTTGGTTGCATTTTATTATGAGCTCTTTTCAACGTTCATTGGATTAATTGTTATTGAAATACAATTACTCCAATGAATTAATAATAAGGATTTACGACTATATTTACAAATACATGTCCCTAGTTTCTTATGAATCACCTTTAAATATTTAAAGATAGAAGATTAACTTAATTAATCTAAGCATTGGGTTCTAATTTTTGTTGTACCTTCTCGTCTATTTAAATGATTTTATTGTGAATATTACTGCAATTTGTGCATGTCCATCGTTTCATTATAGGTTGTTCCTATGGAGCTTTTTCTACCGAAAAAGACCTGTTCTTGTTCCACTTAATTCATGATGAGCAGCAAGCAAAAAGTCGTTAATATAGAAAAAAGAATTGAAGGTCAGATTATGCCCTCGATAAATGTTTAATGTAACAACATATTATTCATGCTGCTCCAATTTGTTGCATCTGCCGCTTTAAATACTGTAGTAGGTTTGAAATATAAAACTAAACTTCTCCGAAAGATCTTGCCAGTAATCAAGTCTCACTTTTCGCCAAATTACACTCGTATGAAATAACTGTAAGATGAGACCCAGTATACTTTCAGAGATGAGGACTAAAGTGTGATAACACTACAAATGTTATTATTTTTGTCAACTGCTAATAATTTAAAAACTACCTTGTGTTAAACGAATAGTTTTAATCAAATTTTAGCCATAATAAAACTTACATCTATAACTTCTCCTATTTAAAGCAAAATTTGACCAAAAGAAAAGAGCTGTTGAAATTTTAATGTTTTCTAGGGCCTTCTTTAAATACTATGAAAAAGCTAGGATATAGATGAAATAAACTTCTATAATGAATCCGAAAATGCACTAAAAGGTACATATTATACCTGCAATCCTTCTCATGATAAAATTGTAAAATTTCATTAATTTCTGACAATTGATTTAGAAGTTAAAGCAATCTGAAGAAAGTGTCTAAAAGTCTTAAAATATATAATCTCGCAATTTGTAATGTGGCACATATTTATCTCTTAATATATCGAGCGCATTTGAAATTTAAACCAATATGAAACGAACTTTGAGTAACAATGCTCCTTCAACAACAATAATTTGCCGGTAATGAGAGATCAGGAGCATCAAAAGCTGCGACTAATGAACTGATCGAAAAAGTTAATGATATTGTTTTAAATAATCAAAAAATTGGCATCTTTACTATACCAACTGAACGCATCGGATTTTGCAAGTAAAATTGGCTATCCAACTTCTCAGTAAAGTACGGTTTACGAATCTAGAATTGTGATCAAAAACGCGAAAAAAAATCAAATAATAATGCGAATCTGATATAAAAAAGTAGCTTTTTGAAATACATTGCGACTATTAAAACATAGCTCATTATGTTCCTAATTCCAAAGTCTATTCTCAGCAATGGACACATCATTGTAGCCTTTTCCCAAAGAAAGTCAAAACATTTACACTAATGAATAAAATATTGACTACGGTCATATTATACGCTCCACTGAACAAACTGAAGAAAGAAATTCTGAATAACTATGTGTAATGGCTAATAAAAAGTTCTTTTCCAACACCAAACCGTCTTTCTCACAACAGTCGAGTTGTTTACGAAAAATTGGATTTTTTAAAATCTCATGTTGTACCTCACAAATCCTATTCGCTAAATATAGCCCTAAGTAACTTCTTTCTTTGCGGGAAAAGTTCTGATGGGAAGAAAAACTAATTGCAATAACCGAGCAACATCTTGAGAAACATCATTACAAGAATGACGCAATGTCATTCCAGCATCCTTGGTCCAAGTACGTTCCACAACTCATTTATTTCTTTTCTAATATTATTTCTCTTTAAATCATATTCATGTAACAATACATTGACAAGTTTATTCTTAAGGAACAACAAAACGAAGATTGCATTATGGCAACAAATATTAAATGAAACCCATAGTAGGTTTTATTTGCATATAGCTATCTGCTCTTACGATGTGAAACTAAAAAATTTTAATTTTTAACACCTTTTACATTGCATATATCGCAGAAGCTTTTTGAAAAAAATTCCTGCTCTTTGGGAAAGATTCGATTGCTTACCAAAAATTTGTCTTACCACTGTGAACGGTCATATTCGAATCTACTAACATCACCGTGCCCTGAGGTCAAATGTTGACACATGTCCAGTAAGCATGAAATCGTGAGTTCGGATTTTATCAGGGACAAGAAACTTTCTCAAAAAATTCTGCGGTAAAAATTAAAATTTTTTAATCTACTAAGTTATTACAATTGAAAAAGGAAGCTACTGTGTAAGTAAAATTATAAGAGATGATCTTAATACAATATATCAAGAAACAAACAATAAAGAGGCAAATGCACAACACGAGATAGAACAAGTTAACAAATTAGTTAAAAAAACATAAATCTTACCTGTAATTTCTCTCTGTAATTTAAAATGATATGGCACAATTAAACTAAACTAATATTTATTGGGAATAGATTCTACTTTTAAGACTTTAATGTTGCCATTATTGATATTGCGGTTAATAGAAACCACATCCAAGCTACTTTAATCAATTTCCCATTTTTTCTTGATATTTACATCATTATATCTGTTTCCACAAATTAAAAGCTGTTTCAAATTTCACGGTTTTTTTAAAGAATAAATAAAATACATAATTTGCATTCACTTTCAAAAACTTTCAATTGTTAATTGAAGTATCAGTTATGAAATTTATATGTGAAAAATAATATCGGCCAAATGGCCTCCTCTTGCAGCTCCACAGACGTCTACTCTGTTGTTAAAATTTTCAATGACATTTTGCCATAATTGAGACTCTATCTCACCAATGACCCGAATAATTTAATCTTTCAAAGCAGGAATTGATTGCGTATGGTTTCTATAAACCTGACTTTTCACATAACCCCAAACAAAATAGTCTAATGGTGTCAAATCTCATGATCTTGGTGGCCAATTAACATCACCGTTTCTTGAGATTACACATCCAGGAAATTTTTCTCTCAATAAATCAACCGATTCGTATGCAAAGTGAGGTGTAGCGCCATCCTGTTGAAACCACATGACCATAAAGCACACCAAACAGAAACTTGTTTAGGATACATAGGTTTCTTATGAATAATTCGTGGATTTTCCTCACCCCAGATACGGCAATTTTGTTTATTAACAATAGTCACAAGTTCAAAATGTGCCTCTTCGGAAAACATTATTTTTTGAGAAAAATCAGCTGGTCGTTCATTGATAACATTAACAAATGAACGACGTTTTAAATGATCTAATGGCTCCAGTTCCTGTGTTATTTTAACCCTTCAGAGCTAAATCCTTGTGTAAAATACGCCATGTTGTTGATCCACTAAGTCCAAATTGTTGTGAACGTCTTCTAATGGATATTTCAGGATCTTCAGCAACACTTTCACGAACCAAACCAATATTTTCTTATGGACGACCACTACGACTGTATTTTTCACTTTTTTGATCTTCGACGGAACCGGTCTCTTGAAATTTTATAATAATTTGACTAATAGTGCTTTCAGATGGACGATTATGTAAACCATAAAATTCAAGCAATTTTCTAAAAACTCTTCACAGAACGCTGATTTTCATAAATTAACAACAATTTGAACGCGTTGTTGTACCGTGTACGAAGCCATTTTTATAAATGTTAGACATCACACTCTTTAAATGCCCACATACTCAGACAAATTCAGTGCGCCATCTATATTTTATTTATTCTTAAAAAGACAGCGCAATTTGAAACACCCTTCACAAACGCCTTGTCTTAAAAAACGCATTCAAGATCTGAAATTTTACAAAATAAGAAGAGAAAATTTTAAATACATTAGAGATTTTAAAAGAGATAATAAAACAGTTGAGACATAATAGTAATCAATTATACGCAGTGTTGGACGTACCACTTGAAATCTAAAATTATACTGAATTTTCTAGATTTTATCGAATGTATAGTAAAGTGACGACGAAGTTCTCTTCTTAAGGACATCTACATCAAATTTCATAACAAATCTGTTTACAAATATATTTTCGTTTCGAACTAGTGGATCATTTTATATTTTTCATCTTCAAAATATGTACAGACTACTAACTGTTGGCGTGAGATAATCCAGCAGTAATCTATCTTAAGTACAACATAAAAAAAACGATCGATGGTCCTTTAAATACTAATAAAGTAATTTTTCACTTATTTGTCGTAATGAAGGAGCAACCTAAATGATTTGAACAAATGTTATGATATTTGGTGCACTAAAAGGCTCTCTACGACGTATTCATATGGTAATTAGTTTGTATATCTCGGCCGGAAAATGAATGAAGTACAAAGAATCAATATTTATATTAAAAACAATAAAGTTGCTATAAAAACGATCGGTACAATTAAAATTATTTGTGACAGAAGTTATCACAAATACAAGTTTCCGAGTAGTAGGAAGTAAATTAAGACAAACATTCAATAAATTTGAATAGCGAACGATGAAAATGCCGACGAAGTGCTAGTAATTTCGAAAAAATCTTCAGTTATAAGTTCTATTTCCATAAACTTGAAACTTAGAATACGAGCGACAATAATACACTTTATTCAAAAAACTTGATCTTTGGAATCTAAATTCAAAATTTGTTCAAAATTGATCGGCGGATGAAAAGGTCAAACAGACGCAAATTTCTTAAAAACGATTGAAACTGGTGGTGGCTAGTATTTTGTTATATTTTAGTGTTAATAAAATCAAGGAAATCTAAAAATAACATTTAGAAAAATACTAGGATGAGATGAAAAGTCCGTACAATAAAGAAATGAAATTTACGGTTTCAAAATGCGTTTATTTCTTTACAGTCAATGCCACCTCCATACAAACTAGTTTAGGTATGTCTCACTTCATTCCACGCCATTTTCGTGTTTTCTACTGCATTTTATAAGATTTCTAGAAGACACGACTGGGGTCGCAGTCACCTTGTTTTCTTTGAATGTCATCAAGCACCTACTATCTGTCAGACAAAGCTAAAAAACTTGCAATTTGACAAAAAATATCACTGTATTAGAAAGTACACCATCTATAAAGCATATGTTTCAAGTGTGAAGACGCCACACGTTATTTAGTATTTGCTTGGCAGCCATCAGTAGCGACCGTTTTCAGTGAATTTGTAAAAATGGACAAAATTGGTCATCGTTACGTGATACAATACTTTTATTTGAAAGGCCTCAGCCCAACCTATATGAAAGCTGAACTGGATTCTACTCTGCGTAAGTCTGCTCCTTCTTCTACAAAAGTGACATATAGGGTAGCAGGGTTTAAACGAGGCCGTATGAGCTGGCAAGACGAGCATCGCAGTGGCCGACCAAATGAGGTGACGACTTCACAAAACGGTATTGGATGATCGTCGACTGAAAGTGCGCGAGCTAGCAGACATAGTACACATTTCGAAAAGTGCGGTGCATCGCATATTATCTGAACATGAAAAAGCTGTGTGCAAGATGGGTGCCGCGTGTGCTCACACTCGAGCGCGAACAGTGTCATAAGGATGTTTCAATTGAGTGTTTAGAGAAGTTTCACAGCAACAAAGCAGAATTTTTGCGCCGTTTCATAACCATGTATGAAACATGAGTTCATCACTTCATACTCGAGACAAAAGAACAATCAAAACAATGGACTCAAAAGGGAGAACCGACTCCAAAGAAGGTGAAGATGATCTTATATACAGGCAAGGTCATGGCATCGGTTTTTTGTGATGTGCGTGGAATAATTTTCATCGACTGATCTTGAAAAAGGAAAAACTGGGTACTGCTGGGACCACCCTTACTTTATTTTACTAATATTCTATTTTTTCTCATTTCAAATTTCAAAAAATTCATTTTCTTAGTTATTTATGCCTATATAAAGTATTACAGCCCGTTGAATTGATGTATAGTAACTACGATAAATTTAACATGTGTTAGAATCATATCTATGCATGATTATTGTTATCTAAAAAGTAATATTACATTTTCAACGAACTAGCTATTATTTGGTATAACCGCATAAAATAACAAACAAAGTAAGTCTTCCAGAATGTCCAGTGATATAATCAGTATAAATTTTACAACTACCTCACGCGTGGCGATCTACTATGAGAAGAAAGTGGAAATAATTACCAATGAATATGAATCTAGAGAAACGCCATCGTACGTTGCTATTGACAAAGGCAAAATACTAGTAGGGCAAGAAGCTAAGCATAATGGATACCAAAATCCAGAAAACACAATTTATGGTTAGTACTGAAATTTAAAATAATAAAAATATTACTTATTTGACAATTAATTATGCGTGATAACTAATTCTGAATAAACCTTCGGGTTTGCAGTAAAGTACAGTCTCGCCGGGAAAGCTGAATAGGTGCGGTAAAAAAATAACGTATTTAATAATAATTTTTGTATATTTAACGTAGAAAAATGATTAAGAAATCTATTTACACCCACCATACTTAACAATACACTTTTGCAAGACATCTCTGCGTCGCAGACATGATGTAAACTATCGACAATGCCTGGACGCGTTCATTTTTTGTTGTTGATTTAGGTACAATGAGCAGCAAATTGCAATGACAAAACTAGCTAGTCAAAGTAAAGTTTGTTCCAGCAGCGTCAGAAAAAACCTGTTCTATAGTTTTTTTCTGTGCGTTATTCTATAACACGCTAGCCGCTATCGATCCGAGCCAGACAAATAAGACACTAATGGGAACTACAATGCCTTTATTGCTGATTAGGAATCTATTTACGTACTACAAATGAAAGTTTACTACTAAAATTGGGCCAAAAATGAGCTAACATTTTTCTATAAACTATCCTATGTACTACTTACAAGAAGGTAATTATAAAACCGCAATAAATGAGTACAAGTTAGTACAGTGTGTAAAAACTTATAGAACCAATTTGACGTTTTGCTGGTCATTTATGGCCCCATATTGGAAGACCGAGGATTAAATACAGATATTCCCCAAAATTATCTAACATTTACTTGTGAAACAGACAACGGAGACCCATAGGAAATATGTACGGTGGCTATACAAAATCACAAAACTTTCTTACTATTAACGATAACTTTTATTAACTTTCTTCATTGTAGTTTACTTTTATATTTTACCATCATATTTCATATGTTTTACAGATCCATCTATTCATTCGTAAATAACATTTGTAAAGAAATACACAGCAGTTTTGTCTCAATATTCAATATTTTCATAAAATCATGTATACTTGAGGTGAATTACTCAGTAATTATACGTTATAATACTGATAAGATTCATACTTTTGTAGACTGTAGATATATTTCGTACTGGTTTGGATATACAATATTAGCAATGATTGTGATATTATTTTATTCGCAGTATAACAACCATTCTTTCAAAAAAGATTATTGTATTTATCAATACCGATTAACAAATTATTGAAGTGTTCGTGTATTTTACAGATACGATTTTATTTTTTAATTACTAAATCTATTGACAGCCATACATATCTTGGCATCAAGTTTATGGGAATATAGAACTCCAACAACGTTTGTTACAAAGTTTACTATATTTCATAATTCTTCAGGTAATGATTTCTCATAGCCTAAAAATAACAGCAGTAATTATTCACAATTTCACTAAAGACAGCATTTTTATTAATAGTTCAATTATGAATTCGTGTGTTTGTATTCAGTATTCATGTTAATACACGTGTAGATACCAATTTTGTTACTGTTGCAGAAAGAAGATGTCATCTAGTATAATAGGAATAGATTTAGGAACGACTCAATCTTGCGTAGCCGTTTATGAACACGATACCCCTACAATTCTTACTAATAAACAAGGAGCGAGGACCACACCATCTTGGGTCAACTGGAGCAGTGAAGACAGACTTGTAGGAGAACCTGCTCAGGATCAAGCAGTATTTGACTCAAAAAACACAATTTATGGTACGAACTCATTTGTTAGTTGACAAATTCTTTAAGTTACACTTACTCATTGTTTTCGCAAGTGACTTTTTACTTTAAGATAACAATATTAGAAAGAAGTTCTGTAGATATACTTACCATGTATTTCAATACGGTTTCATATAAAAAAATAATAATTTTTAAATTTATAGACAGATTATTTGAAGTGGTCATTAGAACTGTGAATTTTATCTAAAAAAAAAACGAATCCGATTTGATCCTAGTCCGAGACACATTTCGGAAACAATTCCGAAATCCGCATCGTTCTTTGGGTATATAGAGCCGAAATTCTGTCAGGGCCAGTAAGAATTTCGAAGTATATAAAGACTGCACTATTATATAAATATGTTATAAACTTTAGTTGTAACTTCAATTATATAAAGATAGATAATAAATGCTATGGTATTTACAAATTCAGCACTGAAAACAGCGATCTGTAAGTGTAGAAGTTCGAATGTATAGATACATATACAAAGAATTCTAGGAAAACTTTGCAATACAACTTTGTTCATTTAATTTTTTCAAAGTAATTTCCTCTACGCTCAATACACCTCTCCATCCTCCGAAACTAATCTTTAAACCAGTTCTGCCAAGTTTCACTAGGGAGTAAAGCACACTCGTTGTCCCAAATCCGCAGAAGGTCCTCATCACTGAAAAACCGCCTCCCTTTTAGCTTCATTTTCACATACAGAAACAGTGCAAAGTCGCAGGGAGCGTCATGGTCAAATATACGGTGCAGGCTTTGGCGCGGTGAGCTGGAGCATTATCGTGATGGAGGAACCAGGTGTCCATTCTTGACTTTGGCCGCAGGTTCTTCATAGATCCAATGACTTTAGGCAGGTACCGTTCAATATACCGCTTAGCTGCGACTGTCTTCTGTATGTCCAAAACGAAGCGTTCCACAATCCCACTCGATTTGAAAAATACAAATCATTTTCTTCTTTGCAGATCGGGATTTTCTGAAAACTACGAGTGTGGCCTCATCATCAAAGACCCAAATTTTTTTTTATATTTGGTGGAAACATCGTACTAATACGTCACCTGTCACGATGTTGTTCGCATACCGAGATTGTCCCTTCTTAAACTTTTTTAGCATCTCCCGGAACCAAGTCACATGTCGTGTCATCTGCTCTTCAGCCAGTCGATGCGGCGTCCAGAGAGAACAAAGTTTCTTCACGTTCAAATGATCATGCGGAATCGAACGAATTGCTGGTTCATTTGCCTGAAGTACCCACTATCTCTTGGTAAGTCACTCGCCTGTCCCCGCCAAGCATTTTCCTCAAAGTAGTAACGTTTTCCCGGCCTCTCAGCATCCTCTACAGTTAAATTTCCCCTTTAGAATTCTCTATACCACCTGAATATCGTTGTGCGATGTGGACAAATATCACCTAGTGCAAGAGTCATTTCTTCTAAGCACTCGTCTATGTTTAAACCACGCACGAAATTATAAGGCAAAACTGCTCTTATCTCGTTTCGTGACCACGATGCCATCGCAAGCACTTTACACTCTCACTGGTAATGAATAACTGAGCCCATAGACATGGCGCGGCGGCTACTGTGCAAGTAAGATTCAACATACAGCAATAAGCAGCTTTCTACGATTCATTGTTGCGTCATATTGCCAAACTTTCCTCGTACCCTTTATATATATATATATGTGAATATTTTAAGTAAAATGATAAGATTTCTTTATAATCCATGAGTGCACAATAATGCGGTAACTTCTCTAAATGCCCAAATAATCCACGTTTACCAAAAAGTTACTAAGGAGCAATATTTCAGATGCTGATTATTGTAGTTAATATATAAATTTTTTATCGTCACTGAAAATAAAGTTTCACATTTAATTTGTAATAATTTCTCGATAAATGCTTCACTCCTCTTAATTTATTACTAGTAAAAGAAGACATGATTTAAAATATGTTTTCGATGGCGTTTGTGTATACATATTTTTAAACAAATACATTTCTGTTACAGAAACTTACGTTCAAGAAATTATTACATTTGAAACCTATTATTCTCTATATTTTTCCAAAAATAAATCTTGAACTTTATTTTGTATTATACATATACTTCTGTATTCTTATACAATTTATTAATAATTTTCAGTTCAAAGTAATCTACAGAACGTTAACATTTTCTTATACATATATGTATATGTTGCTGCGATATGTTCTATGAAAATGTATTTATCCTCTTTCTTATTGAGGAATTATCTTAAAATTTTGAGAATAAAATCGATGTTATTAGAAAACTTCTCATACATCATTATACATATTTGAAACTCTTTTTTTGAATACTTTAGATGGATTCTTTTAATCGACTAGACGTAGCACCAGTTAGCGTTACATTCAGATAAAGTGATAGATTACAATTTATAAACTATAATTTATTAAATTTTACAAGATTAAGTACATACATTCATGGAAAGAAATGAATAATCTTTGAAGTATTTACAATATTCAAAACCGGTGTCAAGAAATGGAATTTATACGAGTATACAAATATACAAATAAACTTACCTTATCTTCAAAACTTCAAAATATTTAAACATTATTAATAAACAATATGTATAATTACATTAAAAAGAAATATATATATATATATATATATGTTCGTGTGTGTGTGTGTGTGTGTGTGTGTGTGAAATGCTGGTTTTCGGACTTCTTCAGGCTTGTTAAAATTTTTTGATTCTGGTACGAACCGTTGACTACTCGACGTTTCAGTGCTCTATCTGACTGACATTTTCTTCTCAGGCGCTTATAAATTGAACTACCGGAATCCGATAATCGTAGCCTATTTTCGTTGACCCCGTCATTTCCTTAATTTTTTCAATTTACTTTACCTTTACATTAAAGTTCTACAATTTCATATTTTTAAATCCAATTTTTATTTCGCTAATGTCATCTATCTGCGCATATTTTCTTAATACAGATAGAAGAACGTCTAACAATTTCTGTGATATGATTTTAATAATTGATATTGATTCTCTAACATCCATTTTATTTATAAACTAATTATTTTCAAAATAACATTGAGATTATATGTTAATGAGTTTCCATTTCAATTTATCGTTGTACGGCAATATTTAGGTACACCATATTATCGATTTCATATCTATCTTTCGCAATGTTATATCTTTAAGTATATATTTATTTTTAAACTATTGTTAAAACATACTCTCATTGGTTCCTATAGATTCAAATTCCAATAATATACAATATATATATATATATATATATATATATATATATATATATATAATGCATGTTTATATTTACATAAATGCTTAGTTTAAAATTCACAGGAATATGTGTATACAAAAGAAATATCACTATACACTTACACATATAAATTTAAGGTTTTGTGATTTTAATTGTCGTAACTTTTCAGATTAACAATGTAGCCTTTTAACAACTTTTTTATCATTCATTAAGTAACGATGAATTTGAAAATATTAATGAATAATTAGCAGTAATGTTATTTTCGTTCCAAAACTCATTGTAAACGAGGAATCTAAGGAATTCTGGGTTTAAAATTGAATTAGCTGGGTTCCAAACATGAACTGAATCCGAACTATCCAAACCGAACTGAAATTCGAAGTAATAATAATATAATAATAATAACCCATTCCTTAACAGCTTAACGCTAATTACATGGGACTTTGGCAGGCATAAATTATTACGCCCGAACTCGTAGTACGACTTAGGATCTTTGCCTGTTAGTGTTCGCTTAAATGGGAAAGGAAAATCACGAAAAACTCTTCCAATCAGTAGGCTGTCGGACTCAAACTCGAGTCTTCCGCCTTGAACACCCAATACTTTACCGCTCAGCTAGCAACCGAATATAATTTCGCACCAATCCTATCCAATCCGGGTCATCCAAAAGAGATTCGATATTCGATACGAGTTCAGATTGTATATAAATATAATTTGGAAGGAATGGAACAATATTCCGAACGCAGGCTTAGAAAAACTTATAAAAAGGATACCCCTTGTAGTACGAGTTATACTTAAACCTTAGGGTGAATATTTCCTCGAAAAAGAAACTAACAAATTATAATCAATGTTATTAAATCCATTTTATATTTTTCGTCTTTTATATTTATAGTCATAGGTATGTATATATTATATAAAATATGTTTTAAAAAGGCAAATCTGTATCAGTTTCTAATGATTTTAGTCAATGTCTGACTTATGTGAGAACAGTTATTATGTTCTAATATGTTTTTCAAAAGATCTTCCTGTTCGTCCAACGTAAACACCTAGACATGAACCACATATTAAATTATAGACGACTTTCTGCTATAGATTTTATCCTTAACAAATATAATATTGTTACTACTCAATGCTTCTTGAAAATCTTTTCTCTAAGAAATTTTGCCAAACAAATGCTCGGAGTCTAACGTAAGTAATTAATTTGTATTTATTGATAAAAATATAATTTACTATTCTACTTAGAATATATTCCACACATGGTTTGTTGAGATTGGACATACTTTTCTTATTCGTCTATACAGTCATTCCATAGCCAGTCGATGGAGTTGAAACATGAACTCTATCATTAAATATTTGCAGTGCATAATCTGCCTAATTTTTACGTATACAATTTTTACAAAAGCATGCTTTATATTTTGGATTATTGTCAATTTTTGCCTGCTAATCGCCAAACTAATATTTTTGTTTTAGATTCTAAGCGTTTAATTGGACGTCGATTTGACGATGAGGCAGTTCAAAACGAGATTAATCACTGGCCATTTTCTGTAATATCTGAAAACAACTTTCCCAGAATCAAAGTAAAATGGAATGGAAGTGCAAGCAATTTGAAGCCAGAAGAGATAAGTGCGACGATACTAAGTGAATTAAAAGATATCGCAGAAACTCATCTAGATAAAAAAGTAACGAAAGCAGTTGTAACTGTGCCGGCGTATTTTAATGATAACCAAAGACAAGCAACTATGGACGCCAGTAAAATTGCTGGTCTAGATGTTATACGTCTTCTTAATGAACCCACAGCAGCCGCCTTAGCGTACGCTGTGAAAAAACCTGATACGAGAGGCACAGTACTAATATTTGACTTAGGGGGCGGAACCCTCGACGTATCCATTGTCGAAATTACAGATTCTCGTTTCAAAGTCAAAGCTACGAAAGGAAATACACATCTAGGTGGTGAGGACTTTACTAATAGAATATTCGATTATATGCTAGGTTTGCTAAATAAAAGATATGGTAAAACCGCTTTCAGTAATACGATAGCTGCTGCTCGCTTGAGACGAGAATGTGAAACTGCAAAGAAAAGATTGTCATTTGTGCCAAAAGTCAAAATTTACATGGATAATGTGGCAGCTGAAAAGCATTTTAAAGAAGATTTAACAAGAGAAAAATTTTGCAAATTGAATGCGGACTTGTTTGAATTAATATCAGAGCCCATTAAAGATGCTTTAAAAGCTGCTAATATGAAAAAGGATAACGTGGATAAGATAATAATGGTCGGAGGTTCTTCGCGTATACCTAAAATACAGGAAAAAGTAAGAGCATTCTTCGGTAATAAAGACATTTATGCAAATATAAACCCCGAAGAAGCTATTGCTTGTGGTGCAGCAGTATATGCGGCTATACGTGATGGAGTCAAAATTCCAAATAGAGATGATTTTATTATAGAAGATGTCTTACCAAGATCTTTGGGCATTGCTTGTGGAGAGGAATCAAAAATGACGGTTTCCGTGATTGATAAAAATTCTTCGATACCAATATCTAAAAACAAAGTATTTACTACATCGGAAGATAACCAAACGGGAGTTACTTTTGCTGTCTATGAAGGTGATAGTCCGAAAACGAAGGATAATACTCTATTAGGAGAATTCGTCATTATCGATGTACCACCTAATCGTATTGGGGTGGAAAAGTTTGACGTTTGTTTCAATATTGACGCCAATGGTTTATTGAAAGTTGGCGCAACTAATATTTCAACGGGAAACGAAATGAAAATTACAATTACACGACGAATTGGAAGTCAGTATGAGTAAAAGTAAAATTCTTACGAAACTGTAGCTAAATAAATAATCAAAAATGTTAAAAATAACTTTGACGATTTGTGTATATTAATTATAATTTTGGGAATATGTTCGTTAGCACTGTATATTTCAAGTTATTTCAAATAAATCTGAGCTGAATAGATATGTGTATATACCGTCCGTTCGTTCTCAAAGTCGAGCATTTTTTTATTTAACATCGTATCAAACATTTTTGCGTCCGTTCATTCTCAAAGTCGAACATAGATAGCTAACATGGTATTAAACGTTTTTGATGACCGCTGCTCGCCGATTTTACTAACAAAAGAGGTATCAGCAGAAATAAAACAATTTTTGGAATCAAGTGATATTAACAACAAAACTAAAAGTGCGATTTTTACTTCAAAATACTAATTTAAATTTGACAATTTTTAAATATGATTAGCTTTGAATGTTAAAAGGAATCCTTCAAATATTAATAACACTCTGTTTACTACATATGTTTCAGAGATTCACTCTTCTTCAGGCAAATTGCCGAGATAGTGTCTGTCTAAACACGCTCTTGGAACTTTGTTGCTGACCAGCGAGATAGACGCGTTCTAGCTTTTTCGTTCAATGTATTCGTGTGCTGTACGAGAGAGGGAGGCAACGTCTTGTCATGATTAGCTTTTTTTTTAAAATCAGACAGCATTTGTCAAATTATTTTGCAAATAGCTTGCGCAAGGCAGTAAATTTCCATTTCTGTTTGCTTATTTGTGAATAAAAATTCTTATTTACTATTTGAGGAACGACGAATAATTCTACAAATGAAGGATACCCCAAGAATAAAATTTACAAAAAACACCGTCCAGGTATTAATTCTTTTAAAAAAACAGTAATTGCTGAATGGTGACCAATGGCTAACGTTAGAAATGATTTTTATAACAGACTGTTATTGCCATGGTTATTTGAATATTTACTGTAATTTATTTTTTCTTGTTTTTGTTTTAATAAAAATTATTTGAATCCTTTATTACTTAATATTTATTTATTGTCTTAGTTTAGAAATAAGGGCAAAAGGCGTAATAATTTAATATACTATTGATCTATTGATTGCTCATTGAGTGTGAATACCCGGTATATATATATATAAATACATATTATTCTCTGTAAATCCTTGAGGGATTACTTTATATATATATATATACAGTGTGTATCAGCCAAATGGAATAAATTCGATAATAATTAAATGGAAGGGTGTTCGAAAAAACTCTCGGACACGTCGATTGGGATTTTTAGTTGCGTATTTTTTTAAGTAAAAGTTTATATACAGGGTGTGGATTGGATTCTTTAGAAAATTCCAGACATATTTCATGTACAATGTCCTATACCTATCTTCTACAGTTTCGGAAATATTAAATGTTTTCAGATTAATTTGAAAAATTTTTGATAATGCAAAAAATAACAAGAAAAACATTAATGTCACTGTAGGAGATGTTCAAAGTGTTCGCCGCAAACGTCTTGACAACATCCTAATCTCAAATAAAAATTTTTTCTGACGTTGCTCAACATCTCAGGTGTGACTAATCGCAACTATTATTCGTCTTCTTAAGTCAGCTAAGTCGGGGGGTTCAGTTTTGTATACTATACTCTTGACATATCCCCATAAGAAGAAGTCTAATGGCGTTAGATCAGGGGATCGTGCTGGCCATTCCATCGATCCTCGCCTACCTATCCACTAATTCGGGAATATTTGGTTGAGGTACTGCCGGACATTGATTTGGTAATGAGGTGGTGCTCCATCTTGCTGGAACCACATCGTATTTGCTGGAACTTGTGGGTTTGCTAGTTCAGGATATAAGTTTGTCAAAGCTGGCACGAGATTATTTTGAAGCAATGCTAAATAATTATCGGCATTCAAATTTCCATCAATGAAAAAAGGACCTACGATATGATCTCCAACAATTCCTGCCCAAACATTAACCTTCTCAGGGTATTGCGTATGTTCTTCCCTCATCCAGTGAGGATTTTCCCTGGACCAATAGCGGCAATTTTGACGATTAGCATGACCGTGAAGCGTAAATGTACACTCATCAGAAAATAAAATATGTTCTAATTGGATCACATTGTTATCTAACATTGTCATCATTTGTTCACAAAAATACGTTCTCCTCTCAAAGTCGTCTTCCATGCGCTCCTGAGTTGATACAATTATATAGGGATGCATTTTATTTTCTTATAATGTGCGAGTAATCGATGAATGGCAAACATCGAACATTGATGCTGCTTGTCTACTAGAAGTATGCGGGTTTCCTTCAAACTCAAGCACAATATCCAGTTTGGTATCATTACTTATTGCATTCGCAGCTGCTTTTTTTATTTGCCTTACATGTCCGAACTCGCGAAACTGCTTTTCTATTTTATTAATTGTTCCTTGGGATATAGGCGGCAAATTTGGAAATTTCTTATGAAATAAGTGAGCAACTTCTATTTGTGTCCATGTGTTATCTCCATAACCAATCATCTGCAGAATTGTTATTTTGTGCATTTCTGTTAAATGAACCATTTTGATGAAATGTAGTTAACGAAATTCAAACAGTTATGACACTGACAACACTATGACACTGACAATACTTTGCTAAGGCAAGGTATTTTAAAAGGAAGTACAAGTACAATTAAAGATTTTCACTTAATAGTTCGGTAAACAAACTATTATGTGAAAATCTTATTTTAATTGTAAACAAAATTATTAATCTGAAAACATTTAATATTTTCGAACCAGTCGAAGATAGGTATAGGATATTGTACATGAAATATGTCTGGAATTTTCTAAAGAATCCAAAAATTTAATATTTGACAGGGTGTTGTATTTAAAATAAGAAAGTTGGTATTGACCACTTTTACATGACACATCCTGTATATAAGCATTTTATTTTTAAAAAAACGCAACTAAAAATCCCAGTCGACGTGTCCGAGCGTTTTTTCGAAAACCCTTCCATTAAATTATTATCGAATTTATTCCATTTGGCTGATACACACTGTATATATATAAATATGTATATACAATATGTGTCTATTAGTGATTCAAGCGAACAGCATTTGTCAAATTTCCGCATTTCTCCACTCGACTTCGATTACAAAAATTAACATTAGCACCCATACAGCAATCACCACCACGTAATTATAAAAATTGTACCTTTAATTTTGGAAATGCTCATTTGTAATTATTTAACGAAACGAATTTTAAAATCATTGTCATGATAAAAATATAAATAAATATTCTTCCATTAAGTCAATAGCACAATTATGAAAACGTTGGAAACGATGACCCTGATGTTATAGACATGAAATTAATTAACCACTTTATGTTTTCAATCATATGCCGACGTTCTTACTGTTTATTAACCCAAATCTCGTGTTAAATTGCTTTCATTAATTCATCTAAATTATATATTTCTATATACAATATATTGTGTTTGACAAGTTGGGTGAAACCCGTTTAAAATGCAATAATATTCTTCGCACAATATAAGCTGAGGCCTTATCTTGTTGAAAAATCCTCTTTCCAACTCATCATCGTGAAGTTCTTTCACAAACTCTTGCCAAATTACTAGATACTGTTCGGCATTAATTCTCTCATGGAAGAATATTGGTCCTATTATTCGACGATGTCATATTGCTACCCAAATGTTAACTTTTATAGGATATAGGTATTTTTGGACAAAAACGAACTTTAAGTGGAGTTCTTCTGTGTCTTCCTATCTGTGCTATGCATAGATTTAAATTTGAATTAGCAGTCTTAAAAAAATATATTTTTGGGTTCACTTCAACGTTCATTGGATTAAGTGTACTTCAATAAAGTAGCAGAATTTCTTCCTCATTTGAGAAATTTACAAAAATTTACATCTATACCTACAAGCACATGTCGCTAGTTTTTTATGAAATATCTTCAAATATTTAAAGTTAAAAAATCAACTTAATTAATCTAAGCATTGGGTTCTAATTTTTGTTGTACCTTCTTGTGTAATTTTTGCATGTCTATCGTTTTATTATAGGATCTCCCTATGGAGAAGATCTGTTCCTGTTCCACCTAATTTCTGCTAAGTGGCGAGCAAAAAAATCATTAATATAGGAAAAAAAATTGAAGGTCAGGTCATCCCTTCGATAAATGTTTAATGTAATAACACATTATTTATACAACTCCAATTTGTTGCATCTGCCGCTCTAAATGGCAGGTTTGGAGTATGAAACTAAACTTCTCCGAAAGATGGTGCCAATAATTAAATCCCACTTTTCGCCAAATTACCCTCATATGAAAAAATGGTAAGATGAGACCCAGTATACTTTCGGAGGTAAAGACTAAATTGTGCTAATGCTACAAGTATTATTATTTTTGTCAACTGCTAATAATTTAAAAACTACGTTGTGTTAAAGGATTATTTTAAATCAAATTTTATCCAGTGTAAAACTTAAATATAGTTAAATCTATAACTTCTTTTATTTGAAACGAATTTTGTTAAAAGAAAAGAGCTGTCGAAATTTGAATGTCTTCTAGAGCCTTCTTCCAGTTCTTCGAAAAAGCTACGATACAGAATGAAATAAGCTTCTATAATGAATGCGAAAATGCACGGTAGGGTATATATCTGCAATCCTTTTCATGATAAAATGCGAAAATTTTGTTAATTTCTGACAATTGATGTAGAAGTTCAAGCAATCTGAAGAAAGTCTAAAAATCTTAATAAAATAATCTTAATAAATTAATCTCTCAATTTGTACTGCAGACCATATTTATAGGTAATTTTGATGGAGCATGTTGTTGATTAACTTAATCACTGAAGGTTGATATATAACACCTTTCCACATTAATTTTCGTATTCTGTATACGTATTTCGACAACCAAGTTATCATCAAAATCAATGTGGAAAAGGGTTATATATCAACCTTCTAATCACTGAATCTCGTGTTCAATTGCTTCCATTAATTCATCTAAATTATCTATTTCTATAAATATTGTGTTCGACAGGTCGGGTGACCATATTTATCTCTTAATAGATCGAGCCCATTTGAAATTTAAACAAATATGCAACGAACTTTGAGTAACAATACTCTCTCAATAACGACAATTTGTCGGTGACAAGATCATTCAAGTTGATGAGAGACCAGGAGCATCAAAGACTCCTGAAACGATCATTAAATTTAATAATATTGTTTTAAACAAACCAAGAATTGAATTACTGTACCAACTGAACGCATCATGTTTTGCAAGTAAAATTGAGTTCTGTCAGTTAAGTAGATTCAAAGAGTTTAGAATTGTGATCAATAACGCGAAAGAACATCGAAAAATAATTCGAATCTGCTCAACAAAAACAAATCAGTTTTTTAAAATGCGGTTATAAAAACTCACTATGTTCCTAAAACCAACCCTATTCTCAGCAATGAACATATCATTGTAGCCTTTTCCCAAAAAAAAAGTCAAAACATTAACCTTAATGCATCAAATATTGACTACGACTATATTATATGCTCTACTAAACAAACCGAAAAAAGAAATTTCAGAAAAAACATCTGTAATCGCTAATAAAAAGTTCTTTTCCGTCACCATATCGTGCTTTCTCACAACAGCCGAGTTGGTTACGAAAAATTGAATTTTTTAAGATCTCAGGTTGTACCTCACCAATCCTATTTGCTAAATCTAGTCCTAAGTAACTTCGATTAATTCCTCAAACTTCTCCTTTCGTTGCTGGACAAAAGTTTTAGTAACACTTTATACATTACATATACGTCGCAGAAGTTTTTTTTTAAAAATTCCGCTCTTTGGTAAGATTCGAATGCTTGCCGAAAATTTATCTTACCACTTGACCACAGTGGACGGTCATATTCGAATCTACAACATCACCGTGCTCCGTGGTCAAATGTGGACACATGTCCAGTAAGCATGAAATCGTGGGTTCGAATTTTACCAGGGACAGGAAACTTTCTCAAAAAATTCTCTGGTAAAAAAAGATTTTTTAATCTACAAACTTATTGCAATTTAAAAAGGAAGCTACTGTGTAAGTAAAACTATAAGAGGATGATCTTAATATACCAAGAAACAAACAATAAATAAGACAAATGATTAACACGAGATAGAACAGGTTAGCAAATTAGTTAGAAAAACATAAATCGTACCTGTAAATTCTATGTATTTTAAAAAGATATTGCACAATTAAAAAAGTCGAATATTATATATTAATAGATTCTACTTTTAATACTTCAATGTTGCAATTATTGATATTGTAGTTAACAGAAATTACGTCCAAAATACTTTAATCTTGATATTTACAAAATTATATCTGTAACGACAAAGTAAATACAAACGCCTAACATTAAAACACATACAAAAACTGAAATCTTACAAATTAAGAAAATAAAATTTTAAATACATTAGAGATTTGAAAAGAGATAATAAAACAGTATGAAACATCAAAGTAAATCAATTATACGCAGTATTGGACATACCACTTGAAATCTAAAATTATTATGCGACTTTCTAGATCTCATCGAATATATCGAAAAGTGAGGACGAAGTTCTCTTCTGAAGGACATCTACATCAAATTTTATAACAAATCTGATTAAAAATATATTTTCGTTTCGAATTGGTAGATAATCTTATATCTTTCATCTTCAAAATATGTACGTACTATTAACTGATCGATAGTCCTTCAAATGCAAATAAAGAAAGTTTTCACTTAATTATTCATAATGAAGGATCAACCTAAATGATCTGTACAAAGTTTATGACATTTGATGCACTAGAAGGCTTGCTACGAGGCATTCAAATGGCAGTTAGTTTGTATATCTCTGTCAAAAAATGAATGAAGTACAAAGCATCAGCATTTATGTTAAGAACAATAAAGTTGCTATAAAAATGGTCGACACTATTAAAATTATTTGTGACAGTCGTTATCACAAATAGAAGTTTTCGAGTAGTATTAACGGTACAAGGAAGTAAATGAAGACAAACATTCAATAAATTTAAGTAATGAACGATGAAAATGCCTATAAAGTGCTAAGTATTTCGAAAAAATCTGCAGTTGTAAGTTCTATTTCCATAAACTTGAAACTTGGAATACGAGCGACAACAATACATTGTAT
Source organism: Dermolepida albohirtum (assembly GCA_031893035.1). Classification (NCBI taxonomy): domain Eukaryota; kingdom Metazoa; phylum Arthropoda; class Insecta; order Coleoptera; family Scarabaeidae; genus Dermolepida; species Dermolepida albohirtum. The sequence continues at coordinate 934,945 of JAVIWB010001079.1, forward strand.
TTTATTCTAAAAACTTGATCTATGGAATCTAAATTCAAAATTTGTTCAGTATTGATCGGTGGGTGCTCGAAATTGTACCAAAATAGACATTTCAAATACATCATTCGGAAAGGTCAAAGAGACGAAAATTTCTTAAAAACTAATGAAACTAGTACCGCCATGTAGTATTTTAAAACCAATTCCGGAAGTAACTAAATAGTGTTCATAAAATCAAGGAAATCTAAAAATATCATTTAGAAAAATACTGGGATTTGAAGAAAAGTCCGTACAATAAAGAAATGAAATTTGCGGTTTCAAAATGCGTTTATTTCTTAACAGAATCCCCTGCCACCTCGATACATTTATATTTGGATCAGCGACAGTTAGAATCCACAACATATTTAACTTTGATATCTGTTCACTAACTTGGAAACTGCTTTTTAGAGATGCAAAGAAGGAATAAAGTAATCCGTTGAATAAAGCAGGTATGGCAAGAAATTGAAACCATAGTAAAAACACTTTTGCCTTAATGAAAAATTATTCTTTGCTTGACTGACTGAGACTTTACTTACTTTTTTTAATTTAAATTGCTTAAAAAAGCTTATAATATGCGCCTGTGATGGTTTAGCCTTTTGGAAGATAATGAACAAGAAGAATTCCAAAAATGGAAGCAATTATCTTTGTTGTATACATAACAGCTATTTCCTTCTTTGTTTCGACCATGAAACGATGAACCCAAGTCTCATCTGTGTTGATAAATCGACGCATACAATCTACCTTGTTTTTTTTAGAAAACATTCCAAACACTAGCAAGAGCACCAATGTTTGATCAGCTCTAAGCAGTCGTGGCACACACCTCGCACGCAAGCAATTTTTTATCCCCCATTTAAATGATTAGGTGTGACAGATTTTAGGACACAAGCTCAGGTGTAGCAATAACTCATAATCTGTCGACGTCTCATGTAATTGTCTTTAAGCTGTTGGAGGGTGTAAAGGCATTGATTACTGTTATTTTTATACAGTAGATTTCTCGCATTGGCACAGCCTAAAGCTGTGAAACTTTTCACTCAATCCAAATATCCATGGGTTTAAGCTCAGACTGTACGCAGCTGATATTTTACAGTTTTATTATGCATCACGAAACGATACTTACTAGAAATTTTGTGATGTTTTCTGTTCTCATTTGAAGGTGTTTTATCACAACTGCCATAGTGTTGATCGAATAACAAGTATTAGTAAGGTGATGAGGTCTTCCATTTGTTTCTAAAACTAGAGAAACTATTAGTAGTATACCAGACATTACATTTATTGATGAAAAATAGTAACATATACACCACTTGCAATTAAACTGAAAGAGATATGAGATCAAAAAGCAGTAATACAAAGGGTACTAGGAAAGTTTTGCTATATGACGCAACAATGAATCGTAGGAACCTGCTTGTTACTGCATGTTGAGAGATGTTCATACGTGCATAGTAGCTGCCGCGCCATGTCGATGGGCTCAGTTATTCATTAGCAGTGAGAGTGTAAAGTGCTGGTGATGGCATCGTGGTCACAAAATGAGATAGAGACAGTTTTGCGTTATAATTTAGTGCGTTGTTTAAACATATACCAGTGCTTCGAAGAAGAAATGACTCTTGCACTAGGTGATGTTTATCCACATCGCACAACGATATTCAGATGGTATAGAGAATTCCAAATGGGAAATATAACTGTGGAGGATGCTAAGAGACCGGGAAAGCTACGAACGTCAGTTAAGGAGGAAAACGTTACTTCTGTGAGGAAAATACTCAGCGAGGACAGGCGAGTGACCTACCAACATTGCACCAGCAATTCGTTCGATTTTGCATGATCATTTGCACTTGAAGAAACTTTATTCTCTTTGGGTGCGGCATCGACTGACTGAGATGCTAAAAAAGTTTAATAAGGGACAATCTTGGTATGTGATCAACATCGTGACAGGTGACGAGACTTGGCTGTACTATTACGATGTGCCGAACAAAGTTTGGGTCTTTGATGATGAGGACACCCTTAGTTGTCAGAAAATCCCGATATGTAAAGAAGAAAATGATAGCTGTATTTTTCAAATCGAGTGGAATTGTGGAACGCGTCGTTTTGGATACACAGAAGACAGTCACAACTACGTGGTATACTGAACAGTGCCTGACTAAAATCATTGGATCTACGAAGAGCCTGCGGCCAAAGTCAAGAATGGACACCTGGTTCCTCCAGCACGATAATGCTCACCGCACCAAAGCCTGCACCGAATATTTGACCACGACAGGATTGAAACTTCTCGAGCACCCTCCTTATAGTCCAGATCCTGCTCCTTGTAACTTTGCACTGTTCCTGCATGTGAAAATGAATCTAAAAGGGAGGCGGTTTTCCAGTGATGAGGACCTTTTGCGGTCTTGGGACAACGAGTATGCTTTACTCCCTAGTGAAACATGGCAGAACTGGTTTAAAGATTGGTTTCGGAAAATCGACAGGTGTATTGAGTATAGAGGAAATTACTTTGAAAAAACTAAATAAGCAAAGCTGTATTGCAAAGCTTCCCTAGTATCCTTTGTAATAGTATTGATTGTGTCAGGAATAGGTACTACAACAAAGCGATTTCTCCGTCACACACAAATTTTAGAAATAAATAGAAGATCATATCACCTGACTAGTACTTTATATTCAATCAACACTATTGCAGCAAGTAAAACACCTTTAAATGGGAACAGAAAACATCACAAAACTTCTAGTAAGTATCGAAAGAGATCGATAGAAAGTAATTTTTTTATGGTAAAAATAAATATCTATTATTATTAACAAGTGTTAATGTGCTCAAATATTTCAGTCAATGAAAAAAATGTATTTTATTTCTCCTAATTATTGTCTCTTTTGCCAATTATTAAGGAGTGTTAGTTACTTTTTAGTCGTTCTGCATATTACTCATGAGAAAAGCGACCTCTTCTTATAATAACATCTGAACTAAACATACTGTACCAAAATTCAAGTAGGCACCTAACGTTGTCTGACCATTATTCGATAGCATTTGAACATCTCAATCTTTTTCCCCGTCAAAAATGTCTTTTATATTTTTTCAGCAACATAAAAACATCGCTAATATTTTGAAATAACTGTACAATAAAAATGTGCTCTTACCTAGTTGATAAATAATTAACAAGCCCTGATCGCTTATCATGTTCAGATTATTTTTATCTGAATATAATATTGTCTTTTCGTCGAAAGTAAAGTACAGAAAACAATGTTTATGGTGAATATTTGAAAATGTCTACTAACCTAATTGGTATAGATTTTGGGACGACTACTTCACGTGTAGCTATATACAGGAACAATAAAGTGCAAATTATTGAAAATGAACGACAGTCTAGAGAAACCCCATCATGTGTTGCGTTTACAAGAGACGGTACTTTAGTGGGTGAAGAAGCAATACACAACATCATCCTTGAACCGGAAAACACAATTTTTGGTTAGTACCTAAAAAAACATTTTGAAAAAAAATTACTAGAGTTTATATTCCAATATATTATTAATTAATAAATATTTTTGCCAACGTTGCAAAGGTTATTCATTTATATTTTTCAATATTTTTAATTTTATATGTTGTATAAGTCTTTTTCTGAAAGACTAATGGTCGAGTGCATCGAATTGGAAAGAAGAAAATTATTATTGTATTGTACACAGCTTCCTTTAAAAGTTCCCAAACGTAATTATTTGTTATAACAATGTATACCAGGTGGTCCACTCATAGTTATAGTTTTTACTTACTTATGAATGGATTTACATTAAAATTGATAAATGGATGATATCAGAAAATTAGCATTTCTGAAAGTATGTACCATGACTGCAGCACTTCCGGTAATGCCGAAAGTGATGTCAATCTTGAAAATTCAAATAGATTGTAATCATTTTTACACAACGAGGTTGTTAACATTTCTACTGCTGAGAATGACAACGTAGTTGTCAAAATACGTATTCATTTTTAAAATTATATTGTAACAAAATGTCAATATTTAATCAACTTTTCGATTTTATTTTGAACTAGTTTTTCCAAACACAACGATCACTAGTTCAAAATCCTCTTGAATTGTATCCAAGCTATGCAATGAAAACTGCGCATTGTCTTCCTAAAAGGGTGTTTCAAATTGCGCGGTTTTTTTTAAAGAATAAATAAAGTACAGATGGCGCACTGAATTTGTCTGGTTGTGTGGGTATTTAAAAAGTGTGATGTATGACATTTATAAAAATGGCTTCGTACACGTATTTTATCAAAATCAGCGTTCGGTGAAAAGAGTTTTTAGAAAATTACGTGAATTTTATGGTTTACATAATTGGCCATCTGAAAGCACTATTGGTCGACTTATTAAAAAATTTCAAGAGACCGGTTCCGTGGAAGATCAAAAAAGTGAAAAATACAGTCGTAGAGGTCGTTCACAATAAAATATTGGTTTCGGTCTTGAAAGAGTTGCTGAAGATCCTGAAATGTCCATTAGACGACGTTCACAACAACTTGAACTTAGCGGATCAACAACATGGCATATTTTACACAAGAATTTAGCTCTGAAAGCATATAAGGTTCAAATAATACCGGAACTCAAGCCACTAGATCATTTAAAACGTCGTTCATTTGTCAATTTCATCAATGAACAACCAGCTCATTTCTCTCAAAAAATAATATTTTCCGACGAGGCACATTTCGAACTTGGTGGCTATGTTAATAAACAAAATTGCCATATCTGAGGTGAGGAAAATCCACGAATTCTTCATGAGAAACCTATGCATCCTAAACGAGTTACTGTTTGGCGTACAGTATAATCAGGTGGTGTAATTTGACCTTACTTCGTTGAAAATGCTGCTGGTTAAGCTGAAACTGTCAATGGTGATCGATATCGTCGGATGATAACCGAATTTTTGTGTCCTGAATTAATGAATATTGATCTAGAGTATATGTGGTTTCAACAGGATGGCGCTACACCTCACTTTGCACACGAATCAATTGATTTATTGAGAGAAAAATTTCCTGGATGTGTAATATCAAGAAACAGTGATATTAATTGGCTACCAAGATCATGTGATTTCAAACCGTTACACTATTTTTTTTGGAGTTATGTGAAAATTCAAGTTTATAAAAACAATCCACAATCAATTCCTGCTTTGAAAAATGAAATTATTCGTGTCATTGGCGACATAGAGCCTCAATTATGTCAAAATGTCATTGAAAATTTTAACAAAAGAGTGGACGTCTGTGGAGCTGCAAGAGGAGGCCATTTGGCAGATCTTATTTTTCGCATATAAATGTCATAACTGATACTTCAATTACTAATAAAGTTTTTGAAAGTGAATGCAAATTATGTGTTTTATTTATTCTTTAAAAAAACCGCGAAATTTGAAACTTCCTTTACGTACTGAGCTCCATTTATTTGTTTTACAGCATCATTGCACTTATCACTATCTTTTTCCATGTCTATCTTATTAGTTCTCTTCCCACCTCGTCATACCTACGTCATTTAATTCTTTATTGCCTCACCTATCCAATTTAACTTTGTCTTGCTTCTTCCTCTAGTCCTTTCCTGCTTTCTAAACCTTACCCCCCATATAGAACTGTGTACGATCCATATGATCCAACCAAGCTGTCCCTTTCCTTCTAATCTCTGCTGCTGTACACTATCCATTTATAATAAATTTAAAATACTTTATTAACCCTAAGTTAATAATTTGATAAATACCTCATAGATCTTGCAAAAAAATTTTTGTTGTCGTGTCTATACCGCGTTAAAAAACTACTGCAAATGTCTTTTCGAGTTTCCTTATGTGCATCTGTTAGCATTCGTGGCACCCATCTAACGGACAATTTCTCCATGTTTAATATAGCAGTTATATACCACATGGTATAAGAGACAAGTATCTTCAACTAGTTGTCTAATAGGCACATTTCGATCTTGTAACAGCAGATCATGAACCTTTTTAACATTTTCTTGGGTAGTGATGGTTTTGAGCGCTCCACCTTCATGTACGTCTGTATGCGACTGTTTACCACATTTAAACTCACGACACCACCTTTTACCTATATCATATGATACTGCAGATTACCCTAATGTATCCATCAAATCCTTATAAATTTGAGTTGGGGTCATCTTTTTTAAACACAAGTAATCACCGTTGTATGACTCTCTCGACCTCTGGCATCTACTGTAGGCACACCTTAACAGGTTCAAACTTGCAAGTTTGTAGCGTTAGTCTATATATGGTGAGTTACAATACGAGTTGAAAATAAATAATTATTTTGGTTTACATATGGGTCAGGTGGAGACCAAAAATCAACCCTCATAGTAAGTAAGTAAAAGGGCAGAACTTTACTTGAACGCAATTACATACTTGAAAAACGTTTCTTAAACATATTTATACCTTCTAAGGCAAGCGATTTTTAAAGAATCCGCAAAGACATAATTATCTTTCACCTTGTGTATCATTATCATGCATTCCTAATGTTTATTAAATTATTGCAGGTGTTAAGCATCTAATCGGCTCGAATTTCAATAACAATTTGTCAAAGCTTGCCAATAAGTATGGATTCTTCTCTCTAGTTTCTGATAACCAACTCCCTATACTTCAAATAAAATCCAAGGATAGTCAACGAAATTATACTCCAGAAGAAATAAGTACAATTCTGCTGTCAAACCTGAAACAAGCTGCTGAAAAATTTCTGAGGCACATGGTAAATGAAGCGGTTATACTTGTACCATCGTCTTTTAATGACAGACAACGTCGGGCAATTATATCTGCTGCTAATGAAGCTAGTCTTTTCAACATTCGCCTTCTTAATGAATCTCTTGCTGCTGCAATAGCTTATATTAGCCGAAAACCAAAAGAAAAAGGAAATATATTAGTTCTGAGCATGGGTGGTGGACCTGTAGATATTTCTGTACTTTCTGTTCATAATATGACTTTACTAGTTAAATCTATAAGTTTAAATACTCGTGTTGGGGGCGAAGATTTTACGAAAGCTTTAGTAGACCATTACATGAAATCATTCCAGAACAAGTACAAAAAAAATTTCAAAATTAGTAAACAAGCTATTTGGCGTTTAAGAGATGCATGTGAAGTCGTCAAAAAGAAAATATCTTTTTCACAGAAAATCAGACTCGGAGTGCACGCTTTCGCAGATGGTATTGATATAGACGAAATTGTAACTAGAGATGTGTTCAATGAGCTGAATTTTAAAAATTTTGAAGCAATTAAAAAAGCAGTGGATGAAGCTTTAGTATCAGTTAAAATGTCCTACGCCGATATAAGTAAAGTAATTTTGGTAGGAGGATTATCTAGAATACCGCAAATACAAAATCATTTGAGAACCATTGTTGGCAAAGAAAAAGTGTTGGTATTACCAAACCAAGATGAAGCTGCTATATGTGAGGCGTTATTGTATGAACACCATCGACATAATGAACGAATTAATACTTGGAACATCTTACCACGACCACTGAAGTATTCTTTTGACAATAATAAAATTTTGAAATTAATTTATAGAAAAAATACCCTCGTATCTAAAAGTATATCATCTGATTTTGAGAGAGAGATAAAAATTCCATCTAACACTCGGTTTTTAACTATATACGAAGGAGAGGGCGAAAATAATATACATATAGGAAATTATATTTTAAAGAAACTCTTTGATTCTATCGAAAATAACGGTTCACATATAATCAAGTTTCGTTTGGATGATAATCGAATACTTAATGTTATCGCACTATACAAATATGAAATGCCAATAATCAGAAAACCAAGAAAAATTAAAAAAGCCGTTTGAATATACTCTATTTATTGTTGCTTTTTAAGAATATTTAATTACTGCAATGATTTTGTATGAAAACAAATGTTTAGAAAATATATTATTAGAAATGCAGTTTAATAAAATATGTTTTACTATATTGTGTTTCGATGTGTGTAAATAAAACATTTCCTTTTGTCAGTAATAGGCTTTTCAAATTCGGAAAATCACAGTTAATTCAAAATAAAAATAAAACCTACCGGAGATGGATTCGATTGCCCAAAGTTGTCCAATCAGAATGTCAGCCTACTCAGTCGTATACGGTCTTGTTGGTTTTTATATAAAGTGCCACTTTGTTAAATGAATAAAGCAACACAATGTATTTATACGTTGGAGTAAGGAACATTGAATCTACGTTATTTTAAGTATTAAACGCCCCAAAGTATAAACATACAATGCCAAAAAAGACAAATATAGTAAAGTTAATTCGTTTTAATCAATAAGAAAAGATTAATTAGAGGTATTGTATAAATTAATGTCAGGTCGTTAGTAAAATATCTAATATAATCAAATAAGATTTGCGAATCAGTCATTGGTTCTAAAACCCAGTTCTTTTAACATAATTCTAAACGGTAATAAATAAACAAATTAAGTAGTTTTTCCCGAAACTAGGCCAAGTTTCGTTCACAAAAGAGATATCGACAGATTAATGATTCAGTACAATTTAAATAAGTATATTAGCAAATTTAAATGAATAACGAAGGGCAAATTTCACTTATTTGAGATAGCAAAGAGGGTGATTAAAAAAGTATTTCTAGAATACACAGAAGGATTAATTATTGTATATCAAAAATTAGGCCAATTGCGGTTACTAAAAAAACTTCGCGGATTTGGACGATGTTAATAAAGTCTCTAATAATGGTTCAGCCTAACTAATTCAATTTAATATTTGAAAAAGTGCTTGGTTTTCGTACTTATTTAGTAGTGCTTAGTATTTAAAATTTTATTCTTGATTAGTGCTTAAAATTTGTACTTGATTGGCACATACCAATACGTCTTTGACATATCTAAGAACATACCACAGGCCATTTTTCTGTTATCTAAAATTGTAACCAAGTTTTAAGTAAATTCGAAATAGCAGTTTCAATGCTTTTATATTTTAATTATCCGTGTTGTGTTCTAAACAAACTCTTTCCAGCAAAGAATTTGTAAATACGGGTATGTACCACTTTTTCAGAAATTTCTGAAAATGATTCAGGGTCCCCTTTATTGTAAATAGGTTTTACAATGGAGTACTTAAGCTTTATAGGGAATATTCCACTCTCAAAAGATGTATTTATGATATTACATAATGGTTTCAGTATTATTATTATTATCGTACCCATTTGTCTGGGACATCTTCAGGGCTGAACTACTGCACTGAAACTGCAGTGCAGTACACAAAAGTGTACGAAACGTGGGCAGATTTACAAGTGACGCGGTTCCAGCCCGGAAACCCAGAAGCAGATTGTAAGTGGGTTATTTTTTACATTCGTATTTACAATATCACGTATTATAGAACAAGCAATTTTAGATCTATTATCAGATTTTTCTAGTTTGTTTTGAAATAACTTATTCTTTTCGAATTTCAATAAATTATTATATTCTTTCTTGAGTTCGGTAAAGGCTGACTAAAATTCAGGATACCTTTCGGAAAGTACTTGCAAAATGGTAGTATTCTTTTCACAATCCTCTACCTCGGGAGAATGTGGTATGTATTTATGTTTCGCTTTATTTACTTTTTATAAGGGAAAATGTTTATGACAATACCAGAGAAAAGCTTCAAGAAAATAGTCATACTTCTTATTGACAATTTTACTATAAATCCCTGAAAAGCTTTCCGCACTCAAATCTTTACAGAAGTTTCAGATACATTCACTAGAGAATATGCGCATATGGAACTTCAGCATTATACATACTATTTCTGTAGTACTACAGTACCAGTTTTGCTAATACGGTTATCGTTGCATTTAATTCTGGAATAATTAAATAACCTATATTCAAATTCATTCTCGACATGGAAATTCTTGCTTTTATATTATTTTTAATTCTCAAGCAATTAGTTACAACTCTTGTTAACTTACTGAGTGTTAAATATTTATTGAAGAGATTGTATGCGTTCCTAATCAAAATGAAAAACACTGTTGCAGTTACGACAGCACTTTTCATTTTTGACAGCTCTTCGTTCGTTAACGTTTCACGAATAGGCCATTTATATACATCTTTTCGTAAAGAAGTAGGACCATTTCCCCAAAGGTTTGCATCTTTTAATGTGCTGAGGGAAGTTCCTCTCGAAATTGAATCAGTTGGTTTTTGTGCACTACTTATATGTGCATGATACCAGTTATAAATATTTGATAGGTCTTGAATTTCACCTATTCTGTTGGCTACAAAAGTTTTGTGACTAAAATTACAACAATTTTTAAAAAGTACATTTTCGCAGGTCTGTGGAGTTAATTTAATAAGTTAATAAAGTTAAAACTAAGGGAAAATTTAAACATCTGTCGAAGAAAAAATTCGCAATAGAATTCGATACATGATTATGTAACACATTTATATTTGTTTGTCACAATAAATCACTAATTTTAATAGAATTGGAAGATGGATCATTTATTTACTATAATCAATTAGATAATCTAAAATTAATGTTTACATTCTCCTTTTATTAGCATCCTAATCGTTCCATAATAGTAAATATGAATTGAAAACTGCTTATTAGAAGTGTTTGTAATTTCAGTTGCAGATTATCAAAAACATATGAACGGCACGACGATTTTTATAGATAAATATTTAAGTTATTGAAAGATATGTGGTACAAGTGTTATTTTCCTGTTTTTTTTTACTACACACTTGGAATTTTATCAAATAATATAGTGAATGAGCAGATCTTAAAAATATAGTTATAATAAAAATTATAATTCCTTGTGAAAGATTATTTTGTAAAATAATGCTGTAAATAATATAGCATTACTATTTTTGTCGACCGTCTTGAGTTTTTATTAGATAAAATTACTATTACTAAGTAATCATTTCCAACTTCAAATAGAAATGTTGAAAATATTTATTATTATTTTTATGTTCTTGTTCTAGTGACAGGGAACTGTCGTTAGAAGATAAATAAATTGTGAACCTTTCAACCTTCATTTACTTGTCATGCCATCTATTTATACTAAACATTCAAAGAGTCAAACAGGTCATTAGACGATTTGTCTTTTTGTTTCTTGATAATTAATTTTCATGTAATCAGACGATATTAGAGGTTGTACGTCGATTTGAAAAGTGAAGCTATGTGAATCGATATTCAAAATACTTGATGAACATATACTTTCTAAGAAAGGATGACGAGAGAAGTCAGCGTATGCGTTTTTATGGAAGCAAATAAGCCACACTGTAGCCACTTAATTTCGAAATCAAGTAATTATTGCAAAAACTACAATTAGGAACATATCAAAAAAGAGTAAATATAAAAGCTGTAAGGTTCTATTATATTCCAGTGGCTATTTTAAACATCTCCAATTTTTTGAAGCAAAGATGTAAAAATGTAATAGCGATGACAATTTTATCCAAAATATTTTATTTACAGACGTATTCACATTTTCCATCTATAATCCATTACGCTGTTGGTCGCAAGAAAATAAACATTTGAGTATATGTCTGGGTAGGAATTCTAAAGGATCATATTATAGACTAATTTTTCTTAAACAGAAGATTGACTGCACGACTTCACTATTCTTCTTAAAGTAGTCATACAAAAGCTCAAGTTTTGTTCCATTGGTTACAAAATCAATTGCAATCCGTTTTTGATTGTTGTCTTCTATCCCTTCCAAAAGAAATTCTAGCTTTTCAATTATTGGGTTGTGTTCTCTTTTTTTGATGATCTTCGCCGAGCTCGAAATAAATTCCTGAACAGATTATTATATAACACTTTTTCTAGTTTTTATGCTTCCCACACTAGATTCACTAATATCGAATGGGCGTCATGAATACTCTATAATTCATTTTTCCCAAATTAGAAGCGTGAAGTAACTCTATCACTCCAACGCCTTTAAACTGGAATTCGCACATACCGAAGGAACTGTGCACTAAGACAAATTTCTCGTCAATACTAAAGAACGGTAAATAAACGGCCGCAGAAACATAAAAGGTTTTTGGTGATTTTAATAGAATAAACCACAAATAGCAAATTGTCGTAATTTCACATTGTTATTAGTCATTTCTGAGGGGAAGATGGCAAATGGAGCAACGAAGGACATTATGATTTAGGCAACTTATATAGCAATTTTGATAAGTATATTACATACTCAGAAAGGTAAGTATTCTGGATTATTGTAGGGTGTTATTTAATAAATTTGTTATTTGATAGCATATTGGCTTTTTACATCATTTGCCAAATTAACGCAAATTAAAAAGATTTTCTTTTAATTAAACGGGGTACATACTGAGTGATATTAAAGACTTTCACAGGAAAACTGCATTTATGTTTTCATTTGTTCACTATCTAATAGTTGTTACCTCCCTAGTAATATATTTACACCATTGATGTATGTTGTATTTATTTGAAAAATTAAATTCATTGTAGTTTCGCTATTTTGCTATAAAACCCATTTTAAAATGTATTTAATTCAATTCCACATGATTTTTGTATTATTTTCAGTTAATTGACTATAGAAAAGCCATTTTTTCCATTTTTTAAATGTTCAATATGCTTCTACGTAGGTAATTTTAATGGAGCCTGTGGTTGATTAACTTAATCACTGAAGGTTGATATATAACCCCTTTCCACAATAACTTTTGTATTCTGTATACATATTTCGACAACTAAGTTGTCATTATCGGCGGATAATTAAACAGTGTCGCACCTGGAAAACTACTGCGAAAAGTACCTGTGCGAAAACAAACTCCGTACGCGATCTGTACCAGGTGCGACACTTTGCAATTATCTGCTGATGATGACAACTTAGTTGTCGAAATGCGTATACAGAATTACGAAAGTTAATGTGGAAAGGGGTTATATCTCAACCTTAGTGATTAAAAAAATACACATATTTACTTATTTTATTCATAGTATTAAGTTTTGAGGTCGCTAATCCCTTACCAAATTCATAATATTTACCTGTGCTTGCTAAATACTAGGAAGGTGAAAGGATGGTGTGTTTATATAAAATTTATTCAGAATTGTTAGAACACTCGAAGTGTGTGTTTGAGATCACGTATTTACCGTTTCTAGTTTAGCTTTTCGAATTTATACGCCATGAGCAAGATGAAGGATATTACAAACACTGACAAAATTAGACTGATTTGCAAACATGTTCCGCACATGAACCGTACCGCCGAAAGCTAAAACGCTCACTGTCACAGTGTGCGTTTCAGCGTTTTGTCGCACCTTCAGTGATTAATGTTTCTACGTCTGTAGAAGTCTATATCTATTGCTGTTATTTTACTAATAAGAATGCGTGTATCAATCATATGGCTGCGCCACCTTATCGACCGAGAATTACTCAAAAACAGGTGTTGCAAGTAGAATCGGCGTCACTCGCCGCTAAATACAGAAATACAAATTGCTCAAGTTTTGTTAATTAATCATGTCAATATAAAATCTATTGAGCAAATACCCCGAAAAATAATGTAAAGAAGTCTTTTTCTCCAGTGACGAGCACGACGTCGTGGGTCTTTGTTTATCTATTGGGTTCGAGAAGCATAGACGCAGCTCAAGTCAATTAGGCCGCATAGAAAGAGTAAATAAATAAGTCGAATTTAAAGTACATTTAAATTCGTCCTACTAGTTTATTCTATTGAAGAACTTAGTGTCAACGCAGGCCTACATCGATCATCTTAACTTATTAGATCCAATTATCGCTGAAGCTATATTCCTTTTTTTGATTCGTCACATGGAAGAGAGGAACCTAGTCCTATTAGCGAAGTTACACCCACGACACAGCGACCAGGTTGCACACCTATTTATTTTCTTTTGTTATAAATATTTAATAGTTAATTATTTTAATATATTAATATTAACGCAAATCAGTTTTATATTCATTTGACATTTACTATCTCACTGAAAGATATCTCTCAATTGCAAACGATTTCACTTCTTAATGATGGTCTACATTTAATGTATTATGTAGCGCCAATGGGCAGCCACTGTACTGCAAACAGAAACCATAGAAAAGCTCAGCCGAAGGAATTGCAGGTAGATTCTGCCAAACAGAAGAGGAAATTGCGATTCACGTTCAATGCCAATACGAGGGTTTGGCAAGAATGCGGTTTCTACAAGTGAAAGAGAAATATTCTGAGACGGAGCTCTATACTATAGATCTAGCTACTCTAACGAGAAGCATGAAGACCACAATAAACCTGGAAAGGTTGTATTGGAATAGGCTATAAGCTACTTTAAAAATCCAATCTAATTGGTTCATCAAATATTGCATTCTTTCACTAGTCCCTTATGCGACAACAAAATAGATTTTGTACTTGAAATCTCTCATCCTCTCGACAACATTCGTTTGTCTACACACTATTACAGAGCTTTACAATTTTCATCTTGATGGAATTGGGGTTCTAGCAACACCTTTTCATCCTTGCGTTAATATATTTTCTTTATATTACTATTATTTTATTTTTTTCAATTATTTGATAAATGTAAAAATTATTCGAAATTAAAGAAATGAATTTTCTTAATCATTAATGCCTGTAAAAAATATTACAGTCTTTTGAAGTGATGTATAGTTATAACTACGATAAATTTTGGAGTGCCAACAATTAACAAGTGTTAGAATCTTATCTATGCATGATTATTGTTATCTAAAAAGTAATATTACATTTTTAACGAACTAGCTATTATTTTGTGTAGCCACATAAAATAACAACCAAAGTAAATCTTCCAGAATGTCCAGTGACATAATCAGTATAGATCTTGGAATAACTACTTCTCGCGTGGCTGTCTACAAAGAGAAAAAAGTGGAAATAATTACCAATGAATACGAATCTAGAGAAACACCATCATACGTTGCTTTCGACGAAGGCGAAATACTAATAGGTCAAGAAGCTAAATACAATGGCTACCAAAATCCAGAAAACACAATTTATGGTTAGTATATAAATTTAAAATAATAAAAATATTACTTATTTAACAATTAATTACGTGCAATAACTAATTCTGAACAAACCTTCGGGTTTGCAGTGGCGTACAGTCTCACCGGGAAAGTTGAATAGGTGCAGTAAAGTACTGATGTTACAAATAACATATTTAATTGTAATTTTTGTATATTGAACATAGTAAAACGATTAAGAAATGTATTTACACCAATCACACTTAACAATCCACTTTTGCAAGACATCTTCGCGTCGCTGATATGATGCAAGCTATCGGCAATGCCTAAACGTGTTCGGTTTTTTTTTGTCGATTCTGATAGAATGAGCAGCAAATTGCAATGACACTATTTTACTAACATGTATAAGATTTGTCGAAAATAAAAACATCAGTATAAAGAATGTTAAAAGGAATCATTCTATTATTAATAACACCCTATCTACTACATACGTTTCACAGAATTCACTGATCGTCAGGCAGATTTGTGTTATTAATGAACAATTCCTTCATAGAGTTTATCATATCATTTCGATACAGAAAAATAATGAATACTATTATTGCCTCCCTCTTTCGTCCAATACAAGAATGTATTGGCCGACAAAACGAGAACGCGTCCATCTCACATATCGATAACTAAGTTACCAGTGTGTAAAAGACAAACGCTTGCATCACGCCTTTTTGCCAATTAAAGGATATTAAAAGGGATCATTCTATTGTTAATAACACCCTATTTACTACATATGTTTCACAGAATTCACTGTTCGTCAGGCAAATTTGTGTTATTAATGAACGATTCCTTCATAGCGTTTACCATATCATTTCGATACAGAAAAATAATGAATACTATTATTGCCTCCCTCCTTCGTCTAATACAAGAATGTATTGACCGGCAAAGCGAGAACGCGTTTATCTCACATATCGATAACTAAGTTACTAGTGTGTAAAAGACAGACGCTTCCGTCACAGCTTTTTGCCAATTAAAGAATTTTAAAAGGAATCGTTTATTAATAACACAAATCTGCCTGACAATCAGTGAATTCTGTGAAACATATGTAGTAGATAGGGTGTTATTAATAATAGAATGATTCTTTTTAGCATTCTTTAATTGGCACAAAGCAGTGATGCAAGCGTCTCTCTTTTACGCACTAGTAACTTAGTTATCGGTATGTGAGATAGACGCGTTCTCGCTTTGTCGGTCAATACATTCTTGTATTGGACGAAACAGGGAGGCAATAATATTATTCATCAGTATAAAGGCTTAAGAATCTTATGCTGTAAATATCATCATTTCCGGCGCCAAAATATCTAGAGCAAATAGTAATAACAGTAACGACAATAATAATAATAATAATAGTAATGGTGATGGTGATGGTGATTATGTAAAAACAAACACTTTCAAAAAATTTAATTTTCTGGAATTTAGATAAAAAAAAAACAAAAAGATCTTGATAACTCAAATAATTAAAGAGACTAGAAAATGAAAAATAGTTGAAACAGTGAAAAAGAGATTCTTCTCAGGACCAACCCAATATATATATATATATATATATATATATAAAGAATGTTTCAAATTTCGCGTTTTTTTTAAGAATAAATAAAACACATAATTTGCATTCACTTTCAAAAACTTTTTATTGATAATTGAAGTATCAGTTATGACATTTATATGCGAAAAATAATATCCGCCAAATGGCCTCCTCTTGCAGCTTCACAGACGCCCACTCTTTTGTTAAAATTTTCAATGACATTTTGACATAATTGAGGCTCTACCGCGCCAATGACTCGAATAATTTCATCTTTCAAAGCAAGAATTGATTGCTGATTGTTTTTAAAAACCTGACTTTTCACTTAACTCCAAAGAAAATAGTCTAACGGTGTCAAATCACATGAAGAAGTAAGGTCCAATTACTCTACCTGACCATAATGCACGCCAAATACTAACTCGCTTAGGATGCATAGGTTTCTCATAAATAATTCGTGAATTTTCCTCAACCCAGATACGGCAATTTTGTTTATTAACATAGCCACCAATTTCAAAATGTGCCTCATCGGAAAACATTATTTTTGAAAAAAATCAGCTGGTGGTTCGTTGATGAAATTGATAAATGAACGACCTTTTAAATGATCTAATGGCTTGAATTCCTGTGTTATTTGAACCTTATATGTGTTCAGAGCTAAATGCTTGTGTAAAATACGCCATGTTGTTGATCCACTAAGTTCAAGTTGTTGTGAACGTCGTCTAATGGACATTTCAGGATCTTCAACAACACTTTCAGGATCCAAACCAATATTTTCGTGTGAACGACCACTACGACTGTATTTTTCACTTTTTTGATCTTCCACGGAACCGGTCTCTTGAAATTTTTTAATAATCCGAGCAGTAGTGGTTTCAGATGGACGATTATGTAAACCATAAAATTCACGTAATTTTATAAAAACTCTTTTCACAGAACACTAATTTTCATAAAATAATTCAACAATTTGGACGCGTCTTACATCACACTTATTGATTGCCCACATACCTAGACAAATTCAGTGCGCCATCTATATTTTATTTATTCTTAAAAAAAACCGCGCAATGTGAAACAACCTTTATATATATATATATATATATATATATATATATATATACAATATGTATATATGTAAGCGTGTCTATGAAACCGTTTGTTTACTTATTCTCCTTTAAACAATTTACATTGCATATAATATCGCACTGAAGTTGTTAGAAATTTAGGAATTCTAATCTACGAAACTCTTAGTTTATGAGATACTACTATTTTTAAACTGTTTCAGGTGTCAAACATTTAATTGGATCTTTTTTCGATGAGAAGCTACCTCAATTTGTTAATAAGGAA
The DNA here is from genome assembly GCA_031893035.1 of Dermolepida albohirtum. Taxonomy (NCBI): domain Eukaryota; kingdom Metazoa; phylum Arthropoda; class Insecta; order Coleoptera; family Scarabaeidae; genus Dermolepida; species Dermolepida albohirtum. The sequence continues at coordinate 952,688 of JAVIWB010001079.1, forward strand.
TGGCTTTTTAATATAATCTGCAACGAAGAAAATTTTCGTAAAATTCAAGTAAAAGTCAACAATAGCAATCAATTATATGCCGCTGAGGAAATAATAATAAAAATACTCTCGAAACTGGAAGAAACTGCAAGAAGATATTTGGAATGCAAAGTGAAAAAGGCGGTTGCAACAGTACCATCGTTCTTTAACATTAACCAACGTGAAGCAATTTTGTATGCATGTAAACAAGTAGGTCTCAAAGATACTTACCTTCTTAATGAATCAGTTGCAGTCGCTGTAGCCTATCAAAATCAAAAACAAAATGTACTCGGGAATATTTTAGTTTTAAACCTAGGAGGTGGACCATTTGACATTTCGGTGTTATCTATTGATAACAAAGGTATACATGTTAAGTCTACGTACGAAAACAGTCAAATTGGAGGTGAAGATTTTACCAACAGTTTAGTGCAATATTTTATGGATTCGTTTCAGAAGATACATAACATAAATATAAAAACAAACAAGCACGCTATATGGCGATTAACAGAAGAATGTGAAAAATTAAAAAAGAAACTGTCTTTTTCACCGAAAATTAGTTTGAGTATACACGCAATTACCAATGGTATTGACATAAATGAAACAATAACCAGGGAAATGTTTGATGCCTTAATTGAAAGCAATATTCGTTCGATTGAAACAGCAATTGTTGAAGTATTAGCATCAATCAAGATGTCGAAAAGTCATATAGGTAAAGTAATTATGGCAGGAGGATCATCTAGAATGCCACAAATACAACAATTTTTAAAACAATATTTCGGGGAAGAAAAAGTTTACGAATTCCCAAATCCTGACGAAGCTGTAATTTCCGGAGCAGCAATATATGGCAACGTTCTTAATACAAACAATCTCCCTGTTTCAGATGTTTTCTCACAACCTCTGAGTTATTATTTCGACAGTAACGAAAGTCCGCAAATTCTTTATCCAAAAAATGCCCCAGCATGCAGTAGCGTTATCAAGATTCCATCTGGTGTTCGGACGTTATACATATGTGAAGGCGTAAACGATTATGCCATATATGTAGGAGAATGTAATTTAATGCAAACAACAAGCTCCGATTACATGTGTAAAGTCGAATTTTGTGTAACCCCCAATCGAACACTTAAGACTATTGCGCACTGTCAACATAAACTGAAGTCACACCAAAGAAATCGAAATATAGCCAGTAATAGTATACAATAAAATCAAAATACGAAGGTTAAAATTTTAATAATGGCAAGTATTTATAATAAAAACAAAATAGATATAAATTAACTGCCTTACGATTCATTTATCAGCATTACACACAGTCCGTCGCATACGTCGTAACTTCGTCGTACCTTTTTCCAACATCTGTCGATAATTCAAATAAAACCGTCTACAACCAGAAGAGTTCTACAACAAAAGCAATATCTTGGAACTATGTATAAATGACGGGGCTTAAATCTATGAAGTATGGTTGGGTTGAGATAATCATTCGAAATAATTTTTGGCTCTGTATCCTCTCGAACCAAATTATTTTAGATTATAAGAAAGTTACTATGTCTTTTCTCTCAAAACTAATTGTAGGTAGTGTTCCAAAAAGAAATACTGCGTGTATGGTAAACTGCCCTTCATGAACTCTATTGCAGTCGTTCAAAAACAATCATCATAATCTTAATATTACAGACGATCCTTTCTCTCGTAATAATTCAAAATAAACCAATTTGTTCAATTGTTATTTAAAATGTGATTTATACAATTTTATCCTTATCTAACTCACAGTAATAGTATGATATAGATCAAGATCATAAATGAGTATGAGCAATGCCATATCCTTGTCATCCCTAATCTTTCGTTAACGTATAGAAACCTATGATTGTTCAATTTTTCTTATAACTCCTTACATGTACTAATCCTATATTTCCAGCTAATTCATGTATGACTGCCGTTGAACTATCTCAAGTAATAAGGAAATAGTATACACACTTTAGCTTCTACTTCTGCCGTTTTTCAGTATATTCTTCAGGACTACTGTTGTTGCACCAAAACTGGTTTTGAAAAAACGAACAAAAGACCTAGTTTCAACCACGCCACCGAGCAAAAGCTACAGGCAACTACCAGAAAGTCTACATACCATAACAGCCAACACTTAGCCAATAAATATTTTATTCTCTTTGTTATTATTCCCATGACACTATCGTGTTGTTTAGGTTTTAATTCATTCAAATTTTATCCAAGACTGCTGCTTTTATTTCAAAAACATTTTGACAAATCAATATTAGACCTTCAATTAGGTCTAGAGTCGCGATTAGACGTGGGAGGAGAAAGTCTTTCTTTTCAAATAAGGTAAATATATAAATGACTTACAAAGCAAACAACGTTATTTGATTCCTTTATATGGCTTCTTTACAAGAATATTGCCGTTATTAATTTTTTAATCCTCGTGCTTATTCTTAAAGATAAATAATTAATATTTTATACCATCTATATATTTGTACACAATTCAATATCAATCTAATAAGAAGACTAATTATTTACCATACCATTATGACCATAGGTTTCATACAGTGGTAATGTTTAACAACCAGTTTATTAAACAAAAATGTACTTCTGCTAATTTTAATTCGACTTATTTTTATACGTGTCTTAGTAATTGTTAAAAATACTTCTTTTTTAAAAAATATAAAATTTTTCTTTAAATTTTTATTTTTTAAGTATTTACCTTACATCATTAGTATATACAGAGTGAGCAACAATGACCTGATCTTTTACTACTTTCCGCACGCCCCATATCAGTACTTACTTCCTTTTTTCTATCTGAAGTTAGCAGTTTAGTAATTTCTAGTGAGTTTTCCTACTCTATGTTTATGTCATTAACCTTTCATTGACGTGCAGTGTACAGAACAAAGTATTTCTTTAATATATATGTATGTGCATACACTTTAATACATACCAAATGTATTTTTATTAATATTACAGCTTAAAGTAATTTGCACTGTAGTATTTGTTATTTACATAGTAGCTGCTAACATATTTTTATTATAGTTAATTATTAGAATTGCGTGAGACACTCATATTTCACTTTTAAGAGGAAGTAAATATTGAGATGATATGTATGAAAAGATGTGTAGGATCAGGTCACTCATTGTTGCTCACACGATATATATATATATATATATATATATATATATGTATATATATGTATCTCGGTCCTGCTAAGGTTTTAGTAACCTGTACACTTCGACGATTCTTTACTGTTCTCTTGTCCGGTCCAAAATGGAATACGCTTCAGTAATGTGGTACCCGTATTATCATTATCAGCAGTTATTCCTGGAACGTGCTCAGAAAAGTTTTATGGCATATGATAGACATATGAAGGTCTACTTGCAAGACATAATCTCGAATCCCTTTGTATACGCAGAGAAAAAGCTAGTGGTGGTTTTCCTTTTAAACTAATTAATAAGTTTATTGATTCTACTGAGGTATTGTCTCAAATTGATTTCCTCGTACCTAGGTTTGATACTAGATCGTCGGCAATTTTTCAATGCCTAGGACAAGAACCAATGTATTTTACAAAGCTCCACTGGTACATACGTGCAGAAATGCCAATGAATTATACTTGTATCCCTTTCTGGCACAGCATTAATCAACAGAAACCCTCTTGTTTAGCTAGGTACTTTTATTTTGTACTAATTTAACTACACTTATTATTCTTAATTTAATAATATGTCCTGTAATTGAATTGTTATCTGTTGGGCGTTAAAAAATATATATATATATATATATATATATATATATATATATATATATAGAGAGAGAGAGAGAGAGAGGGAGAAAGCCAGGGAGAATATTAAGAAGTCCAGAAAAAGCTGTACTTTCAACCAACAAAATTCTTTATCTTTTTACCATTATTTCGTATAAAAATTGTAAACTTCTTTAGGGTCAACTAGAGAAAAGGCGCTCCAAATTACGAAAATTATTAGCATTAAATGAATTCTAATATTATATACAATATGAACTTGTACATGATTTTTAAGGTTACATAAGTACGAGGGTGGTCCCATAAGTACCCCGCCTACCCAGAGATGGCGGTAGTTGTATCACTGTATTAGAAAGTACATAATCTATAAAGCATATATTTCAAGTTTGAAGATGCCACATTATTTAGTATTTGTTTCACAGCCATCAATAATGAACGTTTTCAGTGAATTTGTAAAAATGGAGAAAATCGGTAATCGTTTCGTAATACAATACTTTTATTTGAAAGGCCTCAGCCCAACCGATATAAAAGCTGAACTGGATTCTACTCTGGGTGAGTCTGCTCCTTCATTTACAACGGTGAAATATTAGGTAGTAGTGTTTAAACGGGGCCGTACGAGCTGCCAAGACGAGCATCCCAGTGGTCGACCAAATTTGATGACGATTCCAGAAGTGGTGAAAAAATCCACGAAGCGGTACTCAATGATGGTCGACTGGAAGTACGAGAGCTAGCAGACATAGTAAGCATTTCAAAAAGTGCAGTACATTGCATATTATCTAAAAATTTGGACATGAGAAAGCTGTATGCAAGATGGATGTCGCGTTTGCTTACACTCGAGCAAAAACAGTGTCGCGAAGATCTTTCAATTGGGTGTTTAGCGAAGTTTCACAGCAACAAAGCAGAATTTTTGAGCCGTTTCATAACCATGAGACAAAAGAACAATCAAAACAATGCACTCAAAAGGGAGAACGGGCCTCAGAGGAGGAAAAAGAGGAAAAACTATCAACAGCGAGTATTATGCGAAAGTATTGCAACCTTCGAGCGAAGAAATCAAGCAAAAACGGCCGCATTTGGCTAAGAAGAAAGTATTGTTTTATCAAGACAATGCACCAACTCACAAATCTGTTATTGCAATAGCCAAAATTAATGAGTTAAAGTTTGAATTGCTACCTCATGCGCCCTATTCGCCAGATTTAGCCCCCTCAGATTATTTTCTCTTCTCAAACTTGAAAAAATGGCTCAGTGGTCAAAGATTTTCCAACGATGAAGAAGTGATGTCCGCAGTTAATAGCTATTTTGAAGTCAGGACAGTTCTTGTTATAAAAAGTGTATCGAAATTATTGAACATCGCTGGGAAAAGCGTATAGAGCTGAAAGTAAATTATGTTGAAAAATAAATATATTTCCATCCAAAATTTTTGTGTTTTCTTTGTTAGGTCGGCTACTTCTTGGACCACCTATGTAGTATGCTTTTAGTAAAATTTTCCATAACTTTTTCGAGTTTAAATTTATTGTCGAGGAAAATTTCATTCAAGTTTTTCAAAAGATACTTGTATTTCTTTAAAACACGTTGGACCGTGGAAACTGAGACATTACTCTTCTATAATTTTTTGGAAAGGCAACAGTGATTGTTCTTCGACAATAACTCAGACTAAAGGACCGCCTTCTCAATTTTGTGATATCTAGTCTGTGTTTAACCGGATATAAACAATCACACTTTTCAAAGTTACTACATAACTGTGTGATCTTAAATGCTGTGGCCAATATAATGCTGTCTATTCTTGACGATGAGAAAAAGTAACTATATTGAAATACGAAAGTAGTAAATTTATAAGACAAAAACAATCACAAATGCGACAAAATAAAAGAAAACACTAATGATATTTTAAATACGAGGTAAATATAATATTGAACGAACCAAAATAAAATTACAAACGAAATGAAACTCAATTGTGAAAATTTTATTTACAAAAGCTTGTCCATTTTGCTCCTGTACAAATGTGCAATTGCTACAAGTACGACCTCTCTAGTCACGTAAAATATTCTGCATTGTGACAGCATTGTGACAAAGAGAGAGTAATCCCAGTTCTTTCCTTGCTAACATTTCTGAGAGTTTCTGACCATAGGGATGGTGTTTGTCTTGTATATTTATTATTAGATCGAACATATAGTATATATTCGAATTTTAGTTAATTCCATAATCGTAAAGTACATTTTACGATCACTATTAATTCTATATTATTAAATTAATAATCAATTTAAATTACGTAATTACTTGTCAAGAAGTATTTATAATCTTAAGTGTAAAAAATATTATTGATAAAAATGTTTGTAGCTCATCTATGAAGATAATGCCTTTAAACAATGAAAAATTCAAGTATCGTTTTCTTGCTTAAAATTTTACAGAGATTTTATCAAATGGAGTAATATAAAAATATTTCGAGGTTATTATGTGTATATTTTATGAAACGACAAATTAATACAAGCTTCATAATGCTTTCTTTATAAGAAGAATGGCATAAATTTCTAACACATCTTCAGTCTAACGTCGGGAAACTTTTTACTCAACCTGCATACTATAACCCTATGACGTTTTGAAACTTTATGTTAAACCTATTGTAAGACCTTCCACCACATCTAATACTGCTCGAACTTACTCTCACTGCTAAATCTCCTGACGTGTACTGTAGCTTGAACGGTATACGGCTGATATTGTATGGTATAATTATTCATCACAAAACAGAACTACCTACAAATTTGATGATTTTTTATGCCAATTTAGAGCTGTTTATTCTAGCTATGATTCTGCTGATCAAATAACCAATATTGGTCAGGTTTTGAAATCTTCCATTGTTGACAGAAATTTTCTAACTATTGCTTTTTGTATGTTTGTGATAGATAAATTGCTTTGTTGTAATACCTGCTACTGACATTACAATTGTTATTACTACTACTTGTCGATTGGGAAGCTCTTTTAGTTGGACGGTGGCTGATTTTTTACTTACATACTTTTTTTAAAACGATAAATGTGAATATATATATGTATATATATATATATATATATATATATATATATATATATATATATATAGTGAAACCCGTTTATTGGAAACCCTCTTAATAGAATATATCGGTTAAAGGAATTAAAATCTCAAGAACAAAATCATTTCCCTTTAAGTATTAACAAAATTATTCGGTTATAAGAATATCTTTTAATAGAATATATTGGATAAAGGAATGGGTTTTCTAAAAACATTAATGCGATTTTGTCTTCAAAAAAGAATACATTTCTCTACCTGCTTAACTAAAGGTGGATGTAAACCAAAAGTTACTATGAATGTTTACTTTACTTTTAGAAAGCTATTATGTATATAATTACAGATAATCTTCGGATAATTACGTATTGCAATAAAATCTTGTACCTAAGTGATTTTAAACAGTATTTAGATAATGGTTAATTCTGTGCGAATTACATACATACAATAAAAAAATTTTCGGAGGTTTTAAAAGCAGGAAATTTCTATATTTCTGGTCAGTTTGTTATTTGACATTGCGATCGAAAGTGAGTGAAAGTGAGTGAAAAATGGCTTCTTCGACAAATTTGAAAAGAAAGTAAAAAGTAAAATTGCTTGAGTATTTAGAAGAAACAGCTTCCAGTCAGTCGAATGTTGCCAAAAAATTAGGTGTGTCTCAAGCACAAGTGAGTAGATTGTTAAAAAAAAAGATAGTATTTTAAGTGATTGGCGTGATAATTTTAAATCTACTCAAAAACGAAAACGCAACGGGAAGAATGCTGATGTAGTAAATGCTTTAAATCATTGGTTTATGGAAAAAAGAGCGTGTAAAATTCCACTTAGCGGACCCATTTTGAAGGAAAAAGCCGAACAGATTGCACAAAATCTGGGTAGTGTAAATTTTCAAGCAACAAATAGGTGGTTTATCAGATGGAAAAGTCGTTCCCAAATTTCTTTCAAAAAAATTGTAGGTGAAACAAGTGACGCAGATGTAGTTGCTGCAAATACGTGGATAGGTGAGGTTTTACCGTCTTTATTAAAAGATTATAAGCCAGACTGCATTTATAATTGCGATGAAACTGCTTTATATTGTCGCGCTATTCCTGACGGATCCTTCTGTTTTCGCGAACAAAAGGCTGTAGGAGGTAAAGCTGCAAAAGACCGAATTACCCTTTTGATGTGCGCCAATTCTGACAGAGATTCATAAGTTGCCGCTCTTTATCATTAGCAAGTCAAAAAGCCCAAGAAGTTTTAAAGGGGCAAAATCGTTGCCTGTGAAATATACTTCAAACAAAAATGCTTGGATGACAGCAGCACTGTTTAAAGATTGGCTTTTAAGATTCGATAAGGTAATGAAGCAATCAAATAAGAAAGACAACTGCTCTGCTCACAAGCCAGATGTACGTTTGACTAATGTGCAACTACATTATTTGCCGGCAAATACAACATCTATAATTCAACCCTTGAATCAAGGAGTTATCTCTCTTTTTAAGAGAAATTATAGAAAGGAAATAATAAGGAAAATTATTTCCACAATTGATTTTTATGAGCCATCAACTACTGAAGGTGCAATTGGCCTATCACGAAAACTAACAATTTTATCTGCTGTTCACATGATGAATAAAGCGGGGAGTAAAATTCAGTCAAGCTCTATTTTAAATTGTTTCGTAAAATGTCAGTTTATTAAAGGAGAGGAACAAGAAATTGTCAACATCGAAGAACCACTTCCGGATACCATGACAGAAGAAAATTTTTCCATTTCCGTTTCTTTTGATGGCAGTTTATCTGTTTTTGAAGAGTCGGACGAAAATTGTTAAACAAGGTGATGGAACAGAAGGAGGAAGAAGAAGCAGAAGAAAATACATATTCAAAGGATACTCCATCATCTCAAGAAGTGAAATTAGCATGTGACACTATACGTCGTTTTTTAAAATCAAAAACTGATTGTAATTTTGCACATTTCTATGCATTAGATAACCAAATCACTGATATTTTGTATAAAGAAAGAAAACAAAATAAAATTACAGATTATTTTGTTAACAACATAAATTTACAGTATCATACTGAAGTCAATTTCATAGTTATAAAATCGCAGATATAAAGAATACGAAGTATGTATGTATATACATACTTAACGTGCTAGTAATAAGAAAAAATAAGTTAAAAACGGATAACGGAATAATCTGCATGTAGGAATAATCTTGACGGGCAATATGAGTATTCCAAGAAGCGGGTTTTACTGTATATAATAAAATTAAATGATTTAATCAAGATTGATATTTAAATATCATTGTATCATGTGTAACTAACATATGATCATTTCATAGAATATCTATTCACTTATATAAATTTACCAATAACATTTAATAAGAACAATAAATTTTCAATTTTAACATTTCGATTTGTTAATAAGCTTGAGTACTTGAATTTGATGGAGCCTGTGGTTGATTGACTTGATCAATAAGGTTGATATATAACCCCTTTCCACAATTAACTATTTGTAAATTCTGTATACGCATTTCGACAACCAAGTTGTCATCATCAGCAGATAATTTCAAAGTGTCGCACCTGGTAAAACACGGCGAAAAAATTGTACGAAAAAACAAACTCCGTACGCGATCCACACCGTTGAAAACCAAGATGTGCACATCTGTTTGTTTTACCAGGTGCGACACTTTGAAATTATCTGCTGATGATGACAACTTGGTTGTCGAAATGCGTATACAGAATTTACAAATAGTTAATTGTGGAAAGGGGTTATATATCAACCTTATTGATCAAGCTTGAGTACTGATTTGTACTTATTTTTCAAAATTTCAGTAGAATTAAAGTTTATTAATTTAATCTATTTAAACAATTATATAACATACACTTAAATTAATAAATGCCACGTACTGATATAAAATTGTAAGGAGATTATAACAAATTTTATAACTTGCATTTGTATTACCATCTACATTTAAAAGTATATGAAAACTTAAATGATATAGAAAATAGTAATTAATGTATTAAAATATGAATTGCTACCTCATGCCCTATTCGCCAGACTTATTTTCTGTTCTCAAACTTGAAAAAATGGCTCAGTGGTCAAAGATTTTCCAACGATGAATAAGTGATTTCGGCAGTTAATGGCTATTTTGAGGAGCAAAACAGTTCTTATTATAAAAAGGGTATCGAACTTATTGAACATCGCTGGGAAAAGTATATAGAGCTGAAAGGAGATTATGTTGAAAAATAAATATATTTCTTTCCAAAATTTTTGTGTTTTCTAGTCGGATACTTCTGAAACCACCCACGTATATCAATATATGAAGTAAATAATATTGTGACTTTTAAATTTATCTATTTAAATATTCCCCTATCTTATCTACATCCGCTGTTATTTCATATGATAAACATTATATCAAGATATAATAAAGAAAATATCATTAACTACATAATACATTTTGTTTAGAATATTGTGTTTGTGTTGTATCTAAAATCTTTAAAATACTTAAAATTTTAGTGCTATGTATGTAAATGTTGCAAATTGGATATTTAGCAAAAGTTAGATATTGAAACTAATCCTCTTTATTAATGTAAATCATGGAGGATCACGTGATCGGAATTGATTTGGGAACCACTTATTCGTGTGTTTCTGTATATCGACATGGTACATTGGAAATCATCGACAACGACTTCGGTTCCAGAACTACACCGTCCTGTGTAGCCTTTACAGAAGATGGGTTGATTGTAGGTGAAGCAGCTTTAAACCAACTTTTGATTAAACCAGAGAATACGATATATGGTATTTGCAAAACTTTTACTTATCTTTTTAATATAGAGATTAGCTAGAAAATATGCTGGGAAATTAAAAACACCCATGAAATCATTTCGACTGATAAAAACTTATACGTTTACAAATGAATCACTTACAAGTACTTATAAATTTTTAGGAGGAATTATTTAAAACCTTTTGGTGCATTCGTGAAGAATATTGCTTACTTCGTAATTGTTACTAGCAAAGTGTACCCGTTTCAATATTTAATAAATATAAAAAATTGATTTATCAGGTAACCAATAAAGTTTGTGCGTTTTTTTCAAATAAAACTTAGACAGACGTAGAACATTTTTTAAGCAGTTTTATTAATTAAAAAAATTAGATTATACTTTTATTCTGGTTTTGAAAAATGTCGTGTCTCTAAAATTAAAAACCCACCCACATCCCCTTCAACCTCTTCTTCGTTGGTCAATTTTTTATTCCACATGTGATTATCTAGAACCAAGAAAAGATAATAGTCACTTGAAGAAATATGGGGTCTTGCATTGTCCTGCAACAATAACTCTTTCGATTAATTAGCCCTGGTTGTTTCTAAAGTAAAGCATCCTGAACACATTGAAGTTATATAGAGTAATCTCACACATAATTGTCTGGCCCGTGTTCAGAAACTCGTAGTGCAGTCCACCATACACGTAACAAAATCTGAGGACGGAGTGGTGCTTTTGAAGTTTTGAAGTGTGGGGTACATAGTTCTTCCGTAACAACAAATAGTAAGTTCACTTCGTGTTACAGTAGAGGATCCATTTGTATCACTAACGAACACGCAGTCAAAAAAAGTGTTCATTTCTGTAACGTGCAAATAGTGAGGAACACATTGATAACCTTTGATCATCATTCACCTGATAAGGCATGTGGAACCCATTTGCTTAGCTTCAGTGATTGTCCAATTTAATGCAAATGTAAATGAATTGTTTTGTAATTAATTTTAAACATTTCAAGTTCTTGGCACGTTACTTTCGAATTTTGTTCAATAACTGCAGGCAAATCTTCATGGTCGATAACGCAGGGTCGTCCTGTGAGGAATGAAACTACAACGGATATATCCCCAGAAGAAAATGTTTTGAACCATCTCTACATATCGTTCTTTTACCGCTCCTTTTCCAAATTTTTCAGCTTTAGAACCAAGTTTAAATTCACAAAGCAAACACGCTCGGATAGGATTTAAAATCACAATACAGTAATGCACACAAAGGTGAGAATGTACTGAGTGACTAGCGCGCATTTATGATACGCGAAGTATATATAAGTTTGCGCCCTGCAAGTCACAGCAAGTTATCAGAAGTAGCTGCAGCAAACTCCACTGAAAACTGTACGAACTTTAATTACTGAAGGTTGATATATAACCCCTTTCCACATTTTCGACAACTAGGTTATAATCATCAGCAGATAATTAAACAGTGTCGCACCTGGAAAACTACGGCAAAAATACCTGTACGTAAACAAATTCCGCAAACGATCTGTACCGTTGAAAGCCAAAACGCACACTGTGTGCGTATTTCGACAACGTAGTTGTCCAGATACGTATACAGAATACGCAAATTAATGTGAAAAGAGGTTATATATTAATCTTCAGTGATTAAGTTAACCAACCACAGACTCCATCAAAATTACCTACCGTATGAACTTTGTTTGTTACCTGATATATTCGGTATTTATAATATATATAGTATAGAAATATACATACGAGAGTAGTCTGGAAATTTTCAAGCATTAACAACGCCTAAAATATGCTAATAATATAGCTCATTATTATTTAACAGTAGTTTGTGCCAGTGTTTTTGTAAAAGTAAAAAAAAATCGAATATAGAATATATGCTTGCGCGAATTGAAGCTAAGATGGACGCTGTTTACAAGCACTTTACACCATCATTGATCACAAGAGTAATGGCGACTGTTACTTGAGATAGTTATGAAGTTATGTTACTCGACTATCTTGAAAAAGGAAAAATATTAACAGACACATACTATATATCGTTTACTTGACAAGCTGTAATTGCTGGCCACAATTTAAAAAGGAAAAAAGTTTTGTTTCACCAAGAGAATGCACCAAAAATTCACGAATAGATTTCGAATTGATTGACCACCCACCGTATTCACCAGACCTGGCCTTCAAAGATTTCTTTTTCTTGCTAGGCTTAAAGTTTAATTCGGAGGATAGAGATTCTCATCGAATGAGGAGGCCTTCACATTCGTAAACGGCTATTTTGTAAAACAAAAGGCCTACTACTATTTAGACGGATTCAAGAGATAGGAGCATCGCCGGAAATATTGTCATAAACTCATAAGGAAACTGTATCGAAACATAGACTAATTTTGCCAAAAAAATACGTTTTTTGTGTTAGGCTGTAAACTTTTCAGACTAGCTTCGTATATATGCTTTTAAATTTTGCTAGCTTGTACTTTGAAACATTATAATCTTTTTTGCAGTAAAGCAGTATAGTTAGAATGCATTTTCACATGTCCTTTGATGGGTTTTTTATTTTTCAAATTAAATAGAAAACGCTCATACATATATATTTACATATGTACACACACACATATATATATATATATATTTAAATATATTACTTACCTAGCAGATATCAAGCAGATTTTTTTTACGAGTACTGTTTTTATAGTTAGTCGTTCGTTCCTCTTAGTGGTTTTACAGACACCATGGCAATGACTGTTACTAGTTAATGTTGATGGAATAATTTCTCAAACCGGTAATGAAGGGATTTTTCTAATAACGTAATGGTTGTTTTTTTCTAGGAATACATTCTCTTTGAACAACTAAATTCGTTTACAATTGAAAATTTGAAATATATTTAAATACAAACGGTTTATATCATGTCTTCCAATAAGAGGTTTCATTTTGATATGTAAAAAAACGAGAAATTTTAAGCTAAATCATCGGATGTTTATTTAATTTTAAAGAGGAGGGTATGCCATTAATAATAGAAAACAATATCAGCCAAATGGCCACCACGGCTACGCTTGCAGAACCATATTCTTTTTATAAAATTTTTCATCACCAATTAGCACATTTGCGGCTGCATGTCCTCGATAACTTCACGAATTCCATCTCTGAGGTCTTGAATCGATTGTGGGCCATTGGCATAGACTTAATCTTTCACATAGCCCCAATAAAAAAAAATCTAAAGGTGTTAAATCACAAGATCTCGGCGGCCAATTGTGATCTCCTCTTCGAGAAATCACACGGTCAGGAAACTTTTCACGCAATAGGGCGATGGTACCGTTACTTGTGTGGCACGTAGCGCCATCTTGTTGAAAATAAACGTCATCCACATCAATATCTTCTAATTTCGACCAAGCGAAATGATTTATCATCGTTCGAGAGCGCAATCCATTCACCGCAACACTTATTCCAGCCGCACCAAACTGGTGCAAGGTGAAAATGGGCCTCATCACTCAAGATGGTTTTTCGATGAAAGTCCGGATCAGTTTGATGCATTTCAAGAACCCAATTAGCAAAGACACGAAGTTGTTGAAGATCGATAGGCGTGAGTTCCTGTATTAACTGAACATTAAAAGCCTTAAGGCCTAAGTCATTATGCAAAATACGGTGTAATGTCGTTTGTGGAATGCCCAATTCCAAAGATCGACGAGAAATGGACAAATCTGGGTTTTCCTCAACACTATGAGCTGCAACAGCAATATTCTCAGTTGTTTTTGAGTGACGTGTACGAGTTCGATTCTTCACATCACTAACTTGTCCCAGCAGCTCAAATTTTTCCACCAGTTTCAAAATTGCTGGCTGACAAGTTGCTTCACGACGACCCAAAAATGCTTTAGTTTTGCGAAGTGTGACCACAAAATTTTTACTATTTTTGTAGTGAATTTTAAAAATTTCAATGCGTTGTTGAAGCATATATCGTTCCATTTTTATTAATGGCGTAGTTTTTACTTGTCATCTGTCAAGTAGTTACAGGTTGAGTCATAACAACTGTTAAAATGGCGGGCAATTGAAAATGAAATGTCTTATTGGTACACCTTTTATTGTGAATTTCATGATACGCAAGGGTGACTAATTCAATTTCCAGGTACTATGCTCATAGTACAGTTATGTCCGTTATTTATCATCTCATTAAGATGAAATCAAAGATTCACACTTCTCAGTAATTTTAATCTTTTATTTAATTTATTTATTATTTTATTTTACTATCCCTGTACTTACAATGTTGTTTTAACGCGTCTTTTATTCAGTTGTCTATTTAGTTATAATCTCAACTACAGTTTAACTTTTAGGTTACAGAAAAACGTTTAGATTTTTAATTTATTTCGCAGCAAACTAATCACATGTAACTCACAATATGTTCAAAACCGGACTCGTGTATAAATCAATCTTCAAAATTTTAAAGAAAAGGAAATTTCTTAACCTGGAGATATGTCTAAGAAACGGCAACTTTGTATAAATTATACCAGTATATAATAAAAATATAAATTGCCGAATCTTTTATTGAAGAATCTTTATCTTCATTTGCGTACTCTCCTATTTTGAAGAAATTTGGACGGATAGATAAATTTTTTGTCCGTTTGCATACAGATAGCGATAGCTAGTTACCTAACTTTATATAAGCCTTGTTGTGTTTATACAACTCTTTTATGATTTTTAGTAAATACGGATTAGTTTACACACTCTGTAACAGAGAAAACGGAACTATTTTTAAATAAAAACAAAAGCTGCTATTTTCACAAAATGCATTTATTTTATTCAAAGTAGTCGCAAAGTAGTCGGTTTCAGCACAACGTTTTGCACCGCCAATTAACAAGTCGATTAATTTTTAAGTTCGTCTTTAGAGATGTCCTTCAAGATCGCTGTCGCCTCCTCTTTAATGGTTTCGACGTTGGCATAACGCTGTTCTTTCATCGGAAAATGTAGTTTGGAGAGTAGATAGAAATCACAGGGAGTCAAATCCTACTAACTATTTTTAAATAAAAACAAAAGCCTGCTATTTTCACAAAATGCATTTATCTTATTCAAAGTAGTCGCATTCGGTTTCAGCACAACGTTTTGCACCGCCAATTAACAAGTCGATTAATTTTTAAGTTCGTCTTTAGAGATGTCTTTCAAGATCGCTGTCGCCTCCTCTTTAATGGCTTCGACGTTGGCATAGCGCTATCCTTTCATCGGAAATTGTAGTTTGAAGAGTAGATAGAAATCACAGGGAGTCAAATCCGGTGTCTAATGTGGCTTATGTTGCACAAACTTTGCACAAATTTTTTTAGTCAAAATTGCTGTGTCAGAATGCGATGAATTGAATCTTTGGAAATATTTAATTCCATTCCTACGTATCGCAATGGGGATTTCGGCTCATTTCTACTACAGATATCGTCGGCATTTATGTCCATACAACCGTTTTTAAATCGTTTGTACCACTCATACACACTCGTACGTGAAAACGGGCGATTGGGCGGCTAAAAAAGTTACCGTAGCTCTTAAACTATCATACATCAGTCTATAAACCTACCAAGTTTCATTTAAATCGAGGAGGGACACTTACCTGAGTTCCCTTGTAAGTTAAACTACCATAAATATCTATCCATAAATAGATCTGTCCTGACTTCCACCTAATTTTAATAATTTCAAAGTCTGAGTAACATAGGATGCTACGCTGTCTTGAACATTAAAAATTATCTGAAAGTTAACAATAAAGAAATTAAAGAAAACAGCAGGTAAGTTTGATATGATAACTTTTTAGTATAACGCAAAAAAGTGGGTCGATTAAAAGACATTTAGAAACTCATCATCATACAAAGGGTACTAGGAAAGTTTTACAATATGACGCAACAATGAATCGTAGGAAGCTGCTTGGTGCTGCATGTTGAGACATGTTCATACGTGCATAGTAGCCGCCGTGCTATGTCGATGGGCTCAGTTATTCATTAGCAGTGAGAGTGTAAAATGCTTACGATGGCATCGTGGTCACGAAATGAGATAAGGGCAGTTTTGCGTTATAATTTCGTGCGTGGTTTAAACATAGAACAGTGCTTCGAAGAAATGTCGCTCAGTTTCTAACTGCTCCAGGGGCCATTCAGTGAACACACGTCGTTGTCTAATCGTTTACCTTCAGCTCCTGGGTCGGTTGAATTTTGTACGGATGCAGACCCAAGTCACGACGCAAAACTCGCCAAGTTGTAGTCTGCAAAAGGCCGAGTCCTTGTGCGCCGCCACGCGAAGTCAACTGTCTGGGATTCTCCTGCACGCTCTCACGAACAGCGGCGATGTGTTCGGCAGATCTTGCGTTTCGTCGTCGTATGGGTGTTGGTTCATTATTTACTGAACCAGCGGACTCAAATTTATCCACCACACTACGAATAGTCCTCTCGGTAGGACGATTATGGTGACCGTAAAATGAACGAAGCGCACGGAACGTTGCTCGAACAGAACACTCGTTTTGATAAAATAATTTTTATCATTTTATCATTTGCACATATTGTTGAACGCTATGTCTGGCCATGGTGATTTGGCAAAACAGACTGAATAAATTACAGCCAATTCGACAGATGTAGCATCAACAATATGACCGCTATCAACTGTCAAAATTTGGAAGTCCCTATTGTAAGACTTGTTAGATTTCATTCACTCTCTCAGCCGAACGCCAGAAAACCTTCACTCAACCCACATATTTATATTTTTAAGCTCGGACTGTGCGAGGCCGGTACTGAGGTGCATCACCATTATTATTAATATCTTTGTATTTAAATGCAAATGAGATTAGGCTCTCGTTTGTTGTGTATTTACAAATCTTCTGAAGACTGAGCAAATGAAATGAACAGTTTTTTTACAAAATCATATACATGACATGTTCAGAAATTACTACAATGGTAGAAACTGTACTTTGTGTATATATTATTAATATTATTATCACCACAGGCTTTAAAAAAAATTCTGTTGCCAACGTTGTAATGTCAGTAATGAAACTTTTTCAACCGTCATTTTCATTGTTATTGGCTAGTGAAAGATTAGAAAAATGAACTAGGCAAGCAATTTTGACGGTATTGATAAATATATAGACGGTGACTGAGGGTCCGCAACAATACTTTATGCGGATCGTACTCTTATAAATTCGTGTAGTAACATAATACAAATAACGTATAAACTTCATATTTTACATCTTATGGCGGAAATTCTTAAACAATGATATCCAAAAATAAATAAATTAATAGCTCAACTAAATGCCATATTTCTTAAGTATCCTAAACAAATTTGAGAATGTCACAGACAGTATTCTGGCATCACCATCTTAAATATCGAGAAACATCAGCATTTTATTATTTTGAAAATTTTTGGCCATTAATTAATTTTCCAATTTGACCTTAAAGAAGCAGCAACTACATATTTTGAAGAAAATCAACTAGAATTTGAAGACACTGAATTTTGTACAGATTTGCAAACTATTCAAGGCAATTGCAGTAGAGTAATTGAAGTACATTCGTACTTGAACACTTTAAATTTCGTGAAAGATCATGCTTTTACAATAAAGTTCAATGGTGTTTTAAATTAAGTTTCAAATTTTATCGGATTAAGAAGAATTTGTAGTGATAATGTTAGTGCTTCTATAGATCCTTTATGTAACTTCAAAAATTGTTAAATATATTATCTACATATATATTACATCACTAGATGTGGAAGAGTAGTCTCTTTTGAATAAGAATATTTTCCCATCGCGACGAACATCGCTATTGACCAAATAACATCTCGTTCCTTTGATAATGTTTGGCAAAAGGGTGTTTCAGAATACGAGGTGTGTCTATTAAATAACGAAACTGACGCTGGTACACAAGAAGTGCGCATCCGCCAAACGCCAACGACTGACACCTATTTATCGTGAAGCCCTCTCTTTCGAATGAGTTGTTTTTTTGTTTCGCAGGAAAAACATTAAGTGTAACAATAGAGCAACGAATTATTGTGAAATTTCACATCAAACTTGGAAATTCTGCTACTGAAACTTATAATTTATTGAAAGATGAAAAATGATTAACGCCCGGGTCTCCCTTCCACGTCAAAGACGGATGACAATATCGAAAGGATCGGTAATCTGGTTCGATCTGACAGTCGGTTAAGTATTCGTGTGATTGCTGAGACTGTAGGAATTGATAAAGAATCCGTACGGCAAATTTTACATAACAGTTTTAACATGAAAAAAGTGTGTGCCAAAATGGTGTGTGGTAAAATTCTCACGTTTGAACAACAAGAAACTGGCAAAAATGTTTGTATTGACACTTCGAATGACATTGAAAATGACCCAAACTTATTGGAAAGGATAATAACATGTGACCAATCCTGGTGTTTCACTTATGATTCTGAAACGAAGCGCCAAACCATGCACTGGAAGAGCTCATCTTCACCGAGAGCCAAAAAAGCTCCAATTTCAAAGCAATGATGATTGTTTTTTTAGATATTCATGGGATTGTGTACCTTCACTTGGTTCCTGAAGGTCAAACTATTAATCAACATTACTACCTTCACGTTCTTGCTCAACTCAATGAAAGAATAAGGAAAAAACGACCCGAATTGTGGAAGGACAAGTCATGGGTTCTCCACCAAGACAATGCACTCATTCCACATTGTCAGTCAAGAGATTTCTAGCCAAGCACAGCATTCCAGTGTTAGACCATCCGGCTCATTCGCCGGATCTTGCGCCGTGCGACTTCTATCTGTTTCCTAAGGTGAAATTTGAATTAAAGGGGACAAAATTTGAGTCTGTCGAAGCTGTAAAAGCGAAAGCGGCACGCATCCTGAAGGAGCTGGCAGAAGAAGACTTCTAGCACTGTTTCGAACAATGGAATATTCGCATGGAGCGTTGTAGGAATAGAGGGGGGGGTATATTGTAGGTGATAATCAGTAAATATGTATGAAATCAAAATAAAATGTTTTACAGCATCAATCTCGTTATTGAATAGCTACACCTCGTATTTCATATATTACTACGTGTATCCCGTTAACTTATCGACTCTTTACTCCAATTCGGATGGTTATGATACCCCGACCGACTTGACAACTCTAATTATAACGCATCGTATACAATTAAGTTTCCCCTCAATAATTTCATAGCTAAGACAGTTACAAAATACTTTAAAAAAATTATCGTTAATAATTTAGAAAAGTGAAATAAATCATAGTTAATATTCAAAAAAAAGAATTCTTCTTAGGTACATATGTTTTGATGATCAAAAAAATAAACCAAAACTGGATATATACAATTTTGAGAGGTACATATGTGACTAATATTATGATTTTTAATAAATAGTCCCCATATTAAAGCAAATTTATTCCCATTTAACAAAATACGTATTTTTCGGTTACCAATTTATACAATTTGTCCAAGATAGAAATAAATGACGACCAAAATAAGGAAAAGATTAATTTCATTATTCTTTATTATCTACTATTATACAACAATATTTTTATACAAACATATATGTAACTACCTAAATAGTAACTTATTCTTGTCGAACAGCCATTTTTAGAAGTTTACAATCAAAACGTTGTAACAGAAATATATTTACAGTATATTTACAAAAACAGTTTACATGTACATGAGGAAAATATAGACTTACATATGTAATAATAATTCTAATTTTATATACAACTTACACATACATCCAAGTCTGACATATCGCCTTAAAATTGAATTACATGATACGTTAGTTTTTAAAACACAGATAGGACAATTTCTTTAAACATCGCATTCTCACATTCTCTCTTTTATTTTGCAATGAGGAGATTTTTAATAACAGGTTTTGCTTTTCATTGATTAGTAACCTCATAGACACTATTACGAGAATTAAACGTTGGTAATTCTTGACTTGCATAGAAAAAATAGTAATGTTTCAAAACTGTAGAAATTTTAAAGTTGCGTATACGAATGTTGAATTAACGTTTTATTTGGCCTATATAAACATCATCAAATTCTATGAACACTATAGACTTGTAGGTAGAACTTATATCTTACAAAAAGGTTAAAATTTGTGTATTATTTTGGATGTAATTTTGAAGAAACCTGTGGTTGATTAACTGAATCACTGAAGGTTGATATATAACCAATTTCCACATTAATTTTTGTATTCTGTATACGTATTTCAACAACTAAGTTGTCTTCACCGGGAAAACTAGGGCAACGGTACGGATCGTGTGCGAAAATTGTTTCAGGCGGGTTTTTTGCCGTAGTTTTCAAGGTACGACGCTGTTTAATTATCAGCTGATGATGACAACTTAGTTGTCGAAATGCGTATACAGAATACGAAAATTAATGTGGAAAGGACTTCTATATCAACCTTTGGTGATTAAATTATTTCGTATGTTTTTTAACATACGCTTGCATATGAGATTAAAGTGAACATAAGGTTGGTATACAATATAAAATTAACACGAGTTGACACTTTATGGTACATTATGCATCTTTTTAGAAATAGTTGTTTTCCATTAGACTTCGCGGAGAGTATTAGATCCAACTATGGAGAAGACTCTCAAATAAGGGAATTTCGAATGCGTATGCGCATGATGGCAAAAAATAAGCCTCTCTTTTAACATAAATAAACGAAAAAAAGAATTTTGAAATTGTACTACCATATTTATTAACAAAACTTTCGTAAATTGATTAGCTATTTTACTGATCTTTAGGAAATTATAAGTGTCAGACATACTGTAATCTATTTTGCCAATTTATTTTGACGCCCATTCCATTCTTGATAACGACGGTATTTTCCAGTGCAAAATGATTATCTTTTTGTACCAAATAATGAGAAAAGATAAGGTTTCTGCTCAAGTCAATGCAAAATGCCAGCGTAAAGTCCCTAACGGCGCCCTTTTTGTTATGGTGCAAAAACATTATAGTCAAATTTTTTTCAATATTCAGCTGCTCAATATTTGACTTCAGTTATCATTTAGACAATGAATTGGAAGTCGTATCGAATGGTAAAGCTATTTTTTGTAGATTTCTTTTGGATTACTAATATGGAAATTCGCGCAGGGCATTCGTCATCTTCCACGCTATCGCGTACTTCATTACATTTTGGTACTATTCTGTACTATGGTATGCTACTCTCAACTGTCAATGTACATTTAAGCGATTTAATTTATTTTTTTACTCTGTTTTTCTAAAACAATTGAATTGTATATATATTGACGAACCTTTCAACTTATCTTGATTCTGACACACAACAGAAAACTCAAATAATATCGTAGTTTATTATTACAGTTCAAGTTAGGACAGCTAGCGGTCACAATCGATGTTTATTTATCTAATATGGACAGTTTTATTATTGAATTAATAGGCTTATTAAGATTAAATAAAGTAAAAGCTGAAATACAGCTGAATATATATAAATTCAAATATTTTGTTTTGTAATTCAGCACAAATTATTCTATATCGTGCATTTTTAATAACGGTTGAAAATAGAATAATTTTATCATATTGATGCATAAATTTGTAGGATTTTTATTTACCTCAAAATTTATTAATTTTTATAATCCATTAGAACGATTACTTCCCGAATTTAACTGCCGTTTCCATTAATCTAATTTCGATGAAAGTCCGATGGCCTTTCTGAACGTTGGGAATCGCTTATATCAAACTACACGTCTTTAAATCGAGGAAACCATTCCCATACTACACTCTTCCCAATTACATCTAAATAAGGTAATTTCTTTGCAAACTATGTACATTATAAATAGTTAAATTTCAGAAATGGTTTTTATATAGCCAGCAAAATCTAAATTGGGACAACTCATTTTTAGTAAAAGGGCATTTCATGAAAAGGACAAATAGAAGTGGACCCAGATGAGAACCCTGTGGGACGCTTGATATGACAACAAATCCTGTAGATCGATTATCTAAATATTATTCTATAAATGCAATTACAGAGGGAGCACAACCAAAAAAGCTATGCATCAAATGCAACTTGACCGGGTTTATCCGAGATCTCACACATATTGCTAAATTATGTAAAGATTAGTTAAAGTTGATCTCCCATAGATGAAACCTATCTTTACTTTATGATAAAAATGGCCGAACGTCGGAATATGTAACTGTATGCAGGATCTGCTCAAAAGCTTTTGTAAAGTTAAGGACTCTTTATGGCCTTTTCTAGTAATAGCACAAATTTTTGCTTGTCGCATTAGGAATTATACTTATCTTTATGTAAAGATTGATGATTGTGTGTAATAGCACACTTAGGACAACTCTGCAATCTCGAATCAAAAACGTTATAAGAAATCATCACCAACAGTTCGTTTATTGGACATCTTGCAATTATGTACGAAGATAAACAACAAAATAATTATAAAAAAATTAAACGCAATAGTTTCACTAAGTATAAATCCAAAGCATGTGGTAAGAAATGGTAAAATCTGGAATCTTTCTTCGATCCGAGCTGATCTGCATTCCGCAAAATTTTTATAAACTCATTTAGATTAATCAATCGATTATAAGATATTAAAAACAAAACGTTAATAAATATTGTAATATATTAATTATAAATATTTGTCTTGAACACAATCAATATTTTCTTTTTTTCAGTTATGTTCTGTACATGCACATGTGCCAAACTATAAGTAAAGGTGTTTCAAATTGCGCGTTTTTTTTTAAGAATAAATAAAATATAGATGGCGCACTGACTGTCTGGGTATGTGGGCATTTAAACAGTGTGATGTATGATATTTATAAAAATGGCTTCGTACACGGTACAACAATGAGTTCAAATTGTCGAATTATTTTATGAAAATCAGCGTTCTGTGAAAATTACGTGAATTTTATGGTTTACATAATCGTCCATCTGAAAGCACTATTGGTCGAATTATTAAAAAATTTCAAGAGACCGGTTCCGTGGAAGATCAAAAAAGTGAAAAATACAGGCGTAGTGGTCGTTCACAAGAAAATGTTGGTTTGGTTCGTGAGTGTTGCTGAAGATCCTGAAATGTCCATTAGACGACGTTCACAGCAACTTGGACTTAGTGGATCAACAACATGACGTATTTTACACAAGGATTTAGCTCTGAAGGCATATAAGGTTTAAGAAGAGTTAGATCATTTAAAACGTCGTTTATTTGTCAATTTCATCAATGAACGACCAGTTGATTTTTCTCAAAAAATAATGTTTTCCGATGAGGCACATGAACTTGGTGGCCATGTTAATAAACAAAATTGTCGCATCTGAGGTGAGGAAAATCCACGAATTATTCATGAGAAACCTATGCGTTCTAAACGAGTTACTGTTTGGTGTGCATTATGGTCAGGTGGTAATTGGAAAATGCTGCTGGTGAAGCTGTAACTGCCAATGGTGATCAATATCGTCGAATTTTTTATGCCTGAATTAATGAATATTAATCTAGAGGATATGTGGTTTCAAAAGGATGGCGCTAAACCTCACTTTGCACACGAATCGATTGATTTATTGAGAGAAAAATTACCTGGACGTGTAATCTCAAGAAACGGTGATGTTACTTGGCCACCAAGATCATGTGATTTGACACCGTTAGACTATTTTCTTTGGGGTTGTGTGAAAAATCAGGTTTATGAAAACAATCCACAATCAATTCTTGCTTTGAAAGACGAAATTATTCATGCCATTAGTGAGATAGAGCCTCAATTATGTCAAAATGTCTTTGAAAATTTTAACAAAAGAGTGGACGTGTGTGGAGCTGCAAGAGGTGGCCATTTGGCAGATATTATTCTTCGCATATAAATGTCATAGCTGATACTTCAATTACTTATAAAAATTTTTGAAGGTGAATGCAAATTATGTATTTTATATATTCTTTAAGAAAACCGCGAAATTTGAAACAGCCTTTATTTTAACTAGGGACAGGTTGTTCAAACAATAATTACATTAAGCAGTAGGATAAATTTGTTTGTTTCCTCCATATAATATTAATATTTCAGAAGTCGTTTCCAAGCCGGTATCTAAGAACTGACACCATTTTTTAAATACTTCTGATAAAGTTTATAATTATTTAATTTCAGTTAAAGTAATAGTATTTATAAGGCTACTGAAACAATAGAAATACCTTAAATTTTTTAAAAAAATTTAGATTATCTATTTTACGAAGAGATAATACAATGCCATTCTAAAAACTGTTTTATTGATTATTACTATGAAATAACATCACTGCTTTTTGGTAATTAATAAATTATAATAGTTTTTTACTGTGCTCTGCTATTGTTCTTAATGAATTATGTTCTATTTTTAATAACAAAATATACAAGATTTGACATTTTTGTTAAAATAATTAAAATTGAATATAAGATCTTTTCACATTAAAAAGTAGATAATCATTCTATGTATTAATCTCCCCAACGAATCAATTGATCATCTCCCATATATTCATTTATATACACTATACTTGAAAAATCCATATTGACTGTACATTTAAATTTCAAGATGAGTAATTATGGAAATACTGTCTTTAGAGTTCTTTGTTTCGTATCTTTTGTATCTTACAGATAATAAATTAAAAAATTGAAGAGTTATGTACATGTGTATTTAAAAAACTACTTGACCAATTAAGTTTCCAGTTCTGATTAAGTTCTGTTTAACAGTTATATGTCGATAAAAAGATAAATATTTAAAATTCGTTTCCATTTCAATTATACCTGCATATATTATATCTCAGACACGGTAGGACGGTTTATTTACTCAATAAATTTAATAACTCTATTTCAATAAGGTCGCCACACATCTGAATGTCTGGAACTAGAATTTCTGTAATTCTTCACATCGCTCGAGCTAACCTCATCTCTCTGTTTTACTAAAGTCACAGCTGCTTTCCTTCCTCTATAAATCGTTAAGTTAATTCCTTCGTCTTTGCTGCCAGTTTTTTTAGTTTCGTCTTTCACAGTTTCTTCCTTTTTATCATCACTGTCTTCATCTTTTGTTGTGTCTGCAGTAACGCTTTCATTGGTGTCGCAGTTATCTGCTTTAGATCCAGAACTATCGGGATTTTGAATAGCTTCCTGTGGAGATATACTTCTGTGAGGTAACAGTGAATGGTGTTTTAAATGCATCCATGACCATTCCTGCGGATAAAAATGTGAATACAACCACTGACTTGGAGGCGGTATGAGAGGTGCATTTAAAAATAAACTCGCCGCCAGAGCATTATTGAATAAGTGATTGTTTGGAATTGGTTGCCCGGCAAGACCCGAAAATGCTGGCGACGGTTGAGGAGATGGTGTTGGTGATGCCGTAACTGATATGTCATCTTCTTGAGGTGAGAGAGGACCTCCCGCGGTGGTCAATAGACCGACTTGATCTGGTGAACTTTTAGGAGATGTTGTACTATGGGCGTTGCAGTTTATTGAAATTGGACCTAGTGATGACGAAGTTGGTTCTGAAAATAGAATCGTCAAAAACTTAATGTAATATTCAAAATTAATAATAATATTCTTACCACTTGCTAATCTTGGTGAGGTATTTAAAGGTCTATCTAAAGCAGCAAACATGTGATGTGGAAAATGCGGGTGATGATGCGGAATAAATGGTCCTGGAGGATAGGGATGTCTTCCGCTAAGTAGAGCCCAATCGGGATGATGTGTAGGTAGGCCCAAATGATGTGCTAAACCTGAAACAATATTACAACACCGTTAAGTTAGAATCTAAAGCTAGAACATTTTTACAAACTATTGACTAATCCTGAGGCATTATATTCCCTTTCACTATTACAGCTAACACTATATTATTAGAAATACAATAATAATGCGTGAAAGGTGAAGAACTATACGTAGATTGACGTTTGATATAACTAGCGTTACAATAACAATAATAATAGTAAGAAAATAATTAATAAACAATTTATACTGGTATGATAAGTCATAAATGTATAAAGAAGAAAATGTATAAAGCCGAAATAAAGGTATTAATAGAAATAAAACAACAATGTTGTCTTTAAAAATTTTATTTAAATAATTTAAATAAAAGAATTCTTGAAATTTTAATAAATAATAATTAATTAGCAAGTGAAAGACATGTGTAGAAAGAAAAGTAATTAATGAAAAATCTGTAATAAAAAACAGAATTAGTAAAAAAAAATTATTATCGAATACGTAGGTGCAATTGCGTATATGTGCATATTTTTAGACAAGGTGTTGTATATCGCGAGCACGATAGGTTAAACACATGAATACTATAAGTGCTGCGACATGATGCACTAAAGTGCCAACGCATAATATAATGAAATGTGACAAATGATAAATAATATCATTAATTAGGAAAAGTACTTTAAAATGATACATCACACGGCTTGTTTTGTATAATCGTTACATAATAAAAACAAATAAATTATTACAGACTTCATTGAATTTTTTGTGCTATTTAAACACACGATGCAGGAGACACATGGTCTTCCCCTCAAACCTCAGTAAGAATTAAAAAGATATCGTTGGTGTTTTACTTTTATATGAGAATTTAATTGATATACATATATTGTGAACTTTAAAACTGCCAATATATTAAATTTTCCTCATTTTTATCATTTTCTTCTTCCAATTCGTTTTATTTCTGATTTCATTTCCCATTCTGTCATTGTTTCATTTTTAATTTTTCTCTAGTTCTTTAATTCCATATACCAATCTTTCATTTTTATTTGCTAAAGCTTCAATCTCTTTTCGTTCACATTTTTCTAGTCGTACTGTTTTTTAAAACTGTTGTTATTTTATCTCACTTTTCCTTTTTCCAAATGCTTCTCAACATCTTTGTTCCACATATGTTATCATAATTGTATTTGATTTCTTTTTTCTATGTATCTTCTTCCATCTTCTTGCATTTTTTTTCATATATTTCTTCGGTACTTTTTTTGCTTTCTTCTACTGTCTTTCCTATCATCGGCTTTCTCGTCCTTTTCTGTTAATAATTATTAAATCACACATTTTTTCACTTTTTTTAATAGCAAACCGTATAGTTTCGTATAATATTGCTGATATTTTACATAATACTTTGAAGATATTTTTACATAGCTAAACGCTATAAAACCAAATTGATAACAAAATCAAGACAAGCATTATTGTTATAGTAACTTCATTATAATAATAATAATAATAATAATGTATATATTTGCCCAACAGATCTTTACAATCCTATTACAGGACAACTTTTAAGTCTAATTACTTCTGCGTTGACTTAGTGAACACTAAATTATCTAAATACATTAAATACTAATTAACATTAAATACTTATTTGTAAGACCCACCACCATAAAAAGTATAAACACACCTATGCACTACAAACACTGACGTAAAATCGTTGGTAAGGGACTGTAGTTTATATCCACGGCTGTTAAATTATTAAAGTTATTACATATTCGGTAGACAGGCGATCCAATCATTACATTTGT
Organism: Dermolepida albohirtum; assembly: GCA_031893035.1. NCBI lineage: Eukaryota > Metazoa > Arthropoda > Insecta > Coleoptera > Scarabaeidae > Dermolepida > Dermolepida albohirtum. Next base: position 980,610 of record JAVIWB010001079.1, read on the forward strand.
CCTTGGAATGGGCAGACGAAAGGTGTTCGTTATTCTATTCGTTTGCCTGGGAACCAAAAAGTTTATCTTTGCTAGAATTTCAGGTGCGTCTATTCCATTATGGAGGATAGTTCCCAAACTGGCGAAAGTAGAGATACTTACATATATGTCGGATTTGTAAATTAAAACTCAGGGGTCTTTATAAAATAGACCGAATTAAATCCAAATTAAGTTTATATTCTTTTTACTTACTCTTTCCAAGAGAATATTATTATTCATAAAAACTTAAGTGATAAAAATTAATTAGTATTTACGACCAAATTGGGCAACAAATTTATTAGTCTCCTGACAGTTAAATTCCTTTAGTCAATGATGTCGAACAAAGGATTTCATTTACTGCCAAAAATAAGACACTAACTAGAGATATGGAGATAGCTATTTTCTTTATTTTGACCAAGCGGCGACTTCATAGGTAAAGAAAAACTGGGGGCATTAAGTTGCAAAACTAGACAGATTTGGAACATACTTGACCTGAAAAGGGAAAGACAAAATTTTTGAAACTTTTCTAAATTTTTCGCCATTGTAATCACGCAATGTAAAATTTTCAGGACTACAGCTTTTAGATTATAGAGTTTTCCAGCAACAACCCAAGACCTGTGTATAGACGCATCATCATGGTAAAAGACCACTTTCTTCTTTGACCAGATGTACACTCAATTATATACTAAGTAGCACCTTCAAGTAGTCCACCAATGAAATAATGGTCCTACCATGTCTTAGGTAGTCAACGGACTACCACACCTTGAGAATTCCAGAATCGTAGCTATGGCTATTTCTGCAGACGGAACCGTTTCCTTCTTTTTTTACTGTTTGAGTCTAAACCTTCTGAAAATTTTTATCTGGATGTATACATCATTCGATTCTGCTATGTAGCAAAGGTACGTACAATCAGTAGGTAATTCATAATGGCATTGTGGACTTTTAAAATGATTTCTTCGATCATAGCGGTTTTTGAAGAGTTTAGTATCTACAATGGATATAGGATCCCGTTTGAATGTCGCGATATGCGTTCTTTTAGCGTCGGGAACGAAAGGAACGAATCCTCTAGAATAGAACCTATTAGCGTCGGGAACGAAAGAAACGAATCCTCTAGAATAGAACCTAACTCATCTTTATGTGCGTTGAGATTAAACTCTCTCAAACAAAATCACTGTAGGTTGATATATAACCCCTTGCCACAATAATTTTCGTTTTCTGTATACGTATTTCGACAACTAAGTTGTCATCATCAGCAGATAATTAAATTGTGTCGCACCCGAATAACTACGGTAAAAATACCCGTACGAACGAAAATTATTGTGGCAAGGGGTTATATATCAACCTTCAGTGATCTAGTTAATCAACCACAGGCTCCATTAAAATTACCTTCTCTCAAACAAAGTTCAAACTTACAGTTTATCCATTATTTCACAAAATGTTAAATATTATTTATTTTACTCGATTGTCACAAATGAGCAACTAAATAAATGAGCCTGAAACTTCACAGCCCTCCATCTAATAATCTGGCTGAACAAATATTATTCTCATTCGGTCATAGTTTTGACATCTCTGTGTCAGGCGGATTTTATTTCAAACCACCCTCGTATACAGATTCTTCTTTCACTTAAGGCTATTTCTCCTGTTTTATATTCTGAATAAACTATCTGATAATAGACAAAATATTACCTTAATAGTAATTCTTTTACTTTTCACATTACCCCGTCATACCTAAAGGGTATCATCAAGAAAAATTCTGAAGGCACCTGTGATTTAATTCACAGCACATGGATAATGAGTTGAATTTGGGTTTCTTTAATTCTATTTAATCCCGTTTAAAAGAAATTTTGTTTGCAGTTTTCAATAAAAAAAAATAAGAGTTAAACCAATTACTTTGCATTGAACAGAATGCGAACCAATCTATGAAGATAAATACGAGTTCAAACGAACATTCAGTCTATCTTTTGTTTAAATATAATGCAAAACATATTTTCCTCACATGCTAACATCTGAAAGAAGAACAGTGTCTGTCTAATGCGTAATAAATGTTAAACTGGTCAATACTTTTGAATGATCGTGTATATATTTTAAAATTGTTTCTAAAAATGCAACAATTTTAATATATTTGGTAAGTATTCGTAAATATAATAAATATAAATTTTAATATTCATATTTATAATTATAAATATATATTTTTAAAAAACAATATGAAATATTGTAGTTATATATAAAATAATTTCTCATATTCAAGGGAAACGTGCACTTTTTCTCGCATCATCAATAAATGTAATATTCAATATTATCATTCGAAGGCAGGCAAACAATACTCCGGGCTCCTAACATCCTGCCTGAGGACTCAATAATAACCTCTATAATCCTATATTTCCTGCAAACAATAACTTTCCAAGCTGGCAGAGATCTTGATACTAAGGTTAGATCCAGGTCCTTGCGGCCCGCCAATAAGGTCTGAGGCTGCCCCACCCAACCAATAGGATGTCTCAGAGTTAACCCTTTCACGAAATACACTTCTACGCTACCGTTATCCTCGAAGAATCGCCTGGTCTACTTTAATATCGTGTGTTTCCTTTTCGGTTCGTTTATCCGACCGTTTTAGTATATGTTTTATGATCGTGTTGCAATTAAATTTCGGTTGTCTGGTCTCCCGATTATCGATCCTACTAGAAAGAATTCTTTTCGTTTTCTCTCTTATATTAAATACAGGAACATTTATACAATATTAATTTTCGTCTACTTAATATACAAAATAATACGACGAAGTTCAGTACAAAATGTGTCAGGGTAATAAGACTTCTAAGTTATTGATTTTCATATTCCAGCTACCTCAAGACAATAGGGTCACTGTAAATACGTCAATTTTGTGTGTCGCCACCTTTCCACCGGGATTGATTGTGTAATAAGTTAATCAAATATCAGAAGTTTTTTTGTTTGTTATGATCGAGTCAATGAATAACGGATTTAATGAAATTTTAATTTAAATACATAAAATATTATTAAGAAGATAATCTTTTAATTCTTATTTTTGCGATAGAAACAAATATAAAATTTTAGATCCTTGTTGATTAAATTTGATACTACAATAAAGCTCTTAATGCTATTAAAACTTCGAAGACGGTGAATTTATAATCTATAAATGCAATGTTTAGTCTAGTTAAAGTTTCATAATGAATTCAAGCATCAAAAACTATGATGTCAAAATATCAAATACAAATCTAGTCAACTAAATATTAAATAACCACAAATGATACAACATATATATGTAGTTGTTCGGAGAGTATATAATTTATTTTTTTATGGAAATGAACAATGCTTTTATACAGAGCGATCCAGAATCCAGAGTCTTGTGCCGCTTAACTTGTACAATAATCTCACTATTACAATCATAGGCGTGCTAGCGGAGATTAGTAAGGAAACAAAATCAGCTCTATAGCTATGCAACCTGTCATGTAGTATTAAATGGTGGTTATACTGGCGTGAAATACTTCTGTTAAAATGAAAAACATGCTTTTAATGAATAAAAAAGTAAAAATGGAAAATGTAGATTAAATAAGTTACTACAGATTTTCCAATGCCGTTTTTTATTTGTTGTTTAAGAAACATTTTACGATAATAAATAAAATGCACTTTTGTACTTTTCGTGTCATATTTTCAAAAGCATTATGTAGAACTTCTTCACCTATGTTATATATTTGATTTGTGAAGGCTTCCTGTAAATCTTCTAGTGTATGTAAACGATTTTATATTGAATTTTTTAAATATCCAAAAAGGTAATAGTCCACCGGAGTTAGGTCTGGAGATCTTGCAAGAAATTTTCCTGCACCTATGACACGACCGCCAAAAAATTCTTATATTAAAGCTATTGTTACACATGCTGTGTGTGCAGTTGCACTTGTTGGAAGTATCCATATTGAATTTCATCGCCATCTAGTTGTTCAAAATAAGGCTGTAGCATATGATTTAGATATCTACCACCAGTAAGAGTTACATTGAAAAATACAGCTCCATATATTCTTCTACTAGATGTAGCTATCCAAACACCAATTTTAACGGGATGCAAAGTGTCTCGTGTATAATATGAGGATTTCTGTAGACCATGTTTCATAATTCTGTGAGTTTACATATCCATTCAAAATAAACCATTTCTCGTTAGAAAAAACGTAAGATCCAGCATGTTCTCATCATTTAAGTGCTCGTTAAACCAGTGACAATATAGAACCCTCTGATTACAACCTCAAGGTAACAACTCTTGCACGGTAGAAACTTTATAAGCATGTAAATGCAATTTTCTTGCAGCTCTATTGCACGTTCCATAAGATAATTCTAGAAGCGAATAATGTGCAGCGAATAATAAATCTCATAATTTGCATAAATGTTTTTTACCTGTTTGAGCAGATAACCGACGTAGAGGCGTTCAGAAGAGTTTCCCTAGCATACACTACCAGTGTTACGGAAACGAGCAACAATTCGGCGAACATGCTGAGCAAACTTCTCATAATCAACTCCTGCTTCGTTCGGAAACTGAATAATAATTTGCAAATGACATAAACGAATAGAGTAGTCCCAAGCACCCTTGCAATTCTGCTGACCACTTTGAAAATATGCCTCGAGCATAAATTTATCATGTTCTAACGACAAAACCATATTGCGACGCTGCAATATAAAGGATGTTTCGAATTTGGCGGTTTTTTTAAAGAACAAATAAAACACATAATTTGCATTCACTTTCAAAAAGTTTTTATTGGTAATTGAAGTATCAGTTATGACATTTATATGTGAAAAATAATATCTGCCAAATGGCCTCCTCTTGCAGCTCCACAGACGTCCACTCTTTTGTTAAAATTTTCAATGACATTTTGACATAATTGAGGTTCTGTCTCACCAATGACACGAATAATTTCATCTTTCAAAGCAGGAATTGATTGTGTATCGTTTTTATAAATCTGGCTTTTCACATAACCCCAAAGAAAATAGTCTAACGGTGTCAAATCACATGATCTTGGTGGTCAATTAACATCACCGTTTCTTGAGATTATACGTCCAGGAAATTTTTCTCTCAATAAACGATTGATTCGTGTACAAAGTGAGGTGTAGCGTCATCCTGTTGTAACCACATATCCTGTAGATAAATGTTCATTAATTCAGGCCACAAGAATTCGGTTATCATCCGACGATATCGATCACCATTGACAGTTACAGCATCACCAGCAGCATTTTCAAAGAAGTAAGGTCCAATTACACCACCTGACTATAATGCATACCAAGCAGTAACTCGTTTACGGTGCATAGGTTTCTCATGAATAATTCGTAAATTTTCCTCAGCCCAGATACGGCAATTTTGTTTATTAACGACCAAGTTCAAATTGTGCCTCATCGGAAAACATTATTTTTTTAGAAAAATTAGCTGGTTGTTCATTGATGAAATTGACAAATGAACGACTTTTAAATTACCTAATGGCTTCAATTCCGGTGTTATTTGAACCTTATATGCCTTCGAAGCTAAATCCTTGTGTAAAATACGCCATGTTGTTGATCCACTAAGTCCAAGTTGTTGTGAACGTCGTCTAATGAATATTCCAGGATCTTTAGCAACACTTTCACGAACCAAACCAATATTTTCTTGTGAACGACCACTACGACTGTATTTTTCACTTTTGGGTCTTCCACGGAACTGATCCCTTGAAATTTTTTAATAATTTGACCAATAGTGCTTTTAGATGGACGATTATGTAAACCATAAACTTCACGTAATTTTCTAAAAACTGTTTTGACAAAACGCTGATTCTCATAAAATAATTCAAGAATTTGAACGCGTTGTTGTACCATGTACGAAGCCATTTTTATAAATGTCATACATCACACTTTTTAAGTGCCCACATACCCAGACAAATTCAGTGCGCCATCTATATTTCATTTATTCTGAAAAAAACGCACAATTTGAAACAACCTTATCCTAAAAGTTAAAAATAAACATATTATCTCTTAATTAACTGTTAGCGAAAAAATGTACTCACAAAATTGCAGAAGCTTATTTAGGTAAATTTGAGTAAAAAACACAGATTTTTTCTTACTTTTAAAACTGTGAATAACGCGAAACTTATATGTACGAAATACATTGCACGAACATCAATCTCGTAGTAGTCAATGCTTTGTTGATTGTAATTGTTCATTAATTGAATAACAACATAAACTGTATTTATATATACATAAAGAAAGAATGCTAACTTCATTAACTTTAAGTAATCGTGAAACATTAGATTACATGCTCTAATAGAAGGAAGTTTTCCGCTGAAGATTAAGAAATAATCTGGAAAACCGAATTCTGTATTCATTAGTGAAAATGTCCGAATAATTCTATAAACTCGTGCATCACACTTAGCTTTGATGTGGACATGAAATGAAAAATGTATCCTCCAATGTTTGAATGTTGATCAGAAGAAAGCAAGGATGAAAATATCGCGCTCAATATGTGTTCGTTTGAAGAACGAATGTGAATTCCTTAAATCGTCCTGCTTTAAAGTATTCTTGTCATTATTTTTTCTACAAATGGGAATTCATTTTGTGTATATGTCCCATTATATTCGTCTGATCTAGACCAAGTGATTTCTACTTACTCGTAAAAATCAAGGTGTTTCAAAAGTCTCGTCTACATACTCTTGATATCTAAATGCAAATGCAACTTTCAAGCAATAATAATAGTAATGTGATATAATAGTATCCAGAAGATAGTATCTAGAAGCTCATCTACATTTTTAAATACTAAATTATATCACAACCAACTTTATACTTACTCTTATAAAATCGCACATATAATTCCGTCGCGAATCCGCATTATTAACTACGGCATATTTATCTAACACGAACAAATTTCAACTATCCTACTTTACAAGCAATCCGTATTAACTCGTTGATATATAAATGAGGTTGTTATTGCAGTCGCTTGTGTTCAATGATAGAGAGAAGTCGCATAGTGTAGACTCCAGGTTCGGTGTACACGCATACACGGCATAGGGGCGGAAATGCGTGCTCTAAGAGGGTGTAAAGGTAAAATCCTCGGCACAGAGGGAATGCATTAGTGAAATAGCTGGGATAAAACCGTGATGATGGTGGTAGTATGTGTAGTCTACGAAGCCCTAAGACGTGGATATATCTTAGGCATTAGTTACGGAGAATTAGAGGATAAGGAAGAGTAAAGGGTTGCCCTACATTATGAATTAGGTATTTTACATGTCACGTTTGTCGATGCCTGCCAGTTACCTTATTTCATTCCGACTTACTAGACGTTATACTTTGCAAACTTGCTCTACTATTAACCAAGTTTATTTCACGAATAATTACAATGGACAATAACAATTACCACTGATATAAAACCACGTATTAATTTTAAAATAAAACGTACGAATATTAATATAATATAAACAATTTACGACACTAACGTAAACATTCAGAACGAATTAAAATACATACATATGGACTTAAAGATTTAGACAATCTGAGTAAAACGGAATAGAAAATAAATTTAAAAGTTTATCAAATTCAACAAAATATCTGTTTGAAGTACAACAGCAACACGACTCATTGCAACTACGGAAACGAATTGAAAAATTGGTTCTAGTGCTCCAGTTCTTTCTCACTGAAGGATACACAAAGCTATTCTAGTCACATTGGGATTTGGCTATAGCAAATTCCCTCCAAGTCTTCGTCATCTTTTCCAGTTCTTTGTTAACCACCCTTCTCCATGTCATTTGGAGTCTTTGTCTATTTATACTACTGAGTCCATATTAACGCTTACCTCGTTATGTCTGCATTGTCCTTCCTTAATGTGTAACCTATCCATTTCAATGCTCTTTGACCTATTTCTATTTCGATGTAAGATTGGTCACGTTTTCCCCAAAGACTTTTGTCCGATATCACATTTGGTCAAAATATTCCTAAAATTCATTTCAAATAACTGCCGGTAAAGATTTTAACTCTTTCCAGATACTTTTTTGCAATTAACCAACCTTACAGCAAAACAGTTTTCACTTTAGTATTAAATACCAGTATTTTGGATTTATTACTTATTCGAAAAGACGACTATATATTTTGGAGTGTTCCACAAGTTCGAGCTTTTATTATTTTGTTCTGATTGATATTGATGTCCGTTCTGGTACCTACTTTTTGTCCAGAATGCTTTCTAAGTAACGAAAGGTTTTCTCTTGCCTCACGTTCTTTTGATGTACATATACATATATCTATCTCTTCCCTTCGATATCTAACCCCTTATAGACATTTCTCTCGTTTTCTCTACGCTAGTTAATTAAGAACCTAGCTTTTTCCTTGTCTTCTTCAAAATCTCTTAACTCAACTAGCTTTCCATTATATAGACAGTGCCACAGAATACATCCCTGTCTTTCATGGTTTTCAGTGAGAAATCGTCGAGGTATATATTAAAAAATAATGTCGAAAATCTGAACCCATTTTTGGCCTCTTTCTCTATTTTACTACCTTTACTTGAACACCCTCGACGACTTACGCTAAAGGTGACATTATTGTACAGGATTTAATCTTTCTGATATTCTTGTCTAGTAAACTATTGTGCGTCAGGATGCTCAACAGCTTTTCTTGCTTTAAACTGGGAAATGCTTCTTCAAATTCTTCGTTAAATATCTAATAATGTTAATATTACATTTGCCCTCATCCCATTTGATTGCTTTATAAACAGTCTTGTCCTAGCAATTTGATCAGCATACGATTCTCTAGCGAAAAAACCTACATCTTGATTTCTTAATATATTTCCCATCTTTTCATTGACTCTTTAGTGAATTATAGACGTTAGAATGTTCATAGTGGTTCTAATAATCATTATAATCTACAACTTCTCGTATTCTTTAGTGTTTCTCTTTTTTTCTTGGAATTCTAATTATTAATTTGGTGCTCAATTAGCTGGTTATTTGTTCAAGTTACCACGTTTCTTCTAAAATATATTTATTTCTATTTTGTTTGGCCGTTGTTGACTTAATTACACTGAGAAACTAAAATGTAAGATTCTACACAATTTTTAATAATTATGGGTGCACCTTTCACATCTCGATGCCTTCAAGACTATACAAACGACAGTTCAACCATCATTAGGAAGGTTAACTCGGAAAACGGAAGAAAAGAGGAAGGATGTTGCCACATTTTAGTATTCTGATTTTCTGCCAAATGAATCTAATTCTCCCTATGAAAGGCCTATGGTATCATCTTTTGTTAATATTGAAATAATGTCTTATTCAAGACTTTAATGTGTCCTTTTTAACAACAAGCATATTATGTAATGAATAAGATATAGATTAAAACTTTTAATATTATTAATAACATCCTGTTCACTCTTAATCTCTATTAACAACTGACAATACAGCATCATCTATAACATTCTTTTGTAAAACATATCCTTAAATTAAAAAGAAATTGCTGTCATCATTATAATAATTTTGCTTTTGCTTCTTTAATATTTTTGTTTAATAATTTTCGATTTTGGTGCAATTTTATCAAAACTGTGAAGCTTTTTCCTCTTTCTCCGGTGGTTCTGTGGAGAAGAGAGTTGGAGAAGTAGAAAGCCTCTTTTCTTGAAAAGAGAAGAACATCAGATCATACATTGCTTAATTTCAATATGTAAGTATTTACCGAAGTGGCGATCATATTATCATTATTTCTATTTGAGATTATATTGTCAATCCCATTAGAAAAAAAGCGAGGAATTTCTTCTTCTTGCAATCCCATTTTCCCTGATAACAATAGCTAGCGTTTGGAGTGTTCTTGGTAGCATATTTCGTGTAACAGTACGTCTTCCTACAACATTCCAAGCTTATTGTGGCATTCCATTCTATCTATACCAACTTCAGTAATCTAGTTGTTCATGATGTTAGCTCGACGAGACCGAACATGAATGAATTCTTCTCCCACTGCTGCTGCTTCGAAAAAATAATGGGTCGTAGTATATCATCCAGATATCTCTGAAATGTGATAATTTTACTTTCTATGGAAAAATGTCGATATACTTTCCAGTACTTGTCACAGCCTATGTGATTACGACACTACCCCCATATTTAGGCCTTTTCCGAACAAATTGTGGATTTTTGCGTGTGTGTAGTTCATGCTAAATCAGAACATAGTTAACTGCAACGTAAATCTGAATTCGTTATTAATAATACTAACCCAATATTTATAACTCTAATTGATGTGCTTATTTTTCCACTTTCTACAGACTCTTTTATGCTCTGCAATAAGCGGCATACAAATCAACAGTCTTCGGGCATCTAAGCTAGACGTAGCCAAACGATATCTGATTGTTTTTGTTAATAGTAGCTTTCAAGTTGCAGTAGCAAACACACTTAGAGTACAGTTTGCAATAAGAGAGTGATTTCCAAAAGTATCGATCGTCTCTTAGCGTTGTTGACGTTGGGCGTTGCGTTCATCAAGCACTTTTAATTTCCAAAAAGCGATTCCAAAATCTAGAATTTGCGCTTTGACACACTTCAAGCACGTCAGCAACACCATGTACTCTTCCACTTTCCAATTAATCTATGATCCTCCGAGCCTCTATTCCTAACAGATCGTGATGTATTTTTATTTTAGACGACATTCAGAATTACTAATTTTTTTTTCCAGAAACGTGTTGAGGATGATTTTATACAAATACACTCTACCTACGATCCCTTTAACGCATGCGTAAATATATTAAGACTCGTCTGTGTACTTGTTTTCAAAAGGTTCAAACTAATTTTCTATTAACTAATAAATGTTGATAAATTATCACCAACATAGGGGACTATCAACAAAATATTTTATAAAATATTTTGTTGATAAGAGTACCATTATGGGTCGGTATGTTTCATTTGCTAAATCAGCAAATAAAATTGGGTAGTATTTTCAATTATTTCAATTCACAGAAATTATATTATAAGAAACATTAGTAGTTCAAAAAGAATGCACTTATTATCGATAACATTGCAATACTTCAGAATAAAAGAATACACAAAATCAACACTGAATGAAGCCAATTCTATTATTCAATACAGTTTAATAAGTATAAAAATCCACGCAGTGAAAAGATATCTTCCCACTTTTCACTTCGCAAAAAAAAACATGTTAAAAGAAAAACTCAAATTCGATTCAATTCTCTCAAGTTTCAACATCGTCAAGTCAAACGTTCATTTACCGAAAGAAAGACGTCGGTTTCTATAGATCATTTCACGTCGCCAACTTGGGTAAGGGTTGCAAGGGTATCTCTGGCACTGGTGCCGCGGGAGTACCGCGCTATCTCCCCAGATATCACCGGCAACAGAAGGCATGACTATAACTCAATTACACACTTTCCCACCTCGACACCCTTGTCGCCTTAATTTTCCCTTCTTAGGCGCCTTATACTCAAGAAATATGCTTCCACATTTTTTTCATATCGTACTACGATTAAAATGCAGAAATAAATATTCGTTTAGTAGATGACTATATATATGTAATAAAAATTATGTTCTTATATGTATGTTTAAGGAAATCATACTCAAGAGTAACTTACAAAAAGAACAATATTAAAAAATTATTATTAAAAAGGGCCACTTTTAGAAATTATATTTGTGTATCAACATTTCCAGCGTAGAGACTTTATTTAAATTAGATGAATTATTCCTAAGGACCAGTAAAATTAAAAGATATTATTCAATTTCCAAATTTCCGTGTATTTCAGAAGTTATAGAAAAAAAGCCAGCAATTCCTTCTTCTTGCAATAACTTTTTATCCTCGTAGATTACTATTAGTCCATTCAATTATGATGCCTAGATGTCAGCACTGTATAATGTTTACATGTGACGTCTTTTGAAATGACAAAAGCCATTTTGTTCTAGTAAAATGTAGTGCAATTTTAACCATGAACGATAATACACAATATATAAGAATACGCGTTTACATTATTGAAACTTATTACGAAAATGGAGGTTTATTGAAAAATATCCATAGCAAATGCTATCTGCTTTGGGTAAATAATCGGCTAAATCAATCTTCAATTCAAAGAGTAGTGAAAAATTCGAAAAACTGGTTTCGTTACTGATAAAATTAAAAGTGAAATACCAAAAACTGTGCGCACAAATGAAAACATTGCTGCTATAATTGAAGGTGTTGAAAATGAACTGAAACTGTTTCAGAATTGCAGTATGGTTCATGGTGAATTTTGCATAAAGATATGCATTCAGACGCCCATAAAATTCAATTAACCCAGGTATTGAAAGGAAGAGTTATTGAGCAACGAACGACAGATTCAATGTTTTCAAACAAAAATTTTGTTTAATGATGGAACTCATGTCACAATGAATGGGTTCGGCAATGAACAAAATTGTCGAAAATGCTCGTATTATTCATAAAAAATCTTAAAAAATGTTACTGTTTAATGCCCATTTTAGACAAATGGTGATTAAATACCACCACTTTAAGATTAGGGAACTCCAAACATTTTTTGGTACACAGTACAGACTCGAATTAATTGTTTTGTTTTTTAGAAGAACCTCAAAAAATACGACGCCTTTAGAATTCCACCACGCCGAGTATATAACCTTCCTGTGCTAAATGTCTGCTTTGATTGAGACGAATTTTCAGGTCAGGATCAGAAACATTTTTGTACCACATGATTATAAACAACCCACTTCTCACCACTAGCAGTCGTTTCAATAAAAACGCCAGTTTGCTCACGTTTAAGGAACATGTCGCAGATGTTCATACGCATTGTCAAGTCAACTTGTCCATATTTGAGTTCATGTTTGCTGATGTATCTTAACTTTTTCGTGTGACGATGAACGCTTAAATGATAGATGTTTAACGTTTCTGCAATTTCCCCTGTCATGCGCTGTAGGTTTAACTCAATCAATGTCTTCATCTTATCGTTATCAACCTCAGTGACACTTTCTGACCGAGGAACATCTTTACGATTAAAATCAGCAACGTGGAAATTCGTTCTTGTAAATCGCTGCCACCATAAACTGTGCTCAACTTTTCACAAACGTCGTTTATTCTCATGCGGAAGTAAAGGAGTAAAATATGACGAAAGTGCATACTTTCACTATTTTTTTCCAAAATAAAGTTATAACTGCCAGCTCTTATATGGCATAGCATAAACTTAGATGCGAATATCAAAGAATATAATAATCACCAAATAGTATTTTAACTAAAAACTGTTTTTGAAAATAATTTTGATGGAGCTTGTCATTGATTAACTTAATCATTTAAGGTTGATATACAACCCCCTCCCACATTAATTTTACTGTGTGCGTTTTGACTTTCGACGGTACGGATCTTGTACGGGAATTTGTTTCATGCGGGTTTTTTCTGTAGTTTTCCAGATGCAATATTGTTTAATTATCTGCTGATGATGACAACTTATTTGTAGACACACGTATATATATATATATATATATATATATGTATAATACGAAAATTTATGTGGAAAGGGGTTATATATTAACCTTAAGTGACTAAAAGAAACTGTATTGATAGATCATTTGAAATGACGAACAGATATGAAGTAATTACTTGCACTGAACCTCGGAATATTGAATAAGAAAAGTTTCCTAAAAATAAAATTTGCAAATAGCATTCAAAATGAATGATGCTGTTTCAAAATATATTAAAAATAACAAAATAAAAATCCACAATAGCAAAAATTCGGGAGTCCATACGTTAATATTTGGAATATTCCCAAGTGTTTATATTCGACAATCAGGAAGATCTTTTGACAAACTTATATTAAAACATTGCAACTCAACATTGCAACTCTAATAATTTAGTTAATAACACATATTATAATTATTATATATATAAATATAAAATAATGCATATAGAAAGTAAAAGACAAACTAAATTTTTAAAGTTTTTAGAAACGTAATAAATGAACAAACAGGGGTAAACAATTCATCAATACTGAATTTTTTTGTGTAATAAAAACGCTTAATTACTCCGAAGAACGTACTTTCCTCACTATCTTAATTTATTATCATTTACTTCTTAAATTTATTAATCATTGTATAAAATATAGCAACCTTAAAGTTTTACAATAGACAATAGCATTTAGTTTACTTCAAACATATTAAAAAATCATTGTGTGGCGAAAAAATTGTTATGTTGTGTTGGAAACGCGAGTGTTAGATCAGTGACGCATGTTCCGAAGAAGTGCAACATTTTCAGTATGTAAATGAACAAAGTGGATAAGATCGGTTAAATATTTGTAGCAACGGGTACGTTTCAACAGGTTCTTCATTTATCCATGTCCGCCGATAGGAATAAGTATTCTTATATGTAGAGAATGACCGTTCAATATTTAATGTATCTAACCTAACACACTTCCATTAACGAAAGATTCAGGTTTTACCAGTTTAAAACAAATTGTTGGTGATCTATAGATCTACAGATCTTTTGAGTATTGCCAAAGATTATTTTAATTATGTTGGCATTTCATATATCAAACACCGTTCTCTATATATAATAACATTCATTTCTCAGGGCGAGCACAGTTATATAGAAAAACTGTTAAAACGCATCAGATGCTGCAAATATTTAACCAATCTTATCCAATTTATTGATCTACATACTAAAAACACTTCTTAAAATGGTTACTTACATTTATTACAAGCTAAACTGCACTTCTTTGAACTACGCGCTGTTAACCTAACATTTTCTGTGCCAACTCAAGTTATGTGCAATAATTAAAAAGTAAAATAAATGAAAATTTTAGCAAAGTGTATCTCTTAATAGTAGATATTAATCTTTGTCTACATCCGACTTTTTCTTCAATTAATTTCAAGTTCATTATGATTTATTATTACCTCCTTTCTCATTCTTTATGTGCGCCCGTAAAGTTGATTCTGTTTGCTTTAGGTATTCGTGAGTTATTTTCCCTTTTAAATTATTCGTCAATTTCTTTATTAATTAGAAATCTATACATAGGTGATAATAATCTTTCTTTTGAACATTTTTATTAATTCTTCTTTCATCTGTGTTAGATTTACTGTTTTTGATGGATAGGTCTGGCCATTATTTCATACATTTTAAGCTAAGGTTCTCTCTTTCCATGTATTTTAAGAATAATGACTTATACATATATATGAAATATTAAGTATTTTATAAACTATAAAAAAGTGCGAATATCTAATAAATTCACTTCGAGTGAACATATGATTCCTAGTTTCATTATTAAAGATGCTCGTTATTCACTTGCTCTTCCTTTGCAAAAGATTATCAATCTTGTTATTTCCACCTCTGTCTTTCCGTCCACCTGGAAGCGTGCTTGAATCGTTCCAGTATTTAAGAAGGGTGATAAATCTAGTTTCTCCAATTATCGTCCTGTGTCAATTTTTTCGAACCTTTCTGAGATATTTGAGCAATATTTACACAATTTCATATTTTGTAATATCCGTTCCTATATTTCTCCAGGTCAGCAGTTTTTCCCTGGCAGATCTACTGTAACTAATCTGGCTAGTTTTGTGCAGTTTGCCTGTGAAATTATGCACAATCAAGGCCGGATCGACTGTATATATACTGACTTTTCTCATGCTTGAGACACAGGAGATTATTGTATACTACGAGATAAATTATCGTCTTACGGTTTTACCCCTTACCATAACATAAGCTAATACAATTCTATCTAAAGATCCGAGTTAATTATATCTTTTACGATGGATTCAGTTCAACAAGATTTGCTTTGTCATCTGGTGTTCTTCAGGAGTCAAACCTAGGCCCACTATTATATTTAGATTTTATAAATAATTTGCCAACTTAACTTGCCTTCTCCTGCCTTGATGGCGATCCTGGCCGATGGCGTATAGATTTTTACTATTTTTTATATCGAAGACGTCAGTAATCTGCAAGAGAGTCTAGACTTTATTTCAGTTTACTCTAAGCCTAATTATTTCTGCTTGAAAATCGATAAATGTTTTGATATGTCATTTACCCGCAAATTAACTCCTTCTCCTTCCTCATATTCCATAAACGGGCACATTCTTATGAAAGTCAACTCTATCAAAAGACCTCGTTATTTTGTTTGATTCGCTAATAAACTTTAACTTACATACATATTGATAAGGTATGGAATTCTGCGACTAATGTGGACTCTGTAATGAGGACTACACAGTACTTTAGTGGTATTGGATTAATAAAGACACTTATCTTTGCGTTTGTTGGTATCTCTTATGCAGTTCGCATATAAATGCAGTTGAACGTGTACAACGACGATTTTTGAAATTCCTGACATTTACATTTTCTGGGGTGTATATAGACCATGGGGTCGCCTACGATCTTTTTTTGAGGGGTACAATATCAAATCACTAGAGGAACGCAGATCCTTACGTAGCACTCAGTTTTTTTATAAATTGATGAATAGTCGAATTGACTGTTCAAACCTTCTGTCCAACTTAAATTTTTCTTAAATTTCGCGCCCCTCCTCTAATAGTGTACCCAAATTCATGTACTGTACGCCGAGGACATATTTGCTTTGAAAAACTCCTTTAATTCATATATCCAAAAATACGAACAACATATATAATGATACTTTCGTGGGAAGTGTTAGTTTAAATTTTGAATTATTTTTATTTAATTTCTGTGTTTTTTTAATTTTTTTCTTCAACAATTTTATTTACTTTTGTCAATTGTTAATTTTTGTGCTATGTACATATAACGGCTCTTCCAACAAGGACTTCCGAACTTTGACAGTTGATAGCGGCCATATTGTTGAAGCTACATATATCGAATTGGCTGTCATTTAAGTCTATTTTGCTAAAGCATCATGGATGGATATAGCGTTCAACAATACGTGCAAATGATAAAACTGTTTTATCAAAATGAATGTTCTGTTCGAGCAACGTTCCGTGCTCTTCACCCATTTTATGGACTATTCGCAGTGTGGTGGATAAATTTGAGTCCACTGGCTCAGTAGACAATGAACCAACACCTGTATGACGACGAAACGCAAGATCTGCCGGAAATATTGCCGCTGTTCGTGAAAAAAATCCGAGGCAGTAGATTTCGCGTTGCTCACAAGAACTCAGCCTTTCGCAGACCACAACTTGGTGAATTTTGCTTCGTGACTTGCATTCATACAAAATTCAACTGACCCAGGAGCTATAGGCAAATGACATAGACAACGACGTGTGTTCGCTGAATGGGCCCTGGAACAGTTGGAAACTGACCCTCATTTTCATTAAAAAATGATCTTCAGCGATGAAAACTATTTATGGATGAATGGGTACGTCAACAGCGAGCGCTATAGATCGACAATTACCAACTTCTTTTGGCCTGAATTCTATGATATGGACACCAAGGACCTGTGGTTTTAACAGGAGGGCGCCACATGCCACACAGCTCATGTCACATTCGACATTCGGCACGAACGACTTGAGGGCATGGTCATCTCACGTGGAGGTGATGTGAACTGGCCATCGAGATTGTGCGATTTGGTCCCGTTAGAATTTTTCATGTGGGGTTTTCTTAAGCCGCAGGTGTATGTGAATTAGCCACAAACCGCAATAGCCCTCAAAGCCAACGTAAGCCATGCCATCGGTCAAATTCAGCCTAATTTATGGGCCAGAATCATGGAAAATCGGACAATTCGGATGCACCCCACCCAGGGAAGCCGCAGTGGACATTTACACGATGTTATATTCTATACATAATGGCACCGATAGGCCTTTCAAATGAATAAAAAATTTCGATAATATCTCACACACACTTGGTTTTATTTAAATTTAAAGATTGGAAGCGATTAATAAAAGTCCCATTATATTATCTGTAATTGGGCTCGCCCATTGGATAAAAAAGTATATTATTATTATTATCTAAGATACATCGAAACTTGGTTACGACTACGCTATGGCTCGCTTTTATATATGTATATAATCCTAGCTATAAATATAATTTTTAAAAACAGTTATTTGTTAAACAACGTGCGAATACTTGGTTCTACAAACACTATTAACGGCATAAATTGCCTTATAGTACTAAATATTCTATCTCCTTCTATCTTCAACGCTTTGCTTTCCGTTATCTCCGTTTTCAGACTAAGGGTGTCACGACAGGAGAGTATTGCGCCTTTGGTCTATAATCAAGACCACGCGCGTGTGCAAGACACCTGACTAATGACCTCTTCCTTTCCAAGTTATACTTTGTTGTATGGCATTTTACACTGTCGGACGTTGATCGTACAAAAAGCAAAAGCTTTCGTTATTTAAAAATAATAATAAAGCTAATGATAATAATTTAAAAGAACTAGTTACAAACGGAGACACAAAAACATTATTCAAAGTATAAATACAGGTGATTGTATATTTACAAATTATATTTATGTCAGACCTCAGGTAATCTACGTATTATCAAAAACATGATTGAAAAAGCCATAAAGACAGAGTTTTATCATTAACTTTACTGATCGAAAATTGACCAAAAAAGGGGGAAAAACATATGAGAGTATTTATAGAAACTAAGAGTATCACATGAACTACTTAACTATGAAAAGTTTACATAAGAAGGTAGAAAATAGAATAAAAATTCTAGAAGGAAAAGCAAGGCTATTCATGTTGTAAAATATTTGAAGCAAAAGTGAATTCCGCCATATTTATTTCAAGTATCGACAAGACACTATAAATTTAAGAGTAGGAACAAAAACTAAAACACCGAAAATAATAATGAATGACATAATTGTACAATCTGTTTACTAAACATGAAGTCAAAATCAAGGGGTTATTTCCTGAACTATTTTCGAATTTTTTTGTCTTTAGGCGATCCTAGAAAAGACCCTTTGTTTCCAAGATACAGAGCGAGAAAGGTTTGTATACTTTAAAAATTATTAATGCACTCTTCGTAAAACTAAGATGTACTGCACTGAGCCTACCGAATACAAGAAATGTCAAGAAATTCGTTTTTATATTCTCAACATTCTCATTAGAAACAAGTCAATACTTGCAACTACACTACATTTAGTGCAGATATAAAAAACGCCATTAGTTTAACCGTAAATACGTTGTTAATTACGTTCCCATTATGATTTGCCATTTTTCCCCTCTTTGAAAGTTGTCAAAATTGATTGCGCTTTGTATTTTCGTTTGATAACTAAACTTTTGTTATTGATTATTATTGAATTGCTATACGAACGCCAGGATGACCGATATTCATTTTATGTGTGGACTTTTCCATAGGAATTCGCTAGAAGCTAAGTGATTGTACAATACACGATTTCTGAGTTATCACATACCTTCCAAAATATTCAACTTCTTTATGAAACAGAGCACATTTGCAAGTAATGAGGGACCAGGAAACCCAAACACAGTAACAACACTAGAATTGAAAGGCAATGTGCTGAACATGGTAAAAGAAGATGCAGATACTACAACAACACTTTGAATGTAGGTAATATGGCTGTTACGAGAATTCTGAAGCAGCAGTACTTGCATCCATTTCATATTCAGCGCGCTTTGATACTAACTCCTATTGATTTCCATCTCTATCTTGCATTTTGTCAACAGTTTCGGCATAAATTGAATCAAATCCTTACTGGCACTGATTCTCTTTACCGATAAAATATATTTCTCAAGAAACGCAATTAAAAACTTCCATAATAACCATAGTAGTAGAAGATTGTTTTGGACATCAATTTTGCAGTAAGCATTTGGGTTACAATTTTGAGTGACTGGCTAATGAAACCAGTATTTTTACAAGAAAGACTTTCCGATTGGATACATTGAAATTATATGGAAGAATCATTACCTAAGTTTCTTCAGGATTTGTCACTGATAACGAGAAATGTAATGTGGTTTCTCCACGATGGTGCACCAGCACATTTTAATGTGGTTACTCGCGGGTTTTTAACCGCAAAATATGAAAATCGCTGAATTGATGGAGGTTGTCATCACTAATAACTTGCTCAGTTACCAGACTTAAATCTCTTGAATTTTTTCTATGGAATCATTTGAAGCATTACTCCAGATGAAACGTTGAAGAAGATTTGAGAAAACGAATAAATGATGTGTGTAATTTAATTTACTGATACAAAGATAATTAATATAACCCACTATAATCGATAGTTCTCTGACATTGTAAACTTTTCGATACCACTGTTAATCGATTCTGCTGGTTCAGAGACACAAAACTGATGATGGTCTTCTTTTCCTTTCACGAAATTGGCAAACATGTACCAAGCAAGAAAAATTTTTCTTGACCTAAAAAGATGCTGGTAATTCGGGCATGTGGTAACAGTTCGACCAACTCTTCCAGAATCTAAAGAGTTATTTGGACAGTATGCGGCCTAATATTATCTTGAAGGAATAGTACACTATTTCATTTGCTTAATACTGGATCTTGAAACTGACTTTTAACACCCCACCTCTGGTACCAATTCAAAATGGATAACTTCAAATTCCACCAAACACAGAACATTACTTTTGCTTCAAAGTTTTTACACTTGCTCACAGGCTCTGCACATAGGCCACGTGTTAAGCACTGATATCATTTGTTTGGATTACTAAAGTGTTACCTCGTGACACATTACAATTTGACGATAGAAATAAAAAAGTGGACGACAGATTTTCATTCGTCACCCTGCCTGTCTTAAGCTAATTCGTGAGGTACTCCTGTGCAGCATTTATATACTAGTTTATGAAGATGACGATCTACTGTCCACCAGAAAACGTCAAGCTCATATGACAATTGTAGCGTAATGGAGGTAGGAGGAGCCTCAATTCTTTGCTGAAAAATCTCGTGGTTAACGATGAAAGGTCTTCTGAAACATCGATCTTCTCGAAGATCTGTTTGATTACTCCTGAGTTTTTTATACGAGTTTTGCGCAAATAGAGACTGGCCTTCAACTTCACAGAGTACCTTCTTCTACCAAAATTTAATGACACAAAATGGGAAAATGTCTTAGTTCAAACTGGGAATTCACAAAAAGTACCCATCAATAAAATCGCAGGATAATATTTACACGCACAACAATTATATTTAATACGACATTACTAATGATAACTATTTTATGTTTATTTTTAGTAATTTTGTAAATCCTAAGTCTACCAACCCAAAAAAACAAAAAAGTTGTGCTCCACCACATAATAAAACGAAAATAAAGCGAAGAATAGTGTTAAAGACTAAGATAGAGATGCCAGTACCAATTACGTACAACAATAGTAAAAAACGTGTTTCTTTATTATTTTTTAATGAAAAATTAAGGAATAAGTAGGACCGAAACGCCCCAAACGGTAAACCAAGGACTAAAACAATTGCTTAAAACACTAAGAAAGATATATTTATTAAACTTAAACATATTATCAACTACTACTACTTTTATAAATGGTAACAATTAATCCTTTAAAAAAAATCATGATAATCGTGTTCTATCATTAATAAATTATAAATATTAATGTCAATATACTACTTTATTTGAAATTAAATTAGGATTTCCACATAATTTTCAAACAAAAAAAAATGTATAATCTATTGCAGTGCACTTCAAATCGATTTAAACATGAAAGCCAAAACATATTAAAGTAAAGATAAAATAATTATTACCGAGTTTAACAAGACCGAAAGAAAACAATTACAGGAGCAGAACGAAGTGACTAATTTTCACAAAAGGAAGAAGCTCGTGGAGAAGCTCCGGCAGCAGAGGCGCAAAAATATCAGAGGATTCACTCGCAATTAAAGTGGCCCTTAAAGATAAGCCCGGGGGCGTAAAAAACATCCCCTTTCTACAAGTGAAAAACTTCGTTAGAATCTCTTCAAGGAAAAACTTCGTTAAGAAAATTCCTGTTAACAATACCGAGGATTTTTAGATAGATTTCGTAGGTTGATTATGGGGGTAATGAGGAGAGGAATGACATTTATCTTGCAAGGGTTAAGCTCGGAGTCCGGGTGGTGATTATTCAACCCCTTTTAAACGGACCAAGACTAATGCTAGAGGGGTATTAAAAGGGTTTTCCTTATATTCTACGGAAAAACTGTTCTGCGAATAAATTAACGTTTAAGATAAAGTAATATGCCAATAAATCGAAAGTAATTTTTTAAATATGTAAATAGAGAATTACAATTGACGAAATATACGAAACGTTAATTGTCGCGCCATCTGTGAGCGAAGTGATAAACACACGTTGAATATATGAAATTTCAAGTATTGTCGAAAGGGTTAAACGAGAGAGAGCAGCACTTTAATCAATACTAGAATAACTTTGAAATATATTACCAGCCTACGTTGTTTAAAATGTGCATATACAGTTAGTTTCATTCATATTCGTACGGTGGTAAAAATTAAAGTTAAATTAAATTCTTAGTAATTACTGAAATACTTGTCTTTCATTTCTTTACACATTAATTAAATATAGCACCTTCTTTTGTCCTAAATAATAACTCATTCGACCGCAAATTCTATGCATCGTTTACAGGCAGTCATAAAAGTCTTCAAACCCCCACGTGAATGTTGAATATCATCAAATACGAACTTCCGTCTATAATAAAATATGTTTACTTCCATTTAACAACGTTAAGAAACTCCAAAAACATCTAATAATAATAGGAAAACTATTATTTACAACCACAAAATAAATTGCTAAGTATTCTAACATATTACGTCACAAAAGTTATCGTAAACTTCATTTTTATAAGATATTTCTCTATTCGAAACCATAAATTTGAAACGAGTTGGGTAAATCCTGTTTATAGTACCACGTATTTTTGAAAAATAAGCATTTGATGCCTTTACAAAGATGAGTTATAAAAGTAAGCACATGTGTGGTAATATGATCGAGTTAACAACACTCCAAAAAAAATACTTAGGCCAAATGGCAAAATTTACCAAAAATACTGTTCTGCAGTACATATTGAAAAATGTTGTTCAAAATATCCAGAATTGTTGAAAGTGTACCAAAAAATAGGCGTCTGTTTCAAGTGCAATGAGTTAAAAGTCAGGGATAAATGCAATGAGGATAGTCGTACAAATGTAATTTGATACTGGAAAGAAAGTATATTAAGAAAACATAAAGAAAATTTGAAGAAAAGCCGGATATAATGGAAGAGTGCTACGTAAGAAATGTTTCATTAACGACGTTAATATTTACCTATATGCTTCATGCTTTGCAATAAGTAACAATTAACTATGTCTTCTGAATGTACTTTCTTTCCAGTATCAAATTCTGTTTGCACGACTATTCTCAGTGCACACATCCATGAACTTTTAGCTCGTTGCGTTTGTAACGGTTCTCTGATCAACGATTTCAACAAGAACTGCAGAACAAGCTTTTTCAATAAATTTGGTTGAAGCTTTCACCTTGTCATATTCTTCCTATTGTTATGAAAGTGATTGATAGTTGGTTTTATATTTTCATTGGGTTGGTTGCTTTTGTATATACAACTTTAATCTTCTGAAAAGCCTCTTTATCTTGTTTATATTCTTTTCAAGCTATCACATATTGTCTGCCTTTTGATGGTACCCAATGCTTTCTCCACATCTATAAAACTTAGTATATTTGCTTGTTCTTCTTGATTATTTGTTGTAATGTGAATGTATGATCCTATATATTGCGTTTTTTTTCTGAATCTACTTTGCTCGTCTCGCAATTTGTATTCCGTTTCTCCTCTTGGTCCTTTTTCTAAAGTAGTTTTATACAATATATTTTTATTGTTACATGATGCATGTATAAGGTTTTCCAATAGGGATGATTTGTAATATATCATGATCTGTCATTTCTTTTTCATTGTATTCAGTAGTGTTTACAATTTCATCATGGAGAGATATACGCAAGGACAACGTTTACAAATTATTCAGTTTTATCATCAAAATAATCGTTCTCTAATTGCAACTTTTCGTGCGCTTTTGCCATTTTATGGTCGTAATAATCGTCCAAGTGTGCTCGTCGAATTGTTAAAAATTTTGAGGTTACATTTTCTTTACATAATTTTCAAGTGGCAATAAGACAAAGAATCGCTCGAAGTAATGCAAATATTCCTGCCGTTCAGGCAAGTGTTACTGAAGATCGTAATTTGTCGATTCCAAGACGTTTTCAACAATTGCAAATGTCTCAAACCACAACCTGGCGGATTTTGAGAAAGGATTTGGATTTGCATCCCTATAAAATTGTTCTCACTCAAGAACTGAAGCCATTGGACCACCGTAAACGTCCTGATTTTGCCTTGGAACAACTTGAAAACGATAACGATTTTTTTAAGAAAATCATCTTCTCTGATTTCATCTGGATGGTGTGGTAAATAAAGAAAACTGTCGATTCTGGTGCGAATTATTTATGAAAAACCATTACATTCACCTAAATTGACAGTTTGGTGTGGTTTTTGGTATGGTGGAATCATCGGTCCGTACTTCTTTCAAAATGAAGCTGGTAACACCGTTACTGTCAATGGAGAGCGGTATAGATTGATGATAACCAACTTTTTATGGCCGAATTGGAAGAAGTTGATCTTGACAACATTTGGTTCCAACAAGACGGGGCTACGTGCCACACAGCAAATGCAATAATAGAATTATTGCGAGAAAAGTTTGGAGATTAGATTATTTCAAGAAATTGTGATATTGAATGGCCTCCAAGAAGTTGTGATTTAACACCATTAGACTATTTCTTGTGGGGTTATTTGAAGTCATTGGTCTATCGAAATAAACCAGACTCTCTTCAAGCTTTACAAGTCAATATTGAACGTGCCATTCATGACACACGACTAGATTTAGTAGAAAAAGTGCTCGAAAATTGGGTTCATCGAATTCATTCCTGCAGAAGAAATCGTGGAGGCCATTTGAATGACGTTTTATTTAGAACTTAATTGTATCGATTGTACTTCACATTAAATAAAAAACTTTTGAATTTTCTTAACAATAAGTGTGTTTTTTTTTAAAGAAATCATATCACTCTTATTGGAAAACCTCTTATATGACTATAACTTTTACAGTCCTTAACATTTCCATTTTTATGTATTAATATTATTAGCATATTCTTGGGGGATCTTTCTCTTCTCGTTATTAAATTTATTATTTCTAACAGAACTTTATCTGCTTTAGATCTAAGATATTTAACCATTTCTGGGGTAATTTCATCACAACTTGGTGCCTTTCCTATTTTTACTCTTTGGATTGTGTCTTTTTATTTGATTCTTTTATTATGCTTTTGGAGTTCATCGAAATATTTTCGCCATCTTTCTATTATTTTTACATTATTATCTTTCGTTCGTTATTTTTTATCTTCAGATTTTTTTAAACACACTTCAGCGTTATTTTCTTATTCTTCCTCAGTAATTTACTTTCTTCAAATTTATTTCTAACTTGATTTGTTTTTTAAAGTTTCATATAATTTACTTTCTTCAAAATTTCTGTGCTTTTTTTATTTGTTATTTTTCTTTTTTTATTTGTTTTCTATATTATTCATCTTTCTTCAAATTTATTTCTAACTTGACTTTTTGTTTTTTGACTACTCTTTTTGCTTTTTTTATTTGTTTTCTATATTATTCATACGTTTGTTGTAATTTACTTTGTGGAAGAAAGTACATTTACAAAATGTAAAGAAAATTCGAAGAAAAGTCGATCATAATGGGCCACGTAAAAAACATTTCATTAACGATGTTAATGCTTACCTATATGCACCATGCTTTGCAATAAGTAACGATTGCTTATGTTTTCTTAATGAACTTTCTTTCCAGTATCAAACTGCATTTGTACGGTTATTCTTAGTGCACTCATACATGAATTTTTAGCGCGTTGCGCTTGTAACAGTTCTCTGATCGCACTTTTGGACGCCTATTTCTCCATACAATTTCAATAGTAACTTCACTGCAGAATACGTTTTTTCGATAAATTTGGCTATTTGAGGGTATGCTTTCAACGGTACGGTTCGTGTGCGGAATTTGTTTTCGTATGGGTATTTTGCCGTAGTTTTTCAGTGATTAAATTTCACTATTTGATCTAAGGGTTCTTTTTCTTTGTATACTGTTATTGGCTCGGGCATGTATTTATTTTTACAACTCATCTTTGTTAAAGCAATAAATGCTTATTTTTCACAAGTACGTGGTACTAGGACGAGGATTTGGAATTCGTTCTAAATTTATAGCTAACAATAGTAAAATAAGAAAGAAGTATACGAAAACTTTTATGGCATTCATTTTTGGATATGTAGCAAATTCTTATATTCATATTGTTAGAGGTGTTTAGAATATTTTAACGTTGTTCAATGGAAGTAAATATGCTTTATCGTAGCTGGATGTTTTCATTTTATGATATTCAACATTCACGGGTGTACGAACACATTGTGACTGACTGTATTGTTTAAACCACGATAGTTTGCCAGCGTATCAATAACACTGCAAAATACGAACATATACCGGCATTTGTCTAATTCATTGGTGGTCACATGTGCTGAAGACAGAAGGGCGCAAACGTTTTTCTATGTTAGTAAGGTACGCGCTACGTCTTGTCAAAAAATCGTAGAAAAAATACAAATAGACATATGCAGAGCATGTGTATTATGCACACATGTTACGTATAATGCAGATAAAATAGTGTTTTGATTTTTGACTTATGAAGTTTGTCTCTTCCACGGTTCCGATATTATTATATTCCTTGTATTTTATCGCTGTTATTTGTTATTGTTCTAACAGCTAATTTATCATATTTATTTCATCCTTGTCAGTATACACTTAGGTAACCTACGTAGGTAGCTTTTACATTTGTGATTTACAGGTTTACAAATTAGGTGTATAGTACATTGTCTCATCTGACAGCAATATAAATATAGT
>JAVIWB010001080.1:0-10143 GCA_031893035.1 Dermolepida albohirtum
ACACGGTGAATGGTTGATGGTTAGAATGCCATTTGTAGTCAAGAAAATCAATGCTAAGCTACCATTTGCACGATATTGAGGGCACACACGACGAATACGTACCAAAAGGTTCTGCATAACTCCAAGACAATATACAGCATTGACTGTTTGACTAGTTGTGCAAACTCTTTGTGCAATATGCCTTTCAAATCATAAAAACAAATCAACATTGTCTTCATTTTTGACTTCTCCAAACGGCCTTTTTTCGGTCTTTTTTCGGTCTTTTTTCGCATGGATGCTTCCATCCAGATCTTTGACGCTTGGTTTCTGAATCATATTGAAAACACCACGTCTCATCGTCAATTACAATAGAATATCTGAAGTTTTCGTCCTTTTTTGTGTTTATAATCAAGTCTGTATAATGTTGAATTCAGTTAGCTTGTGTGGTACAAACCTTGCACAAATCTATCTCAGTCCCAAATGCTGTGTCAAAATGCGATGAATCGAATCTTCGGAAATATTAGTTCCATTTCCATTTATCACAATAAGGATTTCGGCTCATTTCTGATAAATTCACGCACAAGTTCGATGTTACTTTCCGTAACCATAAATTTTTTTACATCAGCATGTTCGGCGTCATCTATATCCGCACGACCGTCTTTATCGTTTATACCACTCATACACACTCGTACGTGATAAACATGCATCACCATACACTTGTTTCATCAAACTACACGTTTTAGTAAACGATTTACCGGGTTTAAAACAGAATACTTTGTTCAAAATTCATTTTTCGACCGATACCAAATACATACCTTTACTATATGTGCAATTTCTCTGCTTCTGATGATGCAAGCGCCATGATATTTTGACATAATATTGGTGAAAGATCTACCTTACCTACGCATATTTTTTTTAATAGATGGCGTCACTAGTAATTACTATTTTAAAAAAGTTCGGTTTCTCTGCGATAGACTGTAACTTCTAAAAAAAAATATTACGTAAAATTAGACAATTTCTTTTTGCATTTTAATATATTTGTATTAGAATACTTCATATTGGAAACAAATCTAGTTTTATCGTAAATTTAATTATGTCAACACTATTTTGTATATTTTATTTAGGAGATGTGCAATGTTTTTATCTAAAAGAGCATATTTTTAGTTACTTGTTAGGGGTTTAGAGACCTTAAATTCGGGACTACATAACTCAAGGGGCTTCCAATTTGTGAAGTAGTCGATTTTTCTTATCGGCATCGGACGCCAGCCTAACTCAACAATTAACTGAAGTAATCAGTAGTTAGCCCTGGGCTGCCCAAAAACCACGAACTGGTAATGAAAGTGGATGAATGTTTCGCATAGAATTTGCCCTAAAGAATACATCTTTACTTTGTGACAGCCTCAGATTAATTTTCATTGTTTGTCCTTAACATATTGAAGAAGAAGTTTTTAAATTTATGAATTCTGTTTAGGAGATTTTACGCAACTATACGACCGAATTAATTTCATTAGAGTATTTGGCTCTGTTTTTTAAAAACGTTTTCACTGCTCGTAGTTAAATTTTAGAACATAACGCTCAATTACATCATTAGTGCCATAAATAAAGGAGTATTACATTAGAATTTTAGGTAATGAGAAAGTTAATGAGGTGTAAGTCTTCTATACAGTTAAAATCCATAAGAAAGAGCAATACAGTACAACCCTTTACATTTTAATTACATTCGGTTTTAAAAGCCAATAAAGTGTTAGCCCGCATCTCATAACTTCTGCACTTCGTAAAATGCTATTCCAACGTGGCCCACCCTCTGGTGCCCTCCGCGTTTCGGCTTACCATATCTTATACAATGCTTCCCTTTATTTCCATCATTTCATCTAACGGCTATATACCCGACATCTGCAGAACGCACAATTTGAATCCTCCACTTCGTCCCGAGAATTTCAACCACTTTACTTTCACTCCTTCAAATTTATAGTTTTTTTTTTCACCAAACAATTTTATGATAATTAAAAGGATTTATATTTTGCGAATAAGCTTTTTTTTTAAATTAATATACATTTATATTAACGCTTAATATTTTTTTTAATACCTCTATCACGACGAGGGTAGCCGTTTATATTGGGTTGGCAACTAAGTACTTTCGGTTTTGTAGTATAAAATAAAACACTTTTTTTCTAAACAAGGAATACTTTTTAATCAATTATATATTTTCCATTTTGCTCAATGACCTTTTGCCATCTTTCTTTCAGCTGCATGATTCCGCGCTCATAAAATTTCTGGTCCTTATCAGCAAAAAACTGAACCAGGTGCGAGTGAAGGTCATCGTCATTTGTGAAAGTTTTACCATTCAAAGAATTCTGTAAACTTCGAAATAAATGGTAATCAGGTGGTGCTAGATCAGGGCTGTATGGGGGATGTGGCATCACTTCCCAGCCAAGCTCCAATAGTTTCCCACCAATTGCCAAAGATGTGTGAAGCCTTGCATTATCTTGGTGGAAAACTACACCTTTCCTTTTGATTGCTTCATCCAGTTTTATTAACTGTTAACAGTAAACATCAGAATTGATCGTTTGGTTCCTTGGAAGCAGCTCAACAAACACAACACCTTTGTAATCCCACCAAACTGACAGCATGATCTTTTTTGGATGCAATTCAGCTTTCGATGTGGTTTGAGCTGATTTATCGTGTTTGCTCCCTGATCGTTTTCGAACTATGTTACTGTACAGGACCCATTTCTCATCACCAGTGATGATTCTTTTTAAGAAAGGGTCGGTCTCATTTCGTCTAAGGTGCATATCGCAAAAGTTGATTTTTTGTGTTAAATGAATTTTTTACAATTCGCGAGGTACCCAAATATCAAGCTTCTTAACTAGCCCAAGACATTTTAAATGTTTTTCAATTGTTGTGTGCGATACATGTAGCCTCTCCGCAACCTCTCGAACAGTTATATGACGATCCTCGTCCGAACCGAACCGAAAGTACTTAGTTGCCAACCCAATATTTCGGGAACTGGCAACACTGTTAGTGTTGCTTTCGATCTGTTGATTGTATCGTGAAGTTTGTTATTTTGACATATATTTACCTTGACAGTTTTATTATCCGCTCGCTCTTTCTATTGCTGACAGTAACTTGAAAATTTTATGTCAGCGAAAAAATGGAATTAACTCGCGAACATTTTCGTGCAATTATTTTTCATAACTTTCGGCGTGGATTATCTCAACAAGAATGCATCGACGAGCTGAATTCTTTATATGGTGATAAAGCACTATCAAAAACTACAGTATATCGTTGGTATAGTGAATTCAAACTTGGACGACGTTCTTTGCACCATGAATTTCGTGAAGGTCGTCCCATAAATATTGTTGTGTCGGAAAACATTAATGAAGTGTCTGAATTTATAATGTAAGACCGTTATGTGACATACCGTGAGATCGAGGCATCTCTAGGTATTAGTAACACCAGCGTGCATGAGATCCTGCATGAACTTTTAGTCGTTAAGAAGCTATGTTCACGTCGGGTATCACGTAATTTGACAACCGCTCAAAAAAGGACTCGTGTCGATTGTCGCCAAGAAATGTACAAAAAATATAATCGCGGTGCTTCAACGAAGCTATTTTCGATAATAAAAATTTTGGTTTGTCTGCTATGCCCGAAATATAAACGGCTACCCTCGTATTTAACCGTAATTATTAGATTTGTCAAACCGGGCGGCGGGCAAAGCCGTCCGCATCATGGTAAATAATAGGTAAAGCGTACGTAACAATTGGGTCTTTGGTTTAAATCTCGTAAAATATTTGTGCATTTTAGCGTACTGGTGTGTAAATAACACTTTAAATAGATTAAATGACAAACGAACATCTGAATCCCGTTATTGGTAAGGTAAATTCTCGTTATTTACCCAGTGAAAAGGTATTAGTAACCCTGTTCATACATTCAGTGGTCGGTGGTGAGACGTTCCACACTAACAAATTTTAATAGTATACGAGGGTTATTTCTTAAATAAGATTCGTTTGTTAATGAGAGCCGTGAGCGAAAATGAAGCGCGGCTTCTAGCAGCCGTATTATCTGTCTGCGTGTTGAACTGTTGAAGGCTATATGCGATTATAAACGATCGTGTTTCTACACGCAATTCTTTCCGTTTAGACATTTCTAATCGATTGAACCTCTTCGAAACACACGATGTTATCACTATGAACACCTTACAAAAACTAACTGCAATTTTGCCAAAATACCCAAGCATAAATACTTAATAGTTTACAATAACACTCTACCTTAAAATAAAATCATAACAATCGAAAATTTCCAAGAATTGAGAGATCTAATCTCTTAAGAGCAATTATTCTGTCTGGAGTTTTATTAGGGTATTAACATTCATTGTGAATAATAGGGTAATCGCATAATTATTTTTGAATAAGCTTTTAGAGATTTTAATGTTTACTATGAAACCATTTCTTACTACAGAAATAAATTTTATAATTACAAATACCAAATACTTATGAGCGATAGTGTAGGTTATTTTAATCGACCTATGAATCATAAGTAAACGCCGAATGAATCTATATATATAAAAATGAATGTTTGTCTGTATGTCTTTTAAAGAATCCTAAACTATGCATTTGATCATGTGATGATCTTTAGCAAAGTTGTTGTGCATGAGCCCACGAAGGTTTCTAAGTTGATACGACCAATTTTCGACAGATGGCGCCACTGATATTCCAATTGGAAATTTTGCAAAACAATTAATGGATATTAGAAATGGGCGAATGCAAATTGATGAATCTACGCAATGTATAACCTTGCCAGCAAACTTCTGTAAGATCACAGAAAGCATAGACGAATTGGTGCAAAAAGTTTTCCCAAACATTGCACAGAACTACAAAAATCATCAGTGGCTCAGTACGCGTGCTATATTAGCGGCCAAAAACATCGATGTCAATACCATCAACTTCACCATTCAGAATGGAATACCCGGCGGAACAACAACATATAAGTCCATCGATACTGTGGTGAATCAAGACGAAGTTGTCAACTATCCAACTGAATTCTTGAATTCGCTTGATTTGCCACGCATGCCACCGCACGTTCTTACATTGAAAATTGGCGTACCCATCATTATTCTTCGAAACATAAATCCACCACGACTTTGCAACGGAACCAGACTCTCAGTCAAGAAAATGATGAACAATGTTATCGAGGAAACACTTTTGACTGGAAAATTCAAAAGTGAAGACGTACTGTTGCCACGTATCCAAATGATCCAGACAGATATGCCATTCGAATTCAAACGTTTGCAGTTCCCGGTACGACTCACTTTCTCAATTACTATCAACAAAGCACAAGGACAATCGTTGCAAGTGTGTGGATTAAATTTGGAGAATCCATGCTTCTCACATGGGCAGCTCTATGTGGCCTGCTCACGCGTCGGAAAGCCTTCTGATTTATTGAAATATTGTGTATCCCACAGCACTTCAATAAATATCGAATTGAAACGAAACGCTGCAATGAACAAAATCAATAAAATGACTCAAAATGAATTGAATATTTGTGTAATGTCTTTCCTTCAAATTTATTTTAGTTGGTGGCGTAGCAACGCGCGCAGGGTATAGCTAGTTCAATATAAAAATTATATTTTAATATTAAATATTGTATGCGCCCACTACCGAACCGCACCTGAAAACGAGAGCAAGTGCCCAGGTCTAGTGATTACGTATAAATATTAAATATAAATGAAAGTAACGATTGATGTACCAATTAAAAAAAATGATTAAGAAAATTCTTTAATCTGCAACCGTCAAGTTTTACACAGCTTTCAGAGAGAAAATCAGCGCGTTGTCTCTTTAGTGCCCAGCAGAAAATTTAATTTAATAACTAATTAAGGAACAAAAGTGCGCGCGCGAAAGAGAGATGGGGGTGCCTGTGACAAGAAACAGCTACATCGGGGATTTAATTTCTACAAACTAGACTTAGGTAGTAAAATTAAAAAGCGTCGTCAAGATCAGCTGTCAGGTTTGCATAGTTATGAATTCGAGATTCGGTTATTAAAGAAGAAAGGGGTCCATCAGGCGCGGAACAGGACGGCTTGACTGATGGACTTTAAGGAGACGTTTGGGGAATGGATGGATGGAAAACGGGAACCGCGAAAGGAGTGGTGTAGGGTTCTCTCGAGGTATAAATATATGGACAAATCAATGTGCAAATATACGAGACCGGAAAGGAAGGGTGTCGAGTTGGTCGGAAATTATTACTTTACAGGAATAATCAGATTATTACTGGCTCGGAGGACTGTGAGGTTGGAATGGAATTCAAGCATAGACTTCACTATTTGCACCTAATACACTAAGGGTTAACTGTAGTAATTAGGTTGTTAGTCAGCGCCCTTACATTCACTAAAATTGCCGGAAACATTCAATTGACTTTTGTGATACGCATTGCGAAAATTAATTCATGCGGTAAAAAGCGGTTTTCACACTAACATTACTTTATAAATGCACTTTTCCTATTAAAATTTTACGCGCGGTTATTTTCAAAAGTAACTTTTTACCTCTGCTGGCTATATATAAACGGAAAATTGGAAAATATTGCTGGCGAATCGTACTTTTTTTTATTTAATCTCCAATGGAAACGGTTATCAAAAACATATTATTCTTTTAAAAATGCGGTAAATGTCAATGTAAGCGGCACTAGCACGTTTTCCGCTTTAACAAGTAGCTTAAAAATAGACAAAAGTCCCCTACATGATTAAAAAAGCCACAGTGAAATGTCACAAACATTATACAAAGTTCAGTTTTCTCTAAATAAAATACTCATACACAGGCTTTTTATTGTTCGTTTCTCCAAGCAAAAATGTATTCTACATAAATTGTTTATGTATATGCAGTAATAGAAATAATCATAAATAAATAATTACTTTAGTCTGAAAGGAAATTTAAGAACGAACAAGTATAAATTACATATTGTTGTGTATTTTAGACCAAGCATTTATGTTGAAGTAATCAGACAATATGCAACATTAAAATTTGCAGAAAATTTTGTGAACAACAGAAATCACACGTTATGTATCTGACATTAATTCACCATGCACAATGTCTAAAACAATAGTGTGATTTTCACAAGACACTGTAGCTTCTTCAGACTAAGAGATAAACCTAACAAGAACAGGATATACAAGGAAATACACTATCGCTCGTAAGTATTGGGTTGGCAACTAAGTACTTTTGGTTTTTATTGATAGAGAGCGTTGCTTTATTTTTTGTATAACGTATGTTAGTGCTGTACTTTACCGTTTGTCGCGTGATATTAGTCACATTGACGTAACTTCAGAAGCAAGTAGTGCGTGATTTTTATTAAAGCTATTAGTTGTGGGTTGATTTTAAATGGAGTGCAGAAACGAACATTTTCGACATATTTTACTATTTTATTTCCGTAAAGGAAAGAAAGCTGCTGCGGCTCACACAAAGATATGTGAAGTTTATGGTGCTAATTGCTTAACAGAGCGCACGTGTCAGAATTGGTATAAAAAATTCCGTTCTGGAGATTTTTCCTTCAAAGATGAGCAACGTTCTGGTCGGCCTACTGAAGTTGATGATGACCAAATCAAAGTCATAATTGAAGAGGATCGTCATATAACTGTTCGAGAGGTTGCGGAGAGGCCACATGTATCGCACACAAAAATCGAAAACATTTAAAATGTCTTGGGCTAATTAAGAAGCTTGATATTTGGGTACTTCACGAATTGAAAGAAATTTATTTAACACAAAGAATCAACTTTTGCGATATGCACCTTAGACGAAATGAAACCGACCCTTTCTTAAAAAGAATCATCACTGGTGATGAAAAATGGCTCCTGTACAGTAACATAGTTCGAAAACGATCATGGAGCAAACACGATAAACCAGCTCAAACCACATCGAAAGCTGAATTGCATCCAAAAAAGATCATGCTGTCAGTTTGGTAGGATTACAAAGGTGTTGTGTTTTTTGAGCTGCTTCCAAGGAACCAAACGATCAATTCTGATGTTTACTGTCAACAATTAATAAAACTGGATGAAGCAATCAAAGAAAAACGGCCAGAATTGTCAAATCGGAAAGGTGTAGCTCTCCACCAAGATAATGCAAGGCCCCACACATCTTTGGCACCGAAAGTACTTAGTTGCCAACCCAATATTTGGTCACCCTTGTTTCATTACAGTTTCTATAGACAAGTTGTAATTATAAAATTTATTTCTGTAGTAAGAAATAGTTTCATAGTAATACCTATAAAAGCTTATTCAAAAATAATTGTACGATTACCCTACTATTTACAATGAATGATAATACCCTAATAAAACACCAGATAGAATAATTGCACTTAAGGGATTCGATCTCTCAATTCCTGGAAATTTTCGACTGTTATGATTTTATTTTAGGGTAGGGTGCTATTGTAAACTATTAAGTATTTATACTTGGGTATTTTGGTAAAATTTTAGTTAGTTTTTGTGAGGTGCTCATAGTGATAACATCGTGTGTTTCGAAAAAGTTGAATCTGTTAGAAATGCTTTTCACCTCTTCTTCTTGGCTTTGCGCCTCGAAAAACACAATCAACAAATAAATTACTTTTGCACAGCTTAGAAGCATGGAATCTTTTAAAAAAAGTTTAGCTTCAAACTCCAAGCCGTTGAAAATCAATGTTCATTGATGGAGTTGAAAAACATTAAGATTTCAATATATCCCTAATGGTAGCTTAATAGAAAAGATGGAAGTAGAGGATAGGGTCATAAATGGAAAAGATGATAGCAGAACGTCAACGAAAGTTTAAAAACGGACTATGGTTGGAAGAACAAAGAGAAGGTGACCTCGAACAATATGGGACCAAGGTATGTAAGAAGCAAAGACAACCAAGGCATTTGGTAGGCAGAGGAGATTGAAAAAAATGACAAGAGAAATAACAACAGAAAATGTTAAAGGCATTTCAGTCACATTAGAGAAAATAAAAATATTTTAGTACTCTTCCACAATTTTCAAAAACCGTTATCCGAAACTATACTGCCTAGGTAATAAAAACAATTAAAAATATGAATTTTGTTCCACAAAATTCATGTTTTCTACGAAACGGAAATTCGATACCAATTTTTGATATACGAGGGTGGCCGTTTATATTTCGGGAACTGGCAACACTCTTAGTGTTGCCTCCGACCTGATGATTGCATCGTGAAGGTTGTCATCCGCCGTACAGCCGTGCTCTAGCACCCTGTGATTTCTTTTGTTCCCACGTGTGAAGAAGAAACTTCGTGGCCAACGGTTTTCTACGCCGGAAGAGGCATTTGAGGCATTCAAAACTCATATTTTGGAGATACCACCTTCACAGTGGCAGCAATGCTTTTCGGATTGGTTTAAACGAATGTGAGTGTATTGAGTTTCAAGGAGAATATTTTGAAAAGCATAATATATATATATATATAAACGTCTACTCTCGTATTAAAACCTTACTGAACGCACTGTATATATTTAAATAACTAATAAAAAATATAATCATTAATAATGTTTAGCTATAAACATAAGAATAACAATTATTTAACATGATTAATTTTACAAATTATTCGAAACTTTCTTCCGTGATTTTTCCCCTTTTTCGCCTTCACATTTTGCAAAATAATTTAGTTTCTTCCATGTTATAATAGAGGGGGTTATTAATTTTCGGTCTCTTCGATTAAAATTTAATTCTAATTTTCATTTCTTTAAATCAATTTGACTAAATTCCGGTGGGATAATCCGATGCATCAAATATACACCAAAAAATATAACACAACAAAGATACATTTAAGAATGCTTAACAATAAAAGAAAGCGGTTTACAATAAACAATACCTCAAATGAAAAATTAATATTGTATAGCAGCAATTGGAGATGAAAATACATTAATATATTAAATTTCTGTTTAATCATGTATTTAGTGGTAAATAGTTAATTAGGTTGTAAGTAAAATGTCAATAATGTATGTGAAAGGATTGATTTAGGTCTTAGCGTTAGATTACAGGAATCGATAAAGACATTTAACTAAAAATACCATACAAAATGTAATATAAAGGGTGTTTCAAGTTGCGCGGTTTTTTTTTGAATAAATAAAATATAAGATGGCGCACTGAATTTGTCTGGGTATGTGGGCATTCAAAAACTGATGTATGACGTTTATA
>JAVIWB010001081.1:0-10096 GCA_031893035.1 Dermolepida albohirtum
TTTTTTTTTTTTCTTTTTTTTTTTTTTTTTTTTTTTTTTTTTTTTTTTTTTTTTTTTTCTTTCACACACAGCCAACAAAAAAAAAAAATGTGTTAGAACTGAGAGTGTATACTAAAAATCAATCACTTTTGAAAGTCAGTTTCCGCCTAACGCTACATGTGAGCTCTGTCTGATGGCGTTCTAAGGTCGCTAATAACTTCGGAACGAGAAGAGATACAATGTTCTGGTTTGAAGCAGCGTAACAGTCGTGTCACAATCTATAAGTACACACCTAAAAAACAATCACTTTTGAAAGTCAGTTTCCGCCTAACGCTACATGTGAGCTCTGTCTTATGGCGTTCTAAGGTTGCTAATAACTTCGGAACGAGAAGAGATACAATGTTCTGGTTTGAAGCAGCGTAAGTCGTGTCACAATCTCTAAGTACACACCTAAAAAATAATCACTTTTGAAAGTCAGTTTCCGACTAACGCTACATGTGAGCTCTGTCTTATGGCGTTCTAAGGTTGCGAATAACTTCGGAACGAGAAGAGATACAATGTTCTGGTTTGAAGCAGCGTAACAGTCGTGTCACAATCTATAAGTACACACCTAAAAAACAATCACTTTTGAAAGTCAGTTTCCGCCTAACGCTACATGTGAGCTCTGTCTTATGGCGTTCTAAGGTCGCTAAATAACTTCGGAACGAGAAGAGATACAATGTTCTGGTTTGAAGCAGCGTAACAGTCGTGTCACAATCTATAAGTACACACCTAAAAAACAATCACTTTTGAAAGTCAGTTTCCGCCTAACGCTACATGTGAGCTCTGTCTTATGGCGTTCTAAGGTTGCTAATAACTTCGGAAAGAGAAGAGATACAATGTTCTGGTTTGAAGCAGCGTAACAGTCGTGTCACAATCTATAAGTACACACCTAAAAAAAACAATCACTTTTGAAAGTCAGTTTCCGCCTAACGCTACATGTGAGCTCTGCCTGATGGCGTTCTAAGGTCGCTAATAACTTCGGAACGAGAAGAGATACAATGTTCTGGTTTGAAGCAGCGTAACAGTCGTGTCACAATCTATAAGTACACACCTAAAAAACAATCACTTTTGAAAGTCAGTTTCCGCCTAACGCTACATGTGAGCTCTGTCTTATGGCGTCCTAAGGTTGCTAATAACTTCGGAAAGAGAAGAGATACAATGTTTTGGTTTGAAGCAGCGTAACAGTCGTGTCACAATCTATAAGTACACACCTAAAAAACAATCACTTTTGAAAGTCAGTTTCCGCCTAACGCTACATGTGAGCTCTGTCTTATGGCGTTCTAAGGTCGCTAATAACTTCGGAACGAGAAGAGATACAATGTTCTGGTTTGAAGCAGCGTAACAGTCGTGTCACAATCTATAAGTACACACCTAAAAAACAATCACTTTTGAAAGTCAGTTTCCGCCTAACGCTACATGTGAGCTCTGTCTTATGGCGTTCTAAGGTTGCTAATAACTTCGGAACGAGAAGAGATACAATGTTCTGGTTTGAAGCAGCGTAACAGTCGTGTCACAATCTATAAGTACACACCTAAAAAACAATCACTTTTGAAAGTCAGTTTCCGCCTAACGCTACATGTGAGCTCTGTCTGATGGCGTTCTAAGGTTGCTAATAACTTCGGAACGAGAAGAGATACAATGTTCTGGTTTGAAGCAGCGTAACAGTCGTGTCACAATCTATAAGTACACACCTAAAAAACAATCACTTTTGAAAGTCAGTTTCCGCCTAACGCTACATGTGAGCTCTGTCTTATGGCGTTCTAAGGTTGCTAATAACTTCGGAACGAGAAGAGATACAATGTTCTGGTTTGAAGCAGCGTAACAGTCGTGTCACAATCTATAAGTACACACCTAAAAAACAATCACTTTTGAAAGTCAGTTTCCGCCTAACGCTACATGTGAGCTCTGTCTTATGGCGTTCTAAGGTCGCTAATAACTTCGGAACGAGAAGAGATACAATGTTCTGGTTTGAAGCAGCGTAACAGTCGTGTCACAATCTATAAGTACACACCTAAAAAACAATCACTTTTGAAAGTCAGTTTCCGCCTAACGCTACATGTGAGCTCTGTCTTATGGCGTTCTAAGGTCGCTAATAACTTCGGAACGAGAAGAGATACAATGTTCTGGTTTGAAGCAGCGTAACAGTCGTGTCACAATCTATAAGTACACACCTAAAAAACAATCACTTTTGAAAGTCAGTTTCCGCCTAACGCTACATGTGAGCTCTGTCTTATGGCGTTCTAAGGTCGCTAATAACTTCGGAACGAGAAGAGATACAATGTTCTGGTTTGAAGCAGCGTAACAGTCGTGTCACAATCTATAAGTACACACCTAAAAAACAATCACTTTTGAAAGTCAGTTTCCGCCTAACGCTACATGTGAGCTCTGTCTTATGGCGTTCTAAGGTTGCTAA
This sequence comes from Dermolepida albohirtum, assembly GCA_031893035.1. Lineage (NCBI taxonomy): Eukaryota > Metazoa > Arthropoda > Insecta > Coleoptera > Scarabaeidae > Dermolepida > Dermolepida albohirtum. Next base: position 2,435 of record JAVIWB010001081.1, read on the forward strand.
TAACTTCGGAACGAGAAGAGATACAATGTTCTGGTTTGAAGCAGCGTAACAGTCGTGTCACAATCTATAAGTACACACCTAAAAAACAATCACTTTTGAAAGTCAGTTTCCGCCTAACGCTACATGTGAGCTCTGTCTTATGGCGTTCTAAGGTTGCTAATAACTTCGGAACGAGAAGAGATACAATGTTCTGGTTTGAAGCAGCGTAACAGTCGTGTCACAATCTATAAGTACACACCTAAAAAACAATCACTTTTGAAAGTCAGTTTCCGCCTAACGCTACATGTGAGCTCTGTCTTATGGCGTTCTAAGGTTGCTAATAACTTCGGAACGAGAAGAGATACAATGTTCTGGTTTGAAGCAGCGTAACAGTCGTGTCACAATCTATAAGTACACACCTAAAAAACAATCACTTTTGAAAGTCAGTTTCCGCCTAACGCTACATGTGAGCTCTGTCTTATGGCGTTCTAAGGTTGCTAATAACTTCGGAACGAGAAGAGATACAATGTTCTGGTTTGAAGCAGCGTAACAGTCGTGTCACAATCTATAAGTACACACCTAAAAAACAATCACTTTTGAAAGTCAGTTTCCGCCTAACGCTACATGTGAGCTCTGTCTTATGGCGTTCTAAGGTTGCTAATAACTTCGGAACGAGAAGAGATACAATGTTCTGGTTTGAAGCAGCGTAACAGTCGTGTCACAATCTATAAGTACACACCTAAAAAACAATCACTTTTGAAAGTCAGTTTCCGCCTAACGCTACATGTGAGCTCTGTCTTATGGCGTTCTAAGGTTGCTAATAACTTCGGAACGAGAAGAGATACAATGTTCTGGTTTGAAGCAGCGTAACAGTCGTGTCACAATCTATAAGTACACACCTAAAAAACAATCACTTTTGAAAGTCAGTTTCCGCCTAACGCTACATGTGAGCTCTGTCTTATGGCGTTCTAAGGTTGCTAATAACTTCGGAACGAGAAGAGATACAATGTTCTGGTTTGAAGCAGCGTAACAGTCGTGTCACAATCTATAAGTACACACCTAAAAAACAATCACTTTTGAAAGTCAGTTTCCGCCTAACGCTACATGTGAGCTCTGTCTTATGGCGTTCTAAGGTTGCTAATAACTTCGGAACGAGAAGAGATACAATGTTCTGGTTTGAAGCAGCGTAACAGTCGTGTCACAATCTATAAGTACACACCTAAAAAACAATCACTTTTGAAAGTCAGTTTCCGCCTAACGCTACATGTGAGCTCTGTCTTATGGCGTTCTAAGGTTGCTAATAACTTCGGAACGAGAAGAGATACAATGTTCTGGTTTGAAGCAGCGTAACAGTCGTGTCACAATCTATAAGTACACACCTAAAAAACAATCACTTTTGAAAGTCAGTTTCCGCCTAACGCTACATGTGAGCTCTGTCTTATGGCGTTCTAAGGTTGCTAATAACTTCGGAACGAGAAGAGATACAATGTTCTGGTTTGAAGCAGCGTAACAGTCGTGTCACAATCTATAAGTACACACCTAAAAAACAATCACTTTTGAAAGTCAGTTTCCGCCTAACGCTACATGTGAGCTCTGTCTTATGGCGTTCTAAGGTTGCTAATAACTTCGGAACGAGAAGAGATACAATGTTCTGGTTTGAAGCAGCGTAACAGTCGTGTCACAATCTATAAGTACACACCTAAAAAACAATCACTTTTGAAAGTCAGTTTCCGCCTAACGCTACATGTGAGCTCTGTCTTATGGCGTTCTAAGGTTGCTAATAACTTCGGAACGAGAAGAGATACAATGTTCTGGTTTGAAGCAGCGTAACAGTCGTGTCACAATCTATAAGTACACACCTAAAAAACAATCACTTTTGAAAGTCAGTTTCCGCCTAACGCTACATGTGAGCTCTGTCTTATGGCGTTCTAAGGTTGCTAATAACTTCGGAACGAGAAGAGATACAATGTTCTGGTTTGAAGCAGCGTAACAGTCGTGTCACAATCTATAAGTACACACCTAAAAAACAATCACTTTTGAAAGTCAGTTTCCGCCTAACGCTACATGTGAGCTCTGTCTTATGGCGTTCTAAGGTTGCTAATAACTTCGGAACGAGAAGAGATACAATGTTCTGGTTTGAAGCAGCGTAACAGTCGTGTCACAATCTATAAGTACACACCTAAAAAACAATCACTTTTGAAAGTCAGTTTCCGCCTAACGCTACATGTGAGCTCTGTCTTATGGCGTTCTAAGGTTGCTAATAACTTCGGAACGAGAAGAGATACAATGTTCTGGTTTGAAGCAGCGTAACAGTCGTGTCACAATCTATAAGTACACACCTAAAAAACAATCACTTTTGAAAGTCAGTTTCCGCCTAACGCTACATGTGAGCTCTGTCTTATGGCGTTCTAAGGTTGCTAATAACTTCGGAACGAGAAGAGATACAATGTTCTGGTTTGAAGCAGCGTAACAGTCGTGTCACAATCTATAAGTACACACCTAAAAAACAATCACTTTTGAAAGTCAGTTTCCGCCTAACGCTACATGTGAGCTCTGTCTTATGGCGTTCTAAGGTTGCTAATAACTTCGGAACGAGAAGAGATACAATGTTCTGGTTTGAAGCAGCGTAACAGTCGTGTCACAATCTATAAGTACACACCTAAAAAACAATCACTTTTGAAAGTCAGTTTCCGCCTAACGCTACATGTGAGCTCTGTCTTATGGCGTTCTAAGGTTGCTAATAACTTCGGAACGAGAAGAGATACAATGTTCTGGTTTGAAGCAGCGTAACAGTCGTGTCACAATCTATAAGTACACACCTAAAAAACAATCACTTTTGAAAGTCAGTTTCCGCCTAACGCTACATGTGAGCTCTGTCTTATGGCGTTCTAAGGTTGCTAATAACTTCGGAACGAGAAGAGATACAATGTTCTGGTTTGAAGCAGCGTAACAGTCGTGTCACAATCTATAAGTACACACCTAAAAAACAATCACTTTTGAAAGTCAGTTTCCGCCTAACGCTACATGTGAGCTCTGTCTTATGGCGTTCTAAGGTTGCTAATAACTTCGGAACGAGAAGAGATACAATGTTCTGGTTTGAAGCAGCGTAACAGTCGTGTCACAATCTATAAGTACACACCTAAAAAACAATCACTTTTGAAAGTCAGTTTCCGCCTAACGCTACATGTGAGCTCTGTCTTATGGCGTTCTAAGGTTGCTAATAACTTCGGAACGAGAAGAGATACAATGTTCTGGTTTGAAGCAGCGTAACAGTCGTGTCACAATCTATAAGTACACACCTAAAAAACAATCACTTTTGAAAGTCAGTTTCCGCCTAACGCTACATGTGAGCTCTGTCTTATGGCGTTCTAAGGTTGCTAATAACTTCGGAACGAGAAGAGATACAATGTTCTGGTTTGAAGCAGCGTAACAGTCGTGTCACAATCTATAAGTACACACCTAAAAAACAATCACTTTTGAAAGTCAGTTTCCGCCTAACGCTACATGTGAGCTCTGTCTTATGGCGTTCTAAGGTTGCTAATAACTTCGGAACGAGAAGAGATACAATGTTCTGGTTTGAAGCAGCGTAACAGTCGTGTCACAATCTATAAGTACACACCTAAAAAACAATCACTTTTGAAAGTCAGTTTCCGCCTAACGCTACATGTGAGCTCTGTCTTATGGCGTTCTAAGGTTGCTAATAACTTCGGAACGAGAAGAGATACAATGTTCTGGTTTGAAGCAGCGTAACAGTCGTGTCACAATCTATAAGTACACACCTAAAAAACAATCACTTTTGAAAGTCAGTTTCCGCCTAACGCTACATGTGAGCTCTGTCTTATGGCGTTCTAAGGTTGCTAATAACTTCGGAACGAGAAGAGATACAATGTTCTGGTTTGAAGCAGCGTAACAGTCGTGTCACAATCTATAAGTACACACCTAAAAAACAATCACTTTTGAAAGTCAGTTTCCGCCTAACGCTACATGTGAGCTCTGTCTTATGGCGTTCTAAGGTTGCTAATAACTTCGGAACGAGAAGAGATACAATGTTCTGGTTTGAAGCAGCGTAACAGTCGTGTCACAATCTATAAGTACACACCTAAAAAACAATCACTTTTGAAAGTCAGTTTCCGCCTAACGCTACATGTGAGCTCTGTCTTATGGCGTTCTAAGGTTGCTAATAACTTCGGAACGAGAAGAGATACAATGTTCTGGTTTGAAGCAGCGTAACAGTCGTGTCACAATCTATAAGTACACACCTAAAAAACAATCACTTTTGAAAGTCAGTTTCCGCCTAACGCTACATGTGAGCTCTGTCTTATGGCGTTCTAAGGTTGCTAATAACTTCGGAACGAGAAGAGATACAATGTTCTGGTTTGAAGCAGCGTAACAGTCGTGTCACAATCTATAAGTACACACCTAAAAAACAATCACTTTTGAAAGTCAGTTTCCGCCTAACGCTACATGTGAGCTCTGTCTTATGGCGTTCTAAGGTTGCTAATAACTTCGGAACGAGAAGAGATACAATGTTCTGGTTTGAAGCAGCGTAACAGTCGTGTCACAATCTATAAGTACACACCTAAAAAACAATCACTTTTGAAAGTCAGTTTCCGCCTAACGCTACATGTGAGCTCTGTCTTATGGCGTTCTAAGGTTGCTAATAACTTCGGAACGAGAAGAGATACAATGTTCTGGTTTGAAGCAGCGTAACAGTCGTGTCACAATCTATAAGTACACACCTAAAAAACAATCACTTTTGAAAGTCAGTTTCCGCCTAACGCTACATGTGAGCTCTGTCTTATGGCGTTCTAAGGTTGCTAATAACTTCGGAACGAGAAGAGATACAATGTTCTGGTTTGAAGCAGCGTAACAGTCGTGTCACAATCTATAAGTACACACCTAAAAAACAATCACTTTTGAAAGTCAGTTTCCGCCTAACGCTACATGTGAGCTCTGTCTTATGGCGTTCTAAGGTTGCTAATAACTTCGGAACGAGAAGAGATACAATGTTCTGGTTTGAAGCAGCGTAACAGTCGTGTCACAATCTATAAGTACACACCTAAAAAACAATCACTTTTGAAAGTCAGTTTCCGCCTAACGCTACATGTGAGCTCTGTCTTATGGCGTTCTAAGGTTGCTAATAACTTCGGAACGAGAAGAGATACAATGTTCTGGTTTGAAGCAGCGTAACAGTCGTGTCACAATCTATAAGTACACACCTAAAAAACAATCACTTTTGAAAGTCAGTTTCCGCCTAACGCTACATGTGAGCTCTGTCTTATGGCGTTCTAAGGTTGCTAATAACTTCGGAACGAGAAGAGATACAATGTTCTGGTTTGAAGCAGCGTAACAGTCGTGTCACAATCTATAAGTACACACCTAAAAAACAATCACTTTTGAAAGTCAGTTTCCGCCTAACGCTACATGTGAGCTCTGTCTTATGGCGTTCTAAGGTTGCTAATAACTTCGGAACGAGAAGAGATACAATGTTCTGGTTTGAAGCAGCGTAACAGTCGTGTCACAATCTATAAGTACACACCTAAAAAACAATCACTTTTGAAAGTCAGTTTCCGCCTAACGCTACATGTGAGCTCTGTCTTATGGCGTTCTAAGGTTGCTAATAACTTCGGAACGAGAAGAGATACAATGTTCTGGTTTGAAGCAGCGTAACAGTCGTGTCACAATCTATAAGTACACACCTAAAAAACAATCACTTTTGAAAGTCAGTTTCCGCCTAACGCTACATGTGAGCTCTGTCTTATGGCGTTCTAAGGTTGCTAATAACTTCGGAACGAGAAGAGATACAATGTTCTGGTTTGAAGCAGCGTAACAGTCGTGTCACAATCTATAAGTACACACCTAAAAAACAATCACTTTTGAAAGTCAGTTTCCGCCTAACGCTACATGTGAGCTCTGTCTTATGGCGTTCTAAGGTTGCTAATAACTTCGGAACGAGAAGAGATACAATGTTCTGGTTTGAAGCAGCGTAACAGTCGTGTCACAATCTATAAGTACACACCTAAAAAACAATCACTTTTGAAAGTCAGTTTCCGCCTAACGCTACATGTGAGCTCTGTCTTATGGCGTTCTAAGGTTGCTAATAACTTCGGAACGAGAAGAGATACAATGTTCTGGTTTGAAGCAGCGTAACAGTCGTGTCACAATCTATAAGTACACACCTAAAAAACAATCACTTTTGAAAGTCAGTTTCCGCCTAACGCTACATGTGAGCTCTGTCTTATGGCGTTCTAAGGTTGCTAATAACTTCGGAACGAGAAGAGATACAATGTTCTGGTTTGAAGCAGCGTAACAGTCGTGTCACAATCTATAAGTACACACCTAAAAAACAATCACTTTTGAAAGTCAGTTTCCGCCTAACGCTACATGTGAGCTCTGTCTTATGGCGTTCTAAGGTTGCTAATAACTTCGGAACGAGAAGAGATACAATGTTCTGGTTTGAAGCAGCGTAACAGTCGTGTCACAATCTATAAGTACACACCTAAAAAACAATCACTTTTGAAAGTCAGTTTCCGCCTAACGCTACATGTGAGCTCTGTCTTATGGCGTTCTAAGGTTGCTAATAACTTCGGAACGAGAAGAGATACAATGTTCTGGTTTGAAGCAGCGTAACAGTCGTGTCACAATCTATAAGTACACACCTAAAAAACAATCACTTTTGAAAGTCAGTTTCCGCCTAACGCTACATGTGAGCTCTGTCTTATGGCGTTCTAAGGTTGCTAATAACTTCGGAACGAGAAGAGATACAATGTTCTGGTTTGAAGCAGCGTAACAGTCGTGTCACAATCTATAAGTACACACCTAAAAAACAATCACTTTTGAAAGTCAGTTTCCGCCTAACGCTACATGTGAGCTCTGTCTTATGGCGTTCTAAGGTTGCTAATAACTTCGGAACGAGAAGAGATACAATGTTCTGGTTTGAAGCAGCGTAACAGTCGTGTCACAATCTATAAGTACACACCTAAAAAACAATCACTTTTGAAAGTCAGTTTCCGCCTAACGCTACATGTGAGCTCTGTCTTATGGCGTTCTAAGGTTGCTAATAACTTCGGAACGAGAAGAGATACAATGTTCTGGTTTGAAGCAGCGTAACAGTCGTGTCACAATCTATAAGTACACACCTAAAAAACAATCACTTTTGAAAGTCAGTTTCCGCCTAACGCTACATGTGAGCTCTGTCTTATGGCGTTCTCGAGAAGAGATACAATGTTCTGGTTTGAAGCAGCGTAACAGTCGTGTCACAATCTATAAGTACACACCTAAAAAACAATCACTTTTGAAAGTCAGTTTCCGCCTAACGCTACATGTGAGCTCTGTCTTATGGCGTTCTAAGGTTGCTAATAACTTCGGAACGAAGAGATACAATGTTCTGGTTTGAAGCAGCGTAACAGTCGTGTCACAATCTATAAGTACACACCTAAAAAACAATCACTTTTTAAAGTAATCACCCTAAAAAACAATCACTTTTGAAAGTCAGTTTTCCGTTTTAAAGCTACATGTGAGCTCTGTCTTATGGGGTTTTAAAGGGTTTTAATAACTTCGGAACGGGAAGAGTCAAATTTTTGGGTTTAAGCAGCGTAACAGTCGGGAAATCTATAAACAACCTAAAAAACAATCACTTTTAAAGTCAGCCGCCAACGCTACATGTAGCTCTTTTTAGGCGTT
>JAVIWB010001082.1:0-10005 GCA_031893035.1 Dermolepida albohirtum
GTTTAAAAATGGCCCCCAAAAAATGAAAAGACCATGGCGAGTCTGTTTGTCGGCCGCCAATGTCAAAAGCACGTGAAACCAGTAGGCGTAAAAAGAAAGGCGAGAAGTCGATTCCAACGCCTAGTGTCGCGGCTGCTGTACGATTGTCCCATAATCTATCCAAATCAACGGTAATAGCACCAACATCAAAGCCTAAGATGCCTTGTGGTATCAAAGATTGCGTAATGACAGGTGCGAGCGGAAACTGAAGCTCAATGGTGCCTATCACATAACTCTTGCCAATCGTGTGACGTGAGCGATCAGGAAACGAGCGTAAGTTGTAAGCTGGTGGCAAATAAAACTGCGGACTAAACACGCTACCGAACGAATCCCCCGCCGCCAAACGGGCCGCCATGAAAAGACGGTCATAACCTTGTTTGAGTGGTCGATAATGTTCGAGGTTGAGCTGTACGGTAGCAAAAGGTCCGATGTCGGCAAAAGGAAAAGTACTATCAACAGAAAACGATAGTATGGTGCCATTGAGTGCACCCAGGGCGGATGGTTGTGCGGTGTTGAGCTCGAAGGTGAAGCCAGCCCTACTGCCAACATAGAATCCTCGGTAATGCTTGGCAAACGGATTGTCGGCGTTGACGAAATCGTAAGCACGCAGGCCAACCACACCAATAAAAGAATGAGGCGCATATAGGTATTGAAAGGATAGAAAGCTATAAAGTCGGCCCCATAACGTGAAGCCAAAAAATACTTTCGGGCTCCAATTGTTGGCCTGCGTCGAAAAAAAAACGGCCGCCCATGCCCAAACGATGAGCACGATTTTGATACGTAAGGCTGGCTTCCGTGCGGTCGATGGTTTGATGCACATTGAGTTTCAAAGCCAGCGTACGTTCATTGAAACGATCCGAAAGCCCCAAGGCCATGGTTATCAATGGGCCGCCTGTGACAGCGGCAAAGCCAGAGGCCAAACGCCAAGAGCCGAGCTGAAAAGGCTCGTAAGGCTGAATGTTCAGAAGTGGTGCTCTCAAGCAATCCCCTAGTGGTTCAGGCTCACAAGTAGTTGCTGTTAGCGAGGGGGCTAGCGTTTGGTGATTGGCAAGACGAAGTAGTTTCTGGTGTTGACCTTGCCTGACCAAACCCAAAATATCACCCTCGACGTCCTTGACTGGATTGATGATGCCCGGCGCGATATCGCTGATACGGTTGATGATACCCAAAGTATTGAGCCGAAAGGCTTGGGGAAAACCACGTTCGTTCATCTGAAAAATGATGGAACCGCTCTCATCACTAGAAAATACTCGCAGGTCATGGGCTTGGGGGAAACATGTCACGAGACGTGGCTTGCCATCTTCGATTTTAGCAATCTCGAAATGTGCATCGAGGGTAGCATCCGTAGCAAAGTAGAGAGTGTCTCCTACATAAATCAGGTCCCTTTCAGCATGAGCATCATTAGTGATGCGCTGCAGCGTGCCATTGGCGGTTAATGGATACTGGGAGCTCAAAGATATTAAGTGTTCCTTTAACCGGCTCGTAACCCACTATGGCTATTTTACTGTCGTCCGGGGCAATAGCCGGATAGCCTGCTTCAAGGATAGGAAATGGTCGCGATAAATCATGGCGCACGAGCGGCCCTAGCTGAAAGTCTGTGCCCGTAAAGGTGTAATGACGCACAAATAGACGGTCTCGACCACCTTGCTTGCCAATGTAAGCCAAAAGATGCTCAAGAAAGTGCAATGACGCGCCGGTCATGGGGATAGAGCGTATAAAGGCTCAACGTCCCATCCTCAGCAACGATCGTCGATTTACCAGATGGTAGATGATGCAGCACTAAATGCGTCTTACGGCTAAACGAATCACTTTGACGATAGAAAATGACATTCTGTCCAAGTGCAATGACAAGGGAGTCGATATTACCACTGAAAAGGCCATCTATAGGCTGCAGCGTCGAAGCAAGGGTACTAAAGTCAAAAGCTGGCTCACTTATTTCCCAGGTAAATTTTTGCCAGGCCATTTCGATGGCCGGGCAGGACTTACCCGTAATTTGCATCAAATACGCCATAAAAAATATTTCTGCCGCTATCTGGGATGTAAGGTTGGTAGTAGTCACACAGTGAGGGTGACTCTTCCAGTAAATCTAAAATGATTTCTGGGCCAAAACGTTCGGCCAAAAATACAACTTGAGCGTGTCCTTGTTGATGAATACGTTCAAATGTCATAGGACCCTTGGCAAAAAAATTGGGCAAAAGAGTGCCGCTGCTTTCGTCAGAATCTCGCTAACCAAGCAGCAGCCAAGAGGATTCTCGTTTCGCTGCTTAAATCTGGTTCGGAATAAAATCTAGCCAACCCTTCTTGAAACCAAGCAGGGAAAAACACCAAAGGATTACAACGTTTTTCTTTGGCCAGTGCCCTAACTTTTTGACGCACGAACTGGTGGGCTAAAGCATGGGATAATATATATTGAAAATGTGTAGTTTCGCCCCAGTATAAAAGTGATTTTGCCAAGCGAGAACGACGATGAGCACCAAGGGCTGATTCATTTTCAAACATCTGTCGATGAGACGTCAGATCAAAATGCGTATCGTAAAGAGGCAAGGATATGACGTGTTGCGGGATGTAGCGCAGGCGCTTGGCCAATGTTAGGTAAGCTTCGCGCACCAGCGGTATGACAAGGCGCGCAACTTCTACGTTCATCTTCGTAAAAATACAACCTGATAGGAGCGCCATCGGGAAGCGGTGCAATTTCAACAAACTGCCAGTCTAGAAAACGATAAGGAACTAAATTCTCACTTGGCCGCCCAGGCAGAACCACCTGACTTCCCAAAGGAACGCGTGCTTGGCTAACTCCTGCTGCACATAGACAAAAGAGCAACGACCCTATGATGCCAATCGACTGCAACATTTTGCCCCGACACGACGGGGTCGCTACGTCGCATAGGGAACGTTTAGGCATACTATAGCCTACTGCAAATGTTGTGCTGGCTTTGTTGGGGAGTCCTCGCCAGATGGAATCAAAACATCGCGGTCTCGGCACTAGGCATAGTATTAGCAGGATGCCTATGTTTTGTTTGGTGACGTTTTGTTTGGCGACGCCGCAGCCGATTTTTGGCCAAGTGCTTGATGCGGGTATACAAACGCTGCCAGAGCTCCACCACGGCAAAACTAGACAAAATGAACGCAATGCCTAAGGCGGCTTTGACACTCAGCGAACGACCTATCCATTGTAAAAGTCCGCTATGGGTAGACCAACCGTAAATGATAGCAATGTGAACGGCATACACCCCTAATGAGCGCCTCCCCAAAGGAGCTACGGCCTGCACCATTCTACGAGGCACCAACCACAGCAAGGCAAGCAACATGAGCACCTGACCGCCGCGTGATAGCACCAAATAGGGACTGTGCGCAGGCTCTGTGGGTGTAACAACCCACAGGCCCATACAACATAAAGCTAAACCAACGAAAAATAGGCCGACGACGTGCTTGGAACGTGGGGCCGTGCTCAATGTCAAAGCAACCAATGCCCCTAAAAAAAGTAGGTACACCAAGGTAACAGGGGAAACGGTGAGGTACCACCCCAAAGTTGCTGCCATAGAATGCCTAAAGTCGAAGAAGCATGAGTGCGTTGTCCAAGCTGATAACCTGCCGCGACCATGGCGAGCATCGACAAAATGAAAAAACCGATTATCCGCTGACGACGACCGGCTAACACGCTAAGCAACAAAGAAGAGAGCAACAGACAAACCGCGATGAGTTGCAGCGCATCGAGTGCCAAAACATGGCGCCAAACGCGGGGAGACCCTGAGAAAAAGCCGTTTAAGTCCCAACCAGGCCAACGCAAAAAAAGCCCACGCCTAAAAGCAAGGCGACGCGGGGCAAACGCCCACGCAGAATGGCAAAGCCGTTTTCCGAGCGGCGGGAAATTACCGTGACGACAGCCCAACCCGAAACTATAAAAAAGGAGGCGCAGTAAGACCACGGAAGTGCCAATAAGCGACCACAGCAGGCTGTGCTCTGGCAGCCGGAGACAAGAGTGCATCCATCGTATGGCCAAAAACCATGGCCACGATGCCCAAAACGCGTGCTGCATCCAATGCAACCAAACGCGGCACTTTATGGCAGTCGTTACGAATGCCCGACATTTCTTATATGAATACCACAGGTGATGCCTTGAAATAGCTGTTTGTTTCTATAGCACTTCGCATTCGCGAATTGCGTGACAAGACCAAAAGAGCCGTGAGCAGATTCGCGTGGCCCGGACCGAGGTCCGTCGCAGGCATAGCAGAGCTACGCCGAGGACGGCAAGCGGGAGGGCGCTAAAATGCTTGCCAGACTTTGGCGTCGCAGTAGCTCAAATTCGCGAATGAAGTGCTATAGCATTAGACGGATAAAGATGACAAGGAGCAACCTTTTTAAAACGTAACTAAAGGCAAAGAGAAGGCAACCGGCTGCAACTACGAACCACAAAATGACGGGAAGCTCATTGGCACTGAAATTTCCTTGTTGGGGGATGGATTGCTTCGCTGCGCTCGTAATACGTTCGAGTCATCAACTTCCGCGGCTCAATTCGAGGCAGAGTGCCATAAATGCAGGGTTGCCTGCTTGACAGTAACCCTAACGCTTGCGAAACTGCCGCAGGCATCGAAAGGGACTACTCATCGCTTGGTTGGTGTGGCCAACCAAACGCAACATCCCATGGCCAAAAAGAACTTATTGCTCGTCGATAATGACCCGAAAAGTTTGCGCGTTATGGAAGTGTCCCTGCGCAAAGCGGGCTTTTCTGTTACCACTGCAGTCAATGGATTAGATGCTCTTGAAAAGGTGCGTATCTCAACGCCAGAGCTGATTCTTTCCGATACCAAGATGCCTGAGCTTGATGGCTTTGGCTTCTGTCGAGCGTTGAAGCAAGACTCTAAACTGCAAACCATCCCCTTTATTTTTCTGACTGCTCAAAAATCTATCGACTACAAAGTGAAAGGGCTCGAGCTCGGGGTCGATGATTACCTTACTAAGCCCATCTACATCAAAGAAATCATCACGCGTATAAAAATCCTCTTAGAGAAAAAAGAAAAGGAATCGATTGAAAAGCGTGACCCACGCTCCAAATTTGCCGGCGACCTTTCCGATATGGGTGTGGTTGATTTGATTCAAACCATTGAAATCGGTCGCAAAACCGGCAAGATCAACTTGCGTAATCTCAATGGCGAAGAAGGTGCCATTCATTGCCGCAACGGCAAAGTCATTGATGCCGAGGCCGGACGCTTGCACGGTGAGCGGGCGGTATATCGTCTTTTGGTCTGGAACGGGGGCAGCTTCGAAATTGAATTTGGCAAGAGTGATCGCCCGGACGTCATCGAGCTCTCCAGTCAAGGATTGCTCATGGAGGGGATGCGACGTGTCGATGAATGGGGACGCTTGCTCGAGCAATTGCCCACTCTCGATACCTATTTTGGCGTAGATGACAAAGAGCTCGCCGAGCGTTTGGCTGAAATCCCTGACGAGGTCAACGTTCTTTTGCGTCTTTGCGATGGCAAACACACGCTCATGCAAGTGATCGACGAAGCGGACATGGGCGACCTCGAAGCAATGAACTTTATTTCAAAGCTTTATTTCGAGGGTCTTACCACGATATCGCCGGGCGCGAAGAGGACGCTGGGTCGTTGGCAAGCAACGATGAAACTCTGGGACTGCAAACCGGAGACGACGACACTCTTGGTGGAGTCCCCTACGCAAGCTCGAGTGAGCCAGTCCCTACTTCAGAATTTGATGAGCATAGTGATAGTGGATTGTTGGCTGGCGGTGGCGGCGATGCCAGTCATGCTGAACAATCTTCAGCCTATCATCATGTTCAGCCTGGTAGAGTTGCCCTGGGTGCGCAAGCTTCAGTTCCATGGCCGTACGCGTTTCACGGCTGGGCAGAGCCTACTGCCACCCCTATTCCGAGTGCCCCCTGCGCTTATCCCAGGTACTCCAATCCCCTTGATTCCTACGCCGTTGCCAGTTCCTCAGCCGTTCCCGCGACAGCACAGTCTTACCCTCAAACCAACGACAGGCCCAACCGTAGCGACATTTGCTCCAGCGACCGAACAGGCAAAACCGCTGGCTGCTGCGGCCGCAGAGCCTACTCCCGCGCCGGCCACAATGGTGATACCCAAGCCTGCGCCCATTATCATGGCACCGCCGTTGGTGCCGCCACTGGGAATGGAAGAACAAGCATTCACACCATCCTCACGGCCAGCCGAACTCAGCAACTTTCCCACTCCCCAAACACCTGAGGAGGCTTTTGGCGTACGCGTCGAACCGCCTCCCGACCAACACTACCTGGATGATCTCGATGACCTAACGCCACCACCACGCAGCAGGTTGCCTTGGTTTATCGGCGGAGCCATCGTTGCCGCCACTATCGTTGCCATCGTGATTCTCGTCATTCGCAATGGACCGTCTGCTATTCCTGCAAGCGCGCTCACGCCTCCCAAGACTCCGCTTCAGGCTGCGGCGCAAAAAAACAGTGTTGCAGGAAGCCAAACGCATGCCGTCATTCCAGCGGATGCCTTGGCAATTCCCCCGACGGCTCCCGCCGAACCCCAAAAATCCGCTCCTAGGCAGGTCGAGACCGCCAGCCCCATCGAAGCGCCACCAGCGGCCAAAGAGTCGGCGTCAGCGCCCACGACGACAAAATCTCCCAAAGAACCGCCCAATCCACGTCCGGCGGCCATGCCGCCACCTGCTGAACCCCCCAGTGCAGAAAAAATCTTGGCGCGCGCCAATGCCCTTTACAAACGTGGTAATGTCAAGGCCGCTATTACTGAGCTGAAAAAAGCCATTGACTTGGATGATTCACTGATTGCAGCACATACGCTACTGGGATCAGCCTATTTTGATACTATTTAAAACCAGCTAGCTATCGCACATCTCAAAAAAGCATTGACTATCAATCCCAAGTACGGCCAAGCGCTCATGCTGCTTGGCAATGTCTATCAAGCCATGGGTGATGTTCCTAAAGCCAAGGTTGCTTACCGGGATTATCTCGCAGCTGAGCCGCGCGGCAAATTTGCGGCTGACGTCAAAATGATTCTTGAGTCGCTCTAAAGCACTTGGGAGTTCGTACTGTATTAAGGTAACGCGCTCTCTGCACCGGTCAAACCAAAGTCAAGCAGCTCTTTCGTCCACTCACCGTTATTATAAGTCCCAGTAACCGTGCCTCCCAGCGGTACCCCAGAGTGAAACCAATTGACGCCTGTCATGGTCTGACCCGCTATATTCACTATTGTTTCGTATTTTAAGCACCCTCAAATGTTCCCGCTGGCACCGCAATGGTTTCCTTTTGTGAATTTTCTTCCACCTTGGGCAACAATATATTGATTGCGTAGTTCTTCATCATGCCTTTCATCTCGGCAGCCATAGGATCGCTCGTGTCGGTAAAATCAAAGGTTTTAGCAGCATCATCATCCGCTTTCGATATAACCTTCTCCATGACTTCCACCGCATCCTCCGTCGACTTAGGCATGCGCGAGTAGAGCACCTTGGCTATCGTGTGGTGGTGATAGTCTTGCGTTTCTACCTCAATCCAAAGGGCGCCGTTATCTGCGGGAAGCACACTCGTTCGCGTCACGGTAGGCTTACCTTTACCGTCCACTATCTTGTAAAGAATCCATTGTCCGGGGGCCCACTCCAGTGGCGTCAAAGACGATGGCTCTCTAAAAAAATGCCTTGGCTCATTCGCTAGCAAAAGCCTGTCCGTTGCCATTTTCATAGGTGGTTTCCCTGCTGAACCACAGGCTATCAGGCCAAAAAAAACAGGAATGAGACCAGCAACTCGTCGCATCGCTACTCCTCGAGACCTCAGGCAGGGAATGTGATAGTATGGTTGCGCCCGTTATCTCGTGCAAGATGCAGGCGTTTTTGATTTTGGGGCGCCGCAACGAGCGCCGCTTGAATGTTCTGTTGCGGCGCCGTGCAAGAAGATTTATGCCGATAGAACAATCACCGCCGAGCCTACCATTTTGCCATACTTCAAAGTAGCCACCGCCTCATCCGCTTTTTCCAAAGTAAAGGACGTAGTCGTGGAAACGAGCGGTGTCTCTTTGGCAGCAGCCAAAAAGGCTAGACCATCCTCGCGCGTCAAATTGGCCACCGAACGTAACACCCGCTCTTGCCATAGCAGCTGATAGGGAAACGATGGAATGTCACTCATATGAATACCCGCTGTCACCACGGTGCCGCCTGGCCTGATAGCCCGCAACGCTTCTGGCACCAACTCCCCTGCCGGCGCAAACAAAATAGCAGCATCCAAAGAAGAAGAAGGAATTTGACTGGCACTACCCGTCCACGTAGCGCCCAACGACATGGCAAACTGGGCTGCGCTGTGGTCGCCTTGGCGCACTACAGCATAAATACGTTGGCCACGAGCCCGTGCTATTTGGGTGACCAAATGGGCTGCCGCGCCAAAACCATAAAAGCCCAAACATTCAGCCTGACCCACCATAGACAAGGCGCGATACCCAATGAGTCCCGCGCACAACAAAGGAGCCAGGTGCACGTCATCGTACCCCTCGGGCAAGGACAACGCATAACGCGCATCAGCTACACAGTAGTCGGAAAAACCTCCATCTTTGGTATAGCCAGTAAATAGTGCGTGTTCACACAAGTTTTCTTGACCACGCCGACAAAACTGGCACTTGCCGCATGTCCAGGCCAACCAAGGCACGCCAACACGATTCCCATCGTAAAACCACTTACCTTCTCTCCTAAGGCAGCCACACGACCCACGATTTGGTGTCCTAAAACAAGCGGCAGCTTGGGGTTCGGTAGCTCGCCATCCAGAATATGCAAATCGGTGCGACACAATCCGCAGGCAGAAACACGGACCAAGAGCTCTTCCGACTGCGGCGTAGGACAAGGCACTTCCGAAAGATGCCATGGCTGTCCAATTTGATGGAGAATGAGAGCGCGCATCCTTCCATAGGTAACAATGCCCGCGAAACTCGGCAAGCATTACAGCCCCTTGCCGCCAACCCTCTCTTGGTACTAGACGTTTGAATAATCGTCGAAAAGGAATTTTCATCTAGGAGAGGGC
The DNA here is from genome assembly GCA_031893035.1 of Dermolepida albohirtum. Classification (NCBI taxonomy): domain Eukaryota; kingdom Metazoa; phylum Arthropoda; class Insecta; order Coleoptera; family Scarabaeidae; genus Dermolepida; species Dermolepida albohirtum. The sequence goes on from JAVIWB010001082.1 coordinate 9,062, forward strand.
GATTTTCACCGAACTCTTAATCTTGGTAGTGTTGGTATTGGCCAACGGCGTTTTTGCTGGCGCTGAAATTGCCATTTTGTCTTTGCGTCGTACGCGATTGGATGAGCTCGTCGAAGAAGGTCGTGGTGGAGCTCTTGCTGTCAAAGAATTGCGTGATCAACCGAGCGCTTCTTGGCCACCGTGCAAATCGTTATCACAGCGATTGGCTCGACGGCCGGCGCCTTTGGCGGTTACAGTATCTCCAGACATATCAGCCCCTACCTCAAAGACATCCCCTTCATAGGTCCCTATGCTGATCCTATTGCTCTTGGTATCGTCATTGCCTTCATTACCTATCTTTCGCTCGTCTTAGGTGAATTGGTACCCAAATCTCTGGCTATAAAGGCCGCCAGCCGTTACTCGCTTGCCATTGCCAGCCCACTTTTGCTGTTATCTAAATTAGCCAAACCTCTCGTCTGGTTTTTATCGGTCAGCTCTAATCTGGTTCTGAAACTCTTCGGCGACCAAACCTCCTTCAGCGAATCACGCTTATCACCAGACGAATTGACCGCTCTCGTCGACGAAGCCGCCAAAAGCGGTACGGTTCATCCACAAGCCGGTGAGATTGCTGTCCGAGCCATTGATTTTGGCAATCTGTCAGTTGACGAAGTCATGATACCTCGTACGCGTGTCATTGCCATTCCTGTGGATTCTTCGTCTGATACCTTGCGCCGTATGTTGCTCGAAGAATCACACGGTTTTTTCCCTGTCTTTGACGGCAACTTGGACAACATCGTCGGTATTTTGTCCACCAAAGACGTTCTAGCTCTAGCTTGGGAAAACCATCTCATCGTCTTGCACGATCTTTTGCGCGCCCCTTATTTTGTGCCAGAAGGAGTGCGTGCGGTAGATGTCTTGCGAGATTTACAACGCCGCCAGGCACACTTTGCCATTGTGGTGGATGA
>JAVIWB010001083.1:0-10046 GCA_031893035.1 Dermolepida albohirtum
CAGGGGGCCCCCAAAGGAGATGATGAAGTAATACCATATAGGTGATGTTGTTAACATCGCCTATTTTATTTAGGCGGTTCAACCGTTTGCGGCACGAACGGACGGACACGCTGCACGGCTCAAAGCCGGGAAAGGACAAGATTATGAATGAACTCACCTACACTCGCGTCGGCGATTACTGCTTGCCGGACATCGCGCTCACTGACGCGCCCTGCGCCCCGCCGCTGAGCGGATACGGCATGATGCACAAGGAATACCTGCGCAGGGAAAGGCCCGCGCTGTACGCTTCCCTGCTGCTCACGGAGCGCCTGTACCCACTCTGCCGGGAGATAGACGAAGCGGCGGCGCACCGGCTGGCAACGATCCCCGACCGCGAAACCGCGCACGAAACTATCCTCTCCGAACTGATGTATTGCTGACCGAAAATCTGTTGTGCAAAATGACGAAACCTTAAAACGGCGGATCATAAAAAGATAATACATAATAAACGCCGAAAAATCAATACTTTTGTCATTTTGCCCTGCCGGTGGTTTTTATTCCTAACGCAACACAAGGGACTCCCTTATGTGAAAGTAACGCTAAAAAATCTGAAAAACCGTTGTGCATAACGGAGAATTTGTAAAAAACGCCCGAAAACATATTGACAGAACCGAACAGTTGTGCTATACTGTGTTCACAACTGAATAACAACCGCATTTAGTCAGGATACTGGGACAGGCTTGCGCTGCACGGAGGCGTGGGGCAAGTTGATTCTCAGGTAACCGTACTCCGGCAGAGTAATCCAACCCCGAGTGCCGAATCTGAAAATGACCCGAACTTACATAGAGTATGTTCAATGGGAAAGAAGTAAGACGAGCGACCGTGAACAGGGCACAGCCAAACGGGGAGGTCTGCGGGTTCACACCGGGTGGAATACCCCGGCGGCGCGAGAGCGCTGATGTAGCCGAAAGGCGAGATTGTGAGGGATGAGTACGGCGAAACGCGCTCCGTCAAGCAAGGCGAAAAAGGTATGGTGCCGGGCGCAGGAACGATGACATATGCAGGTTGACCGCATTTCTGTCAGTATTATCGGGAGCAACCCGTGCGTCAGCATGGGCAAATGCTGCCGATTTTTTGTTTGGGAATGCGGTATTTTTATTTCCTGCCGGGGTTTTGATAAGCCTCTCGCTGAACCCCGGCAAATCTATGGAAAAGAAACGGAGGTGTTGCAAACAACGCAACAAATGTATCCATATATTATTTTTAAACAAAATTTAATTAAGGGGGTCAATCTATGACTACAACCGCTGTAAAAAGCGCGGTGTGGACGCGTGGTGATAACGCCAACGCCGAGCCGATAATGTTGCAAAAGCGGATTGGCTCCACAATGTTCATTGTGAACGTCCGTTTCAGCAACACAAGCACAGAAACAATGGAGGATAAGATTCTCCGATTGATTGAGCGGGAGGTGGACAAAAGTGCCTAATCCCGTTCAATGTGCCGCAAACGGTTCAGACCGCCGGAAAGAGGAAGTCATGAACCAGCAAAAATTAACGATCCTTTATGAAAGACTATCGCGCGACGACGGTGAGGACGGCGTCTCGAACTCTATCCTGAATCAGCAAAAGCTTTTGAGGAATACGCCAATCGGAACGGGCTTGTCCCGTTCCTGCATATCCAGGATGACGGCTATTCCGGCACCAATTGGAACAGACCCGGCTGGCAGGAGCTTATCGCCCGTATCGACGCCGATGAGGTCAGCTGCATAGTCATTAAGGACAGCTCACGCATGGGCCGGGACTATCTCCGCGTCGGGCTGTACCGTGAGATGTTCCGCGAAAAAGATGTGCGCCTGATCGCCGTGAATGACGGCATTGATACGGCGGGGCAGGAGGACGATTTTCAGCCTTTCCGCGAAATCATGGCGGAATGGTTCGCCCGGGACTGTTCAAAGAAAATCAAATCGGTCTATCATCACAAGGGTATGTCGGGGGTGCGCTTGATACACCATCCGCTGTACGGTTATAAAAAGCGGACACAAGCAAAAACAGCCAATGGATTATCGACGAGCCCCGCCGAAAATGTCCGCCGCATTTTTACCTTGACGGTAGAGGGCTACGGGCCGCAGCAAATCGCCAATATACTCTCGGATGATAAGGTGGAGTCGCCGGGATATTACCTCGCGCAGCGCGGGTACGGCCAGCACATCAATAAAGAATATGACGACCCGTATCGGTGGTGGGCTGACGTCGTTGACTCTATGATCCGAAGGGTCGAGTACCTCGGTCACACGGTTAATTTCAAGACGGTCAGCAAATCGTTCAAGAGCAAAAAACGATATGAAATCGCGCCGGAGGAGCAGATGATATTCGAGAACACCCACGAGGCGATCATCGGCAGGGAGACGTGGGAGCTGGCCAACAAATTACGAAGCGCCGCGAAACGGTGCGTGAGTAAAATCGACGGCGAGACCCACCCGCTGACGGGCTTGATGTTTTGTCCCGATTGCGGGGCTAAAATGTACCATCAGCGCAGGCGGCCGACGTCGAGGACTCCGTACAACGAATATGTCTGCGCGACCTATCGCAAGCACCGGGTCAGCGACTGCACCGCGCACCGGATTACCAAAAGCGATCGAGGAACTCATACTCACAACGCTTCGCACCGTCGTAGGCTACGCTATAAAAGACGAGGCAGGATTAAACAAAAGGTTATGGATATTTTCACCGCGAAATTTGATGGCGAGGTTAAAGCAAAACGGAAACGGCTGGCCTCCTGCGAAAAGCGTTCCGGCGAATTAGACAGGCTCATCAAAAAACTTTTCGAGGAACACGCTCTCGGCTCCATGAATAATAAACGCTTCGACTTGTTGAGCGCGGAATACGAAAAGGAGCAGTCGGAATTAGAAACCGAAATCGCGGAGCTGCGCGCCGGTATCGACAGCCATGTTGACAGCAGGGAACGCGCTGATAAATTCCTCTCGCTGACGAAACGCTATACCGATTTTACGGAACTCACGGCCCCGATGTTAAACGAGTTTATTGAGCGCGTTTATGTCCATGAAAGGGCGGAGAAAAAGGTCCGGTACACCGAGCAGAAGGTGGAGATATTTCTCAGCTTTATCGGTGACTTTACCGTACCGCTTGAAGCGCGCGACCCGCTTGACCTTGAAGCGGAAGCAAAGCAGGCAGCACACGGCGAACAAGTTAAGAAACGCCGCCCATATTATCAGGAGTATTACCGCAAATGCAAAGAGGCCGGGGTAAGAAGCTCTCGGAGCTGGATACACGGACACCGGAGCAAATCGCCGCGGACGAAGCGGAAAAACGCAAAGAACAGCGAGAGCGCCGACGCGAATACGAACGGGAATACCATCGTAAAAAAGTTGCCGAAAAACGCTCCGCGCAAGCCATCGTTGAAATTGTTTCCGCGACGCCTAAACCCGCCGCGTAAATCACGACAGAGCGCCGTCAGTATATTGAGAGATTGCTGGCGGCGTTTTTCTTTTTCCCCGCGCGGGTAATCCCGCGTCCGCAGACGCAACAAAAACGGAGTGTGCCGCTGTGCCGGTGCGCTCCGTTTTTGACGGGCAAGGCAAGCCGTAACGCTGTGGCGGAACGGCAGGCCGAAGCCCGGAGCGACGCCAACGGCGGCGCAAGCCCGCGGCAGCGCCCACTCGCACTTTGCCGGCAACGCCGGAAAGTGCGTGAGTGGGTCACACACTTTGAAAAAGGGTGTGAAAGCGTCGCCCCGTCCCGCTCATTTTCGGCTCGCCGATTATGATTATTCTACCACGGAAAGGAGGCTCTCCGCAACAATAATTTTTCTTTTCCTGCGCAGGTAAAGCAACACAAAAATCACGAAGCTCTGACGCGGTTATCGCCGCGCTGGGGCTTCAATTATTTTAAGGAGGATCACAGTCTATGGCACACAAAACAGTAGTACGAAACGTGGCTTGCCAGCCAATCAGTTTTAACACCCGCGAACGTCATAACGAACGAAAAAACGACGAGTATTTCAACGGCGACGTTCAGCTCGACCGCGAACATCTTAACGTCCACTTCCGGCGTTGTTGCAGAGAGGACGGAACGCCGGAAACTTATCAGGAAACTTTCAACCGGCTATTGGCTGAAAAGAAAATCGTCAAGCATGGCACGAAGTCGGACGCGAAACTTTTTTGCGAATTGGTGTACGACATCAACACCACATATTTTGACGAGCGCGGCGCCGGGAGCCCCGGTGGCGGGTACGAGTTCGCCAAAAAATTCTATGAGGAAGCGTACCGGGAAGCCGTCAAGGAAGCCGGGAGCGAGGACTACATTATCTCGGCTGTCATGCACGCCGACGAGCGAAATTCAAAGCTGTCGGACACACTCGGCAGGGACATTTATCACTATCATCTGCACGTTGTCTATGTGCCTGTAGTCGAGAAAAAGCTCTACTTCAAAAAGAATAACAAAAACGCGGAGCTGGCCGGTAAGCTGAAAGAGGTTATCCCGCAAATCAGTCAATCAAATAAATGGCCGCTCCGCATGACGGTAGAGGTTGACGGAAAGACGGTCACGCGCAATTCCTATTCGTTCCTGCAAGACCGTTATCACGACCACATGAAGGCGGCGGGCTTTGACGGTTTTGAGCGCGGGGAGCGCGGCAGCACGACCGAGCATTTAGAGGTTTTGGAATACAAAATCCAGCAGGATAGAATCGAAAGCGAGCGATTGGAAGCCGAGATTAAAGAGAAGCAGGGAGCCGTTGCCGCGCTCGACAAACAGGCTGAAAAGAAAACGGCAAGGGTCGAAAAACTTGACGAGCAAATCGCTGTCAAGGACAAGGCAAAGGCGACAATTGCGGAGGTCGAAGCGATAGGCAAGCCCGTTCTGATCGGCCACGGGTACACGGTCACGGCTGACGAATTGAAAAAACTGAAAACGCTTGCCAAGAAGTCCGTCACCATCGGGGAAAAAATCACGGCAGCCAATAACAAAATGGAAAGCGCAAAACGGGAACTGGCGACGGCGCAATCGGAACTGGTATCCGTGAAAAAAGAGCGTGATTATTGGAAAAACAAATTCAAAGACCTTGAGGCGATGGTTAAGCCGTTTTACACGGCAATCATTAACTTCCCCGATAAGCTCCGCGAATTTATCGACGCGCATTGGCGGGAACGCAGCCGGGAACGTCAACAACAAAAAACTCATAATTGGGAGGTATCGCTATAATGGATTACTTGACCTTATTCAAAGAAAAACACATACAGGATAACGACCAATACCCGCGCAACGACATCGGGATCGCCCGCCTGTTTTACGACTTGCACAGCGCGGCGATATGTTATGTGGTGGAGGCTAAAACGTGGTACACCTATTCGGGCAAGCGTTGGGTAAAAGACGAGGGCGGTCTGTGGGTCATGGAGCGGTGTAAGGACTTCGCGGAGGCTTACGGCAAATACGCCGAAATAATCGACGACGGGAGCGATGAAAGCAAAGCCTTTATCAAGTACGCCGCGGGCTTCCACAGCCGCAGGAAACGCGAGGGGCTGCTCTCTGACGCGCGTTCTATCGCCCCGAAAACCCTTGCCGCCTTTGACCGTGACAAAACGCTTTTCAACTGTCAAAACGGCACGTTTTCACTTTCTGAATTAGCCTTGCGCCCTCACAAAGCGGAGGACTATATTACAAAAATTTCGCGGGTCAAATACAATGCTGACGCTTCCTGCGAGCGTTGGGAACGCTTCATTGACGAGGTTATGTGCGGCGATACGGACACGGCGCGGTTTTTGCAAAAAGCGTTCGGTTATTGTCTGTCTGGGGAAGCGGCTCTCGAATGTTTCTTTATCCTTTACGGGAATACCACTCGAAACGGTAAATCCACGCTCACCGAAACTATCGGTCATATCTTTGGCGATTACGCCCGGACGATACAGCCGCAGACGTTATCCCGCCGCCCCAGCGACGGTTCGGCGGCGTCGCCGGACATCGCACGGCTGAAAGGGGCGCGGCTTGTGAATATGCCGGAGCCGGAAAAGGGTCTGGAATTGAACATCGCCCTTGTAAAACAGCTTACAGGCGGCGACACCTACACGGCGCGTTATCTGCATGAAAACCAGTTTGAGTTCGTGCCGGAGTTCAAGATTTTCGTCAATACAAATCATTTACCCCGCGCGTCCGATGATACCGTGTTTTCAAGCGGCAGGGTCAAGCTGATACCCTTCGACCGCCATTTTACACCGGAGGAACAGGACACAGGGCTTAAAAAGCTATTCCGGCGGAGGGAGAACATGAGCGGTATATTTAACTGGATGATAAAGGGTTATCGGCTCATTCAGGACGAGGGCTTATCCCTTCCGAAAAGGTAAAGGACGCTATAAACGAATACCGGCAGGAAACGGACATTTTCGGAGCCTTTCTTGACGATACGACGCTTGGAAAAGCTGGAAACCGCCTGCCTACGGCTGAATTATACGCTCATTATATCTTGTGGGCGAAGGACAACGGCTACCGGCAAATGAACAGTAAAAACTTTGTCGGGGAGTTGCGCCGCCGCTGTGACGTCCGCAGGGACGGAGATAAGGGCAACGTCGTTGTCGGGCTTGGGCTGGTCTACGACACCGTGCCGAATTATTCCGCGATGTGAGAACGACCGGAAATTGCTTTCACTTGTTTCACTCGTATCATTTGTCTTGGTTTTACCGGCGGGGGGGATATTTTTCCCCCTGCCGGTAATCCCGGATTTTTCGGGTTCGTGATACGAGTGCCATGAGTGATACATGAGTTCGGTCGTCTTTACTTTTTGTGAAACTCAGACTTGTAAAAAGCCCGTAATATCAATGCTTTCAAGACACAATTTTAGGTAGGTAATGGTTATTATAATTCTACCCCCGGAATAGGGGTTTGAGGGGTTTTGGGGCTTTATTTTAGCTTTATGGGTATAAATTCAATATATTACGACATCAGACTGTCAATAGCCTTAATCCGAATATCCAAAATCTGCTTCAACATTTTCATATCATGTTCGTTATATGGGTCGTACTGATCCATAATTGTCCAATTTCTGCTCAACAAAGCGATCTTCCCGCATAAATAACGCCGCTTGCCGTAAATGTCAATCCATTTTCCGCTGCATGACGCGGTTCTATGGCCGCCACAACAACTACAGTATTGCATTTTATCGTCAATGTATGATTTTAGTTCATCTTTGTTTGGCAGTTTTTCTATTTCATCGGTCATAAATTTAATTTCATTTTGATTTTTACCGAAGAGAACCCAAAAATTCAAATACATTAAACCGTGTTCAGCTATCCACAATAGAGGTTGCTTCTTATATTCATACCCTACCCAAGTATACCATGTGCCCGGTTTTGCTTTGCTTGCTCCCCTTGACATTACGTGATCGTGTAACTCCAAAGCAAACGCCTTTTCTTTTTCTGTTAAGACCCGCGCTATGTCGTCGATTGCCATCTTGAACTTTGTTGCGTTATAAATCCTAAATTCGCAAGCCACAACATATTCAAAGCAGAATAGCTTTCTTTTCCGGCTCTCCATGCAAAACATATAGTAATATTTCAAGAACAGGGGATATTTTTTGCTCTTGATGGTTATAGTATCGCTGTTTTTTTCGTAGTATATCCCCATCGACGCGAGCAGGTCGAGCTTTTCATAATCCTTTATTTTACCCGCTTTTACCGCCCAATCATTACCCACAAGCTGCGCGTGCTCCGGCTTTTTTTCAAATACGACCAAATCGTTGAGAAACTTGTGAAAAGATTGTACGCTTGCGATTTTTGCGTAACAATTTCCATTAACCGTTAATTTGTATTTATCGGGATTGGCGTACATATCCGAAAAAAGCTCGACGGTAAAATCGTAAATCTGCCTGAGCCCCTCAAGCATTTCTTTATCCGTAATTTCGGCGGTGGAAATATCGAATGGGACGATATGCCTGCCCATTGCACAGATTGTTTCATGGATCACAGATTCAAATTCTGTTTTTTGGCTGTCAAATAACATTGTTATTTCACCTTGCTTTTTTTGCGATACTTTCATTCCAATCTTGCCTTTTTCTCCCATTCGAGCAGCTTTTTGATACCGTTAATTGTCGTTTCGTCGGGGTCCCAAACATAAAAGAGATACCCGCGACATATACAATGGCTTGTAAATTCTCTGCCGAGGATGGTTGTTTTTTTGCCGGTACACGTCGTACTTGGACTAAGGTTTTTATTTTTGAAGGGCAAACCGCTTTCGGGACTCCATGCGCAATAAAATATGTTATCCCACAGGATGTATTGCAATCCTTCTTTGATAATCAGGTTTTCGTACTGGTTTAAATGGTCAAGATGAGGAACAACAGCCCAGGATGGAGAACCGCCCGGGCGGCCGAAATATCCTGTCATGTCGCCGCGCGAAAGATTCACTCTGCAAAGAGATTTGCCTTTATAGTTAGCTTTCCATCCTGTCCTTGCATACCATTTAAGCGGCATTTTGTTTTCGAGAAAAAACGCGGCGAAGTTCAGCGCGTTTTTTGTCATGTCTCCGTCGGTAAAATCGGGGATGCAATCTTCGACCGACGGTTTTAGTTTTTCCATTTCCTTACGGGAGTTATATGGATACTTCCATTGTTCCGACATTTTTTACCTCTTTATTTCCGTCACCCGCAGGTTTTTCACCGTTATAATCGAACCATCCGCAGTAGCGGCTGTAACCGGCGACGACAGATTAAATTCGGGATTATCTTTAAACGCCCTGATATACGCGTAATTGTTGCCGATATGCCGTAGTTCGCCGTTTACCCTGACAGCCGCAAATTCGGCGGCGAGTATCCATTCGATATCGACGAACTCATCAACCGGGATTGCGCCGCAATTTTTAAATCCGTACCCCGTATTATCAGATATATCGTGTATACGTAATTCATCGCAGCCGAAATTCCAATTGAGGACAATCATTCCCTGTCCATATTTTATTATAATGTTATTGCTGTTTGTTTTAGCGCGGAGTTCTATTTTCAACGGAACATTGAAGTTTTGCGGCGTACTTGCCTCACAATTATTTATTTCCATTGTTCCATTCGCATCACACAAAGTAACAGCCCCGTGTTTTTCCATTTGCGCCAAGTCGATTTCGACCGGCTCGCCGCACGGCACTATTTTCCTCATAGCTTCTACAAGGTCATCTTTTGCTTTGATCGAATCCTCAGCCCTTTTTTTCTCCAGTTCTCTTTCCGCTATCTGTTGTTCGGTTAACGGCTCGCAGGGGATATATTTCCCATAAAACGGAACATAGTTTGGATTAGACGATTCCGGGAAAAAATGCGCGTAATTCTTCCAAATTGCCGGATCAAAAATACCCGTCTTTTCGATCCCCGGAAAAATGATTTTGTCAGCGGTGCGAAACTACTTAATTCATCCGTCCCTCCCCACCCAATGGCAGCGTATGTTTCGGGTAAATCGATAAAGTCCATAGCATCCGGGACGGGCGTGCCCGGTTTCATAAACCTACCGACGGTACAGCCCATCAGTTGGTTCTTTTCATGGTCATACTTATCCCATGAATAAAGCATGGCATTGTTGACATGCTCGGTAGCGTATTCATCCATGTCGCCGATCACCTTGAAAACCCACTCCCTGTTCTGCCACAGGCTTTGGCATAGCTCATCCGACCCCTTTTGGTTGTGCGCCCGCACATACACCGATTTGCCGATAAACCGGTAAGGCCCCATTTTTGCGATTTCAAATTTCTTCGGCTCTGGTCCTGATTGCAACGGTTTACTGCTTTGTGCTTCTCCTATCATATCCGCAAGTTCCGGTTTTTCCGGTTTATAGCTCTCAGGGGTTTTCCTGGCTTTTTGTTTGGTTCGCTCATTTTGAAACACTCCTTTTTTAGTTTGTCCTTAGTTTATCAGAAATAAAATTATTTGTCGTATCATTTTGTCGGAATTTTTACAGGACAATACATTTTTATTTTCAGATTATCAAAGCTCTCTACTGCGTCATAAACTGCGAAGATTTCTTTTTTATCAGCATCCATGCCGTTATCACGCGCAAATGCAAACAGCATGGCGGCATATCGGTC